>CM038111.1:96289-696289 GCA_001642375.2 Mentha longifolia
AAACCTTTGAAAGCTGCCTTTGGACTTTTTCGTCGATGTAGTTTTGCCCATATATCATTCGTTACTCACCCTTCTAGATTGGTTATTTTTTTGCATTTAGAAACTCTATATAATGGTTAATAATGGGAAACTCTCAAAATCGCAATATCTCACCGTCGATTTTTTCAATTCAAACCCTAGACAGCTGCCTTTGAACTTTTTCGTCGATTTTGTTTTGCCCATATCTCATTCGTTACTCACCTTTCTAGATTGTTTTTTTTTTTTGGCATTTAGAACTCCTATATAATGGGTAATAATGGGGAACTCTCGAAATCTTAATATCTCTCCGTCGTATTTTTCAATTCAGACCCTAGGCAGCTGCCTTTGGAGTTTTTCGTCGATTTTGTTTTGCCCATATCTCATTCGTTACTCACCCTTCTAGATTGGTTATTTTTTTGCATTTAGAAACTCTATATAATGGGTAATAATGGGAAACTCTCGAAATCGCAATATCTCACCGTCGATTTTTTCAATTCAAACCCTAGACAGCTGCCTTTGAACTTTTTCGTCGATTTTGTTTTGCCCATATCTCATTCGTTACTCACCTTTCTAGATTGTTTTTTTTTTTTGCATTTATAACTCCTATATAATGGGTAATAATGGGGAACTCTTGAAATCTTAATATCTCTCGGTCGTATTTTTCAATTCAGACCCTAGGCAACTGCCTTTGGAGTTTTTCGTCGATTTTGTTTTGCCCATATCTCATTCGTTACTCACCCTTCTAGATTGATTCTTTGCATTTAGAAACTCTATATAAATGGTAATAATGGGGAACTCTCGAAATCGCAATATCTCTCGGTCGATTTTTTCAATTCAAACCCTAGGCTGCTGCCTTTGAACTTTTTCGTCGATTTTGTTTTGCCCATATCTCATTCGTTACTCACCCTTCTAGATTGTTTTTTTTTTTTTTGCATTTAGAACTCCTATATAATGGGTAATAATGGGGAACTCTCGAAATCGCAATATCTCTCCGTCGTATTTTTCAATTCAGACCCTAGGCAGTTGCCTATGGAGTTTTTCGTCAATTTTGTTTTGCCCATATCTCATTCGTTACTCACCCTTCTAGATTGATTCTTTGCATTTAGAAACTCTATATAAATGGTAATAATGGGGAACTCTCGAAATCGCAATATCTCTCGGTCGATTTTTTCAATTCAAACCCTAGGCAGCTGCCTTTGAACTTTTTCTTCGATTTTGTTTTGCCCATATCTCATTCGTTACTCACCCTTCTAGATTGTTTTTTTTTTGCATTTAGGACTCCTATATAATGGGTAATAATGGGGAACTCTCGAAATCGCAATATCTCTCCGTCGTATTTTTCAATTCAGACCCTAGGCAGCTGCCTTTGGACTTTTTCGTCGATTTTGTTTTGCCCATATCTCATTCGTTACTCACCCTTCTAGATTGTTTTTTTTTTTGCATTTAGAACTCCTATATAATGGGTAATAATGGGGAACTCTCGAAATCGCAATATCTCTCCGTCGTATTTTTCAATTCAGACCCTAGGCAGCTGCCTAAGGGTGGTGAAAACGCAAAAAAATCGACGGAAAGAAATTCTGATTTTGACTGTCCCTTATCATAACCCATTATAAAAGAGTTCTAAAGGAAAAAGAATCAATCCAAAAGATTAAGTAACAAATGAGCTATGGGCAAAATAAAATCGCCGAAAAGTTCCTAGGCAGCTGCCTAGGGGTGAAAACGAAAAAAGTCGCTAGAAAGAAATTATGATTGTGACTGTCCCCTATTATAACCCATTATAAAATAGTTCCAAAGCAAAAAGAATCAATCCAAAAGATTGAGTAACAAATGAGATGTGGGTAAAAGAAAGTCGTCGAAAAATCCATTATAACCCATTATAAACCCATTATAAAATAGTTCCAAAGGTTAAAGAATCAATCCAAAAGATTAAGTTACAAATGAGATATGGCCAAACAAAATCATCGAAAGGTCCATAGGCAGCAGCTGCTTAGGTGTGAAATTGCAAAAAATTAACGGAAAGATATTCTGATTTCGATTGTCCCCTATCATAACCCATTATGAAAGAGTTCCAAACGAAAAAGAATCAATCCAAAAGATTAAGTAACAAATGAGATATGAGCAAAACAAAATCGTCAAAAAGTTCCTAGGCAGCTGCCTAGAGGTAAAATGTAAAAAATCGACGGAAAGAAATTCCGATTTTGACTGTCCCCCATCATAACCCATTATAAAAGAGTTACACATGAAAAAGAATCCATCCAAAAGATTAAGTAACAAATGAGATATGGGCAAAACAAAATCGTCGAAAAGTTTCTAGGCAGCCTAGGGGTAATAACGCAAAAAGTCACTAGAAAGAAATTTCGATTATGACTGTCCCCTATCATAACCCATTATAAAATAGTTCCAAAGGATAAAGAATCAATCCAAAAGATTATGTAACAAATGAGATATGGACAAAACTAAATCGTCGAAAAGTCCCTAAGCAGCTGCCTAGGGGTGAAAACACAAAAAATCAACAGAAAGAAATTCCGATTTTAGCTGTCCCCTATCATAACCCATTATAAATAGGACCAAAGCAAAAAGAATCAATTCAAAAGATTCAGTAACAAATGAGATACGGGTAAAAGAAAGTCGTCGAAAAATTCATAGGCAGCTACCTAGGGGTGAAAACGCAAAAACTCGATGGAAAGAAATTCTGATTTTGACTGTCCCCAATAATAACCCATTATAAAAGAGTTACACACAAAAAAGAATCCATCCAAAAGATTAAGTAACAAATGAGATATGGGCAAAACAAAATCGTCGAAAAGTTTCTAGGCAGCCTAGGGGTAATAACGTAAAAAGTCACTAGAAAGAAATTCCGATTATGACTGTCCCCTATCATAACCCATTATAAAATAGTGCCAAAGGATAAAGAATCAATCCAAAAGTCACTAGAAAGAAATTCTGATTATGACTGTCCCTTATCGTAACCATTATAAAATAGTTCCAAAGGATAAAGAATCAATCAAAAAGATTATGTTACAAATGAGATATGGACAAAACAAAATCGTCAAAAAGTCCATAGGCAGCAGATGCTTAGGTGTGAAATTGCAAAAAATCAACGGAAAGATATTCTGATTTCGACTGTCCCCTATCATAAACCATTATGAAAGAGTTCCAAACGAAAAAGAATCAATCCAAAAGATTAAGTAACAAATGAGATATGCGTAAAACAAAATCGTCAAAAAGTTCCTAAGCAGCTGCCTAGAGGTAAAATGTAAAAAATCGACGGAAAGAAATTCCGATTTTGACTGACCCCCATCATAACCCATTATAAAAGAGTTACACACGAAAAAGTATCAATCCAAAAGATTAAGTAACAAATGAGATATGGGCAAAACAAAATCGTCGAAAAGTTTCTAGGCAGCCTAGGGGTAAAAACGCAAAAAAGTCACGAGAAAGAAATTCCGATTATGACTGTCCCCTATCATAACCCATTATAAAATAGTTCCAAAGGATAAAGATTCAATCCAAAAGATTATGTAACAAATGAGATATGGACAAAACTAAATCGTCGAAAAGTCCCTAAGCAGCTGCCTAGGGGTGAAAACACAAAAAATCAACAGAAAGAAATTCCGATTTTGGCTGTCCCCTATCATAACCCATTATAAAATAGGTCCAAAGCAAAAAGAATCAATTCAAAAGATTGAGTAACAAATGAGATACGGGTAAAAGAAAGTCGTCGAAAAATTCATAGGCAGCTATCTAGGGGTGAAAACGCAAAAACTCGATGGAAAAAAATTCCGATTTTGACTGTCCCCAATAATAACCCATTATAAAAGAGTTACACAAAAAAAAAGAATTAATCCAAAAGATTAAGTAACAAATGAGTTATGGGCAAAACAAAATTGTCGAAAAGCCCCTAGGCAGCAGCTGCCTAGAGGTAAAATGTAAAAAATCGACAGAAAGTAATTCCGATTTTGACTGTCCCCCATCATAACCCATTATAAAAGAGTTACACATGAAAAAGAATCCATCCAAAAGATTAAGTAACAAATGAGATATGGGCAAAACAAAATCGTCTAAAAGTTTCTAGGCAGCCTAGGGGTAATAACGCAAAAAGTCACTAGAAAGAAATTCCGATTATGACTGTCCCCTATCATAACCCATTATAAAATAGTGCCAAAGGATAAAGAATCAATCCAAAAGTCACTAGAAAGAAATTCCGATTATGACTGTCCCCTATCATAACCCATTATAAAATAGTTCCAAAGGATAAAGAATCAATCAAAAAGATTAAGTTACAAATAAGATATGGACAAAACAAAATCGTCAAAAAGTCCATAGGCAGCAGATGCTTAGGTGTGAAATTGCAAAAAATCAACGGAAAGATATTCTGATTTCGACTGTCCCCTATCATAACCCATTATGAAAGAGTTCCAAACGAAAAAGAATCAATCCAAAAGATTAAGTAACAAATGAGATATGCGCAAAACTAAATCGTCAAAAAGTTCCTAGGCAGCTGCCTAGAGGTAAAATGTAAAAAATCGACGGAAAGAAATTCCGATTTTGACTGTCCCCCATCATAACCCATTATAAAAGAGTTACACACAAAAAAGAATCAATCGAAAAGATTAAGTAACTAATGAGATATGGGCAAAACAAAATCGTCGAAAAGTTTATAGGCAGCCTAGGGGTAAAAACGCAAAAAGTCACTAGAAAGAAATTCCGATTATGACTGTCCCCTATCATAACCCATTATAAAATAGTTCCAAAGGATAAAGAATCAATCCAAAAGATTATGTAACAAATGAGATATGGACAAAACTAAATCGTCGAAAAGTCCCTAAGCAGCTGCCTAGGGGTGAAAACACAAAAAATCGACAGAAAGAAATTCCGATTTTGGCTGTCCCCTATCATAACCCATTATAAAATAGGTCCAAAGCAAAAAGAATCAATCCAAAAAATGAGTAACAAATGAGATATGGGTAAAAGAAAGTCGTCGAAAAATTCATAGGCAGCTACCTAGGGGTGAAAACGCAAAACTCGATGGAAAGAAATTCCGATTTTGACTGTCCCCAATAATAACCCATTATAAAAGAGTTACACAAAAAAAAAAGAATTAATCCAAAAGATTAAGTAACAAATGAGATATGGGCAAAACAAAATTGTCGAGAAGCCCCTAGGCAACAGCTGCCTAGGGGTTAAAATGTAAAAATCGACAGAAAGAAATTCTGATTTCGATTGTCCCCTATCATAACCCATTATGAAAGAGTTCCAAACGAAAAAGAATCAATCCAAAAGAGTAAGTAACAAATGAGATATGGGCAAAACAAAATCGTCAAAAAGTTCCTAGGCAGCTGCCTAGAGGTAAAATGTAAAAAATCGACGGAAAGACTTTCCAATTTTGACTGTCCCCCATCATAACCCATTATAAAAGAGTAACACACGAAAAAGAATCAATCGAAAAGATTAAGTAACAAATGAGATATGGGCAAAACAAAATCGTCGAAAAGTTTCTAGGCAGCCTAGGGGTAAAAACGCAAAAAGTCACTAGAAAGAAATTCCGATTATGACTGTCCCCTATCATAACCCATTATAAAATAGTTCCAAAGGATAAAGAATCAATCCAAAAGATTATGTAACAAATGAGATATGGACAAAACTAAATCGTTGAAAAGTCCCTAAGCAGCTGCCTAGGGGTGAAAACACAAAAAATCCACAGAAAGAAATTCCGATTTTGGCTGTCCCCTATCATAACCCATTATAAATTAGGTCCAAAGCAAAAAGAATCAATTCAAAAGATTGAGTAACAAATGAGATACGGGTAAAAGAAAGTCGTCGAAAAATTCATAGGCAGCTACCTAGGGGTAAAAACGCAAAAACTCGATGGAAAGAAATTCCGATTTTGACTGTCCCCAATAATAACCCATTATAAAAGAGTTACACACGAAAAAGAATCCATCCAAAAGATTAAGTAACAAATGAGATATGGGCAAAAAAAAATCGTAGAAAAGTTTCTAGGCAGCCTAGGGGTAATAACGTAAAAAGTCACTAGAAAGAAATTCCGATTATGACTGTCCCCTATCATAACCCATTATAAAATAGTGCCAAAGGATAAAGAATCAATCCAAAAGTCACTAGAAAGAAATTCCGATTATGACTGTCCCCTATCATAACCCATTATAAAATAGTTCCAAAGGATAAAGAATCAATCAAAAAGATTATGTTACAAATGAGATATGGACAAAACAAAATCGTCAAAAAGTCCATAGGCAGCAGATGCTTAGGTGTGAAAATGCAAAAAATCAACGGAAAGATATTCTGATTTCGACTGTCCCCTATCATAACCCATTATGAAAGAGTTCCAAACGAAAAAGAATCAATCCACAAGATTAAGTAACAAATGAGATATGCGCAAAATAAAATCGTCAAAAAGTTCCTAGGCAGCTGCCTAGATGTAAAATGTAAAAAATCGACGGAAAGAATTTCCGATTTTGACTGTCCCCCATCATAACCCATTATAAAAGAGTTACACACGAAAAAGAATCAATCCAAAAGATTAAGTAACAAATGAGATATGGGCAAAACAAAATCGTCGAAAAGTTTCTAGGCAGCCTAGGGGTAAAAACGCATAAAGTCACTAGAAAGAAATTTCGATTATGACTGTCCCCTATCATAACCCATTATAAAATAGTTCCAAAGGATAAAGAATCAATCCAAAAGATTATGTAACAAATGAGATATGGACAAAACTAAATCGTCGAAAAGTCCCTAAGCAGCTGCCTAGGGGTGAAAACACAAAAAATCAACAGAAAGAAATTCCGATTTTGGCTGTCCCCTATCATAACCCATTATAAAATAGGTCCAAAGCAAAAAGAATCAATCCAAAAGATTAAGTAACAAATGAGATATGGGCAAAACAAAATCGTTGAAAAGTTCCTCAGCAGCTGCCTAGGGGTGAAAATGCAAAAAAGTGACTAGAATTAAATTCCGATTATGACTATCCCCTATCATAACCTATTATAAAATAGTTCCCAAGGATAAAGAATCAATCGAAAAGATTAATGTACAAATGACATATGGACAAAACAAAATCGTCGAAAAGTCCGTAGGCAGCAGCTGCTTAGGTGTGAAATTGCAAAAAATCAACGGAAAGATATTCTGATTTCGACTGTCCCCTATCATAACCCATTATGAAAGAGTTCCAAACAAAAAAGAATCAATCCAAAACATTAAGTAACAAATGAGATATGGGCAGAACAAAGTTGTCAAAAAGTTCCTAGGCAGCTGCCTAGAGGTAAAATGTAAAAAATTGACGGAAAGAAATTCCGATTTTGACTGTCCCCCATCATAACCCATTATAAAAGAGTTAAATAAAAAAGAATCAATCCAAAAGATTAAGTAACAAATGAGATATGGGCAAAATAAAATCGTCGAAAAGTTTCTAGGCTGCCTATGGGTAAAAACGCAAAAAGTCACTAGAAAGAAATTCCGATTATGACTGTCCCCTATCATAACCCATTATAAAATAGTTCCAAAGGATAAAGAATCAATCCAAAAGATTATGTAACAAATGAGATATGGACAAAACTAAATCGTCGAAAAGTCCCTAAGCAGCTGCCTAGGGGTGAAAACACAAAAAATCAACAGAAAGAAATTCCGATTTTAGCTGTCCCCTATCATAATCCATTATAAAATAGGTCAAAAGCAAAAAGAATCAATCCAAAAGATTGAGTAACAAATGAGATATGGGTAAAAGAAAGTCGTCGAAAAATTCATAGGCAGCTACCTAGGGGTGAAAATGCAAAAACTCGATGGAAAGAAATTCCGATTTTGACTGTCCCCAATAATAACCCATTATAAAAGAGTTACAAAAAAAAAGAATCAATCCAAAAGCGTAAGTAACAAATGAGATATGGGCAAAACAAAATCGTCGAAAAGCCCCTAGGCAGCAGCTGCCTAGGGGTGAAAACGTAAAAAATCGACAGAAAGAAATTCTGATTTTGACTGTCCCCTATCATAATCCATTATAAAAGAGTTCTAAATGAAAAAGAAACAATCCAAAAGATTAAGTAATAAATGAGATATGGGAAAAATAAAATCGTAGAAAAGTCCCTAGACAGCTGCCTAGGGGTGAAAACGTAAAAAATCGACGGAAAGAAATATCAATTTTGACATTCCCCTATCATAACCCAATTTGAAAGATTTACAAAGGAAAAACAATCAATCCAAAAGATTAAGTAACAAATGAGATATGGGCAAAACAAAATCGTCAAAAAGTTCCTAGGCAGCTACCTAGGGGTAAAAACGTAAAAAGTCACTAGAAAGAAATTCCGATTTTGACTGTCCCCTATCCTAACCCATTATAAAAGAGTTCCAAATGAAAAAGAATCAATCCAAAAGATTAAGTAATAAATGAGATATGGGCAAAATAAAATCGTCGAAAAGTCCCTTGACATCTGCCTAAGGGTCGTGAAAACGCAAAAAAATCGACGGAAAGAAATTCTGATTTTGACTGTCCCTTATCATAACCCACTATAAAAGAGTTCTAAAGGAAAAATAATCAATCCAAAAGATTAAGTAACAAATGAGCTATGGGCAAAATAAAATCGTCGAAAAGTTCCTAGGCATCTGCCTAGGGGTGTAAACGCAAAAAGTCACTATATAGAAATTCCAATTGTGAATGTCCCCTATCATAACCCATTATAAAATAGTTCGAAAGCATAAAGAATCAATCCAAAAGATTGAGTAACAAATGAGATATGGGTAAAAGAAAGTCGTCGAAAAATTCATAGGCAGCTACCTAGGGGTGAAAACGCAAAAACTCGACGGAAAGAAATTCTGATTTTGACTGTCCACAATAATAACCCATTATAAAAGAGTTACAAAGAAAAAAGAATCAATCCAAAAGATTAAGTAACAAATGAGATATGGGCAAAACAAAATTGTTGAATAGTTCCTCGGCAGCTGCCTAGGGGTGAAAATTCAAAAAGTGACTAGAATTAAATTCCGATTATGACTATCCCCTATCATAACCTATTATAAAATAGTTCCCAAGGATAAAGAATCAATCCAAAAGATTAACTTACAAATGAGATATGAACAAAACAAAATCGTCGAAAAGTCCATAGGCAGCAGCTGCTTAGGGGTCAAATTGCAAAAAATCAACGGAAAGATATTCTGATTTCGACTGTCCCCTATCATAACCCATTATGAAAGAGTTCCAAACGAAAAAGAATCAATCCAAAAGATTAAGTAACAAATGAGATATGGGCAAAACAAAATCGTCAAAAAGTTCTTATACAGCTGCCTAGAGGTAAAATGTAAAAAATCGACGGAAAGAATTTCCGATTTTGACTGTCCCCCATCATAACCCATTATAAAAGAATTAAATGAAAAAGAATCAATCCAAAAGATTAAGTAACAAATGAGATATGGGCAAAATAAAATCGTCGAAAAGTTTCTAGGCTGCCTAGGGGTAAAAACGCAAAAAGTGACTAGAAAGAAATTCCGATTATGACTGTCCCCTATCATAACCCATTATAAAATAGTTCCAAAGGATAAAGAATCAATCCAAAAGATTATGTAACAAATGAGATATGGACAAAACTAAATCGTCGAAAAGTCCCTAAGCAGCTGCCTAGGGGTGAAAACACAAAAAATCAACAGAAAGAAATTCCGATTTTGGCTGTCCCCTATCATAACCCATTATAAAATAGGTCCAAAGCAAAAAGAATCAATCCAAAAGATTGAGTAACAAATGAGATATGGGTAAAAGAAAGTCGTCGAAAAATTCATAGGCAGCTACCTAGGGGTGAAAACGCAAAAACTCGATGGAAAGAAATTCCGATTTTGACTGTCCCCAATAATAACCCATTATAAAAGAGTTACAAAAAAAAAAAGAATCAATCCAAAAGATTAAGTAACAAATGAGATATGGGCAAAACAAAATCATCGAAAAGCCCCTAGGCAGCAGCTGCCTAGGGGTGAAAACGTAAAAAATCGACAGAAAGAAATTCTGATTTTGACTGTCCCCTATCATAATCCATTATAAAAGAGTCCTAAATGAAAAAGAATCAATCCAAAAGATTAAGTAATATATGAGATATGGGAAAAATAAAATCGTCGAAAAGTCCCTAGACAGCTGCCTAGGGGTGAAAACGTAAAAAATCGACGGAAAGAAATATCAATTTTGACATTCCCGTATCATAACCCAATTTGAAAGATTTACAAAGGAAAAACAATCAATCCAAAAGATTAAGTAACAAATGAGATATGGGCAAAACAAAATCGTCGAAAAGTTTCTAGGCAGCTACCTAGGGGTAAAAGCGTAAAAAGTCACTAGAAAGAAATTCCGATTTTGACTGTCCCCTATCCTAACCCATTATAAAAGAGTTCCAAATGAAAAAGAATCAATCCAAAAGATTTAGTAATAAATGAGATATGGGCAAAATAAAATCGTCGAAAAGTCCCTAGACAGCTGCCTAAGGGTGGTGAAAACGCCAAAAAATCGACGGAAAGAAATTCTGATTTTGACTGTCCCTTATCATAACCCATTATAAAAGAGTTCTAAAGGAAAAAGAATCAATCCAAAAGATTAAGTAACAAATGAGCTATGGGCAAAATAAAATCGTCGAAAAGTTCCTAGGCATCTGCCTAGGGGTGTAAACGCAAAAAGTCACTATATAGAAATTCCAATTGTGAATGTCCCCTATCATAACCCATTATAAAATAGTTCGAAAGCATAAAGAATCAATCCAAAAGATTGAGTAACAAATGAGATATGGGTAAAAGAAAGTCATCGAAAAATCCATAGGCTACCTAGGGGTGAAAACGCAAAAATTTGACGGAAAGAAATTATGATTTTGACTGTCCCCCATCATAACCCATTATAAAAGAGTTACACACGAAAAAGAATCAATCCAAAAGATTAAGTAACAAATGAGATATGGACAAAACAAAATCGTCGAAAAGTCCCTAGGCACCTACCTAGGGGTGAAAACGCAAAAATCAACGGATAGAAATTCCGATTTTGGCTGTCCCCTATCATAACCCTTTATAAAATAGGTCCAAAGCAAAAAAGAATCAATTCAAAAGATTGAGTAACAAATGACATATGGGTAAAAGAAAGTCGTCGAAAAATTCATAGGCAGCTACCTAGGGGTGAGAATGCAAAAACTCGATGGAAAGAAATTCCGATTTTGATTGTCCCCAATAATAACCCATTATAAAAGAGTTACAAAAAAAAGAATCAATCCAAAAGATTAAGTAACAAATGAGATATGGGCAAAACAAAATCGTCAAAAAATCCCTAGGCAGCAGCTGCCTAGGGGTGAAAACGTAAAAAATCGACGGAAAGAAATTCTAATTTTGACTGTCCCCTATCATAATCCATTATAAAAGAGTTTCAAGTGAAAAATAAATGAGATATGGGAAAAATAAAATCGTCGAAAAGTGCCTAGGGGTGAAAACGTAAAAAATTGACGGAAAGAAATTCCGATTTTGACTGTCCCCAATCATAATCCATTATAAAAGAGTTACAAAGAAAAAAGAATCAATCCAAAAGACTAAGTAACAAATAAGGTATGGGCAAAACAAAATCGTCGAAAACCCATTATAACCCAAAAAGTCACTATATAGAAATTCCAATTGTGACTGTCCCCTATCATAACCCATTATAAAAGATTTCGAAAGCATAAAGAATCAATCCACACGATTGAGTAACAAATGAGATATGGGTAAAAGAAAGTCGTCGAAAAATCCATTATAACCCATTATAAACTCATTATAAAATAGTTCCAAAGGATAAAGAATCAATCCAAAAGACTAAGTAACAAATGAGATATGGGCAAAATAAAATCGTCGAAAAGTCCCTAAGCAGCTGCCTAGGGGTGAAAATGTAAAAAATCGACAGAAAGAAATTTCGATTTTGACTGTTCCCATATAATAACCCATTATAAAAGAGTTACAAAGAAAAAGAAATCAATCCCAAAGATTAAGTAACAAATGTGATATGGGCAAAATAAAATCGTCGAAAAGTCACTATGCTGCCTAGGCGTGAAAACGTAAAAAATCAACGGAAAGAAATTCCGATTTTGACTGTCCCCTATAATAAACCATTATAAAAGAGTTACAAAGGAAAAAGAACCAATCCAAAAGATTAAGACAGAAATGAGATATGTACAAAACAAAATCGTTGAAAAGTTCATCGGCAGTTGCCTAGGGGTGAAAACGCAAAAAGTCACTAGAATGAAATTCCGATTGTGACTATTCCCTATCATAACCTATTATAAAATAGTGTCAAAGGATAAAGAATCAATCCAAAAGATTAAGTTACAAATGAGATATGGACAAAATAAAATTGTCGAAAAGTCCCTAGGCAGCTGCTTAAGGGTGAACTTTTAAAAAATCAACGGAAAGAAATTCTGATTTCGATTATCCCCTATCATAACCCATTATAAAAGAGTTCGAAAGGAAAAGAATCAATCCAAAATATTAAGTAACAAATGAGTTATGGGCAAAACAAAATCGTAAAAAAGTCCATAGGCAGAGCTGCCTAGGGGTAAAACGTAAAAAATCGACGTAAAGAAATTCCGATTTTGACTGTCCCCAATAATAACCCATTATAAAAGAGTTACAAAGAAAAAGAATCAATCCAAAAAATTAAGTAACAATTGAGAGATGGGCAAAAGAAAATCGTCGAAAAGTCCCTATGCAGCAACTGCCTAGGGGTGAAAATGTAAAAAATCGACGGAAAGAAATTTCGATTTTGACTGTCCCCTATCATAATCCATTATAAAAGAATTCCAAATGACAAAGAATGAATCCAAAACAGTAAGTAATAAATGAGATATGTGCAAAATAAAATCGTCAAAAAGTCCCTAGGCAGCTGCCTAAGGGTGAAAACGTAAAAAATCAACAAAAAGAAATATCGATTTTGACAGTCCCTTATCATAACCCAATTTAAAAGATTTACAAAGGAAAAACAATCAATCCAAAATATTAAGTAACAAATGAGATATGGGCAAAACAAAATCGTCGAAAAGTTTCTACGTAGCTGCCTAGGGGTGGAAACGTAAAAAGTCACTAGAAAGATATTCTGATTGTGACAGTCCCCTATCATAACCCATTATAAAAGAGTTCAAAAGCAAAAAGAATCATTCCAAAAGATTAAGTAACAAATGAAATATGGGTAAAACTAAATCGTCAAAAAGTTCCTAGGCAGCTGCCTAGTGGTAAAAACGCAAAAAGTCACTAGAAAGAAATTCCGATTGTCATTGTCCCCTATCATAACCCATTATAAAATAGTTCCAAAGGATAAAGAATCAATCCAAAAGATTAAGTAATAAATGAGATATTGACAAAACAAAATCGTCGAAAAGTCCCTAGGCAGCTGCCTAGGGGTGAAAACGTAAAAATTCGACGAAAAGAAATATCAATTTTGACAGTCCCCTATCATAACCCATTATAAAATAGTTCCAAAGCAAAAAGAATCAATCCAAAAGATTGAGTAACAAATGAGATATGGGTAAAAGAAAGTCGTCGAAAAATTCATAGGCAGCCCCTAGGGGTGAAAATGCAAAAACTCGAAGGAAAGAATTTCTGATTTTGACTGTCCCCAATAATAACCCATTATAAAAGAGTTACAAAGAAAAAAGAATTAATTCAAAAGATTAAGTAACAAATGAGATATGGGCTAAACAAAATCATCTAAAAGTCCTTAGTCGGCAGCTGCCTAGGGGTGAAAACGTAAAAAATCGATGGAAAGAAATTTCGATTTTGACTGTCCCCTATCATAATCCCTTATGAAAGAGTTCCAAATGATAAAGAATCAATCCAAAAGATTAAGTAATAAATAAGATATGGGCAAAATAAAATCGTCGAAGAGTCCATAGGCCCTGCCTAGGGGTGAAAACATAAAAAATCGACGAAAAGAAATATCGATTTTGACATTCCCCTATCATAACCCAATTTAAAAGATTTACAAAGGAAAAACAATAAATCCAAAAGATTACGTAACAAATGAGATATGGGCAAAATAAAATCGTCGAAAAGTCCCTAGGCACCTGCCTAGGGGTGAAAACGCAAAAAATCAACGGAAAGAAATTCTGATTTTGGCTGTCCCCTATCATAACCCATTATAAAATAGGTCCAAAGCAAAAAAGAATCAATCCAAAAGATTGAGTAACAAATGAGATATGGGTAAAAGAAAGTCGTCGAAAAATTCATAGGCAGCTACCTAGGGGTGAAAACGCAAAACTCGATGGAAAAAAATTCCGATTTTGACTATCCCCAATAATAACCCATTATAAAAGAGTTACAAAAAAAAAAAAGAATCAATCCAAAAGATTAATTATCAAATGAGATATGGGCAAAACAAGATCGTCGAAAAACCCTAGGCAGCAGCTGCCTAGGGTTGAAAACGTAAAAAATCGACGGAAAGAAATTCTAATTTTGACTGTCCCCTATCATAATCCATTATAAAAGAGTTACAAATGAAAAAGAATCAATCCAAAAGATTAAGTAATAAATGAGATATAGGAAAAATAAAATCGTCGAAAAGTCCCTAGGCAGCTGCCTAGGGGTGAAAACGTAAAAAATCAACGTAAAGAAATTCCGATTTTGACTGTCCCCAATAATAACCCATTATAAAAGAAATACAAAGAAAAAAGAATCAATCCAAAAGATTGAGTAACAAATGAGATATGGGTAAAAGAAAGTCGTCGAAAAATCCATTATAACCCATTATAAACCCATTATAAAATAGTTCCAAAGGTTAAAGAATCAATCCAAAAGATTAAGTTACAAATGAGATATGGATAAAACAAAATCGTCGAAAAGTCCATAGGCAGCAGCTGCTTAGGTTTGAAATTGCAAAAAATCAACGGAAAGATATTCTGATTTCGACTGTCCCCTATCATAACCCATTATGAAAGAGTTCCAAACGAAAAAGAATCAATCAAAAAGATTAAGTAACAAATGAGATATGGACAAAACAAAATCGTCAAACAGTTCCTAGGCAGCTGCCTAGAGGTAAAATGTAAAAAATCGACGGAAACAAATTCCGATTTTGACTGTCCCCCATCATAACCCATTATAAAAGAGTTACACATGAAAAAGAATCAATCCAAAAGATTAAGTAACAAATGAGATATGGGCAAAACAAAATCGTTGAAAAGTTCATCGGCAGCTGCCTAGCGGTGAAAACGCAAAAAGTCACTAGAATGAAATTCCGATTGTGACTATTCCCTATCATAACCTATTATAAAATAGTTTCAAAGGATAAAGAATCAATCGAAAAGATTAAGTTACAAATGAGATATGGACAAAATAAAATTTTCGAACAGTCCCTAGGCAGCTGCTTAAGGGTGAACTTTTAAAAAATCAACGGAAAGAAATTCTGATTTCGATTATCCCCTATCATAACCCATTATAAAAGAGTTCGAAAGGAAAAGAATCAATCCAAAATATTAAGTAACAAATGAGATATGGGCAACACAAAATCGTAAAAAAGTCCATAGGCAGAGCTGCCTAGGGGTAAAACGTAAAAAATCGACGTAAAGAAATTCCGATTTTGACTGTCCCCAATAATAACCCATTATAAAAGAGTTACAAAGAAAAAAGAATCAATCCAAAAGATTAAGTAACAAATGAGAGATGGGCAAAAGAAAATCGTCGAAAAGTCCCTATGCAGCAACTGTCTAGGGGTGAAAACGTAAAAAAAACGACGGAAAGAAATTCCGATTTTGACTGTCCCCTAACATAATCCATTATGAAAGAGTTCCAAATGAAAAAGAATCAATCCAAAACATTAAGTAATAAATGAGATATGGGCAAAATAAAATCGTCAAAAAGTCCCTAGGCAGCTGTCTAAGGGTGAAAACATAAAAAATTGACAAAAATAAATATCGATTTGACAGTCCCCTATCATAACCCAATTTAAAAGATTTACAAAGGAAAAACAATCAATCCAAAAGATTAAGTAACAAATGAGATATGGGCAAAACAAAATCGTCGAAAAGTTTCTACGCAGCTGCCTAGGGGTGAAAACGTAAAAAGTCACTAGAAAGAAATTATGATTGTGACTGTCCCCTATCATAACCCATTATAAAAGAGTTCGAAAGCAAAAAGAATCATTCCAAAAGATTAAGTAACTAAATCGTCAAAAAGTTCCTAGGCAGCTGCCTAGTGGTAAAAACGCAAAAAGTCACTAGAAAGAAATTCCGATTGTCCTTGTCCCCTATCATAACCCATTATAAAATAGTTCCAAAGGATAAAGAATCAATCCAAAAGATTAAGTAATAAATGAGATATTAACAAAACAAAATCGTCGAAAAGTCCCTAGGTAGCAGCTGCCTAGGGGTGAAAACGTAAAAATTCGATGGAAAGAAATTCCGATTTTAACTGTCCCCTATCATAATCCCTTATAAAAGAGTTCCAAATGAAAAAGAATCAATCCAAAAGATTAAGTAATAAATAAGATATGGGCAAAATAAAATCGTCGAAAAGTCCCTAGGCAGTTGCCTAGGGGTGAAAACATAAAAAATCGACGAAAAGAAATATCGATTTTGACAGTCCCCTATCATAACCCAATTTAAAAGATTTACAAAGGAAAAACAATCAATCCAAAAGATTACGTAACAAATGAGATATTGGCAAAATAAAATTGTCGAAAAGTTCCTAGGCCGCTGCCTAGGGGTGAAAACGCAAAAAATCACTAGAAAAAAATTCTAATTGTGACTGTCCCCTATCATAACCCATTATAAAAGAGTTCGAAAGCAAAAAGAATCAATCCAAAAGATTGTGTAACAAATGAGATATGTGTAAAAGAAAGTCGTCGAAAAATCCATAAGCAGCTACCTAGGGGTGAAAATATAAAAATTTGACAGAAAAAAATTCCGATTTTGACTGTCCCCAATAATAACCCATTATAAAAGAGTTACAAAGAAAAAAGAATCAATCCAAAAGATTAAGTAACAAATGAGATATGGGCAAAACAAAATAGTCGAAAAGTCCAGCAGCCTAAGGGTGAAAACGCAAAAGTCACTAGAAAGAAATACTGTTGTGACTGTCCACTATCATAACCCATTATAAAAGAGTTCGAACGCAAAGAGAATCAATCCAAAAGATTGAGTAACAAATGAGATATGGGTAAAAGAAAGTCGTCAAAAAATCCATAGGCAGAGCTACCTAAGGGTGAAAACGCAAAAACTCGACGGAAAGAAATTCCGATTTTGACTGTCCCCAATAATAACCCATTATAAAAGAGTTACAAAGAAAAAATAATTAATTCAAAAGATTAAGTAACAAATGAGATATGGGCAAAACAAAATCATCTAAAAGTCCTTAGTCAGCAGCTGCCTAGGGGTGAAAACGTAAAAAATCGACGGAATGAAATTTTGATTTTGACGGTCCCCTATCGTAACCCATTCTAAAAGAGTTCCAAATGAAAAAGAATCAATCCAAAAGATTAAGTATTAAATGATATATGGGCAAAATAAAATCGTAGAAAAGTCCCTAGGCTGCCTAGGGGTGAAAACGTAAAAAATTGACGGAAAGAAATATCAATTTTGACAGTCCCCTGTCACAACCCAATTTAAAAGATTAACAAAGGAAAAACAATCAATCCAAAAGATTAGGTAACAAATGAGATATGGACAAAACAAAATCGTCGAAAAGCAAAAAAGTCACTTGGAAAGAAATTCTTATTTTGACTGTCCCCAATCATAGCCCGTTATAAAAGAGTTCCAAGGAAAAAGAATCAATCCAAAAGACTAAGTAACAAATGAGATATGAGCAAAACAAAATCGTCGAAAACTTCCTAGGCAGCTGCCTAGGGGTGAAAACGAAAAAAGTCACTAGAAAGAAATTCTGATTGTGATTGTCCCCTATCATAACCCATTATAATATAGTTCCAAAGAAAAAGGAATCAATCCAAAAGATTAAGTAACAAATGAGAGATGGGCAAAAGAAAATCGTCGAAAAGTCCCTATGCAGCAACTGCCTAGGGGTGAAAACGTAATAAAATTGACGGAAAGAAATTCCGATTTTGACTGTCCCCTATCATAATCCCTTATAAAAGAGTTCCAAATGAAAAAGAATCAATCCAAAAGATTAAGTAATAAATAAGATATGGGCAAAATAAAATCGTCGAAAAGTCCCTAGGCAGTTGCCTAGGGGTGAAAACATAAAAAATCGACGAAAAGAAATATTGATTTTGACAGTCCCCTATCATAACCCAATTTAAAAGATTTACAAAGGAAAAACAATCAATCCAAAAGATTACGTAACAAATGAGATATGGGCAAAATAAAATTGTCGAAAAGTTCCTAGGCCGCTGCCTAGGGGTGAAAACGCAAAAAATCACTAGAAAAAAATTCTAATTGTGACTGTCCCCTATCATAACCCATTATAAAAGAGTTCGAAAGCAAAAAGAATCAATCCAAAAGATTGTGTAACAAATGAGATATGTGTAAAAGAAAGTCGTCGAAAAAACCATAAGCAACTACCTAGGGGTGAAAATACAAAAACTTGACAGAAAAATATTCCGATTTTGACTGTCCCCAATAATAACCCATTATAAAAGAGTTACAAAGAAAAAAGAATCAATCCAAAAGATTAAGTAACAAATGAGATATGGGCAAAACAAAATAGTCAAAAAGTCCAGCAGCCTAGGGGTGAAAACGCAAAAGTCACTAGAAAGAAATTCTGTTGTGACTGTCCCCTATCATAACCCATTATAAAAGAGTTCGAACGCAAAAAGAATCAATCCAAAAGATTGAGTAACAAATGAGATATGGGTAAAAGAAAGTCGTCAAAAAATCCATAGGCAGAGCTACCTAAGGGTGAAAACGCAAAAACTCGACGGAAAGAAATTCCGATTTTGACTGTCCCCAATAATAACCCATTATAAAAGAGTTACAAAGAAAAAATAATTAATTCAAAAGATTAAGTAACAAATGAGATATGGGCAAAACAAAATCATCTAAAAGTCCTTAGTCAGCAGCTGCCTAGGGGTGAAAACGTAAAAAATCGACGGAATGAAATTTCGATTTTGACGGTCCCCTATCGTAACCCATTCTAAAAGAGTTCCAAATGAAAAAGAATCAATCCAAAAGATTAAGTAATAAATGATATATGGGAAAATAAAATTGTAGAAAAGTCCCTAGGCTGCCTAGGGGTGAAAACGTAAAAAATTGACGGAAAGAAATATCGATTTTGACAGTCCCCTGTCACAACCCAATTTAAAAGATTAACAAAGGAAAAACAATCAATCCAAAAGATTAAGTAACAAATGAGATATGGACAAAACAAAGTCGTCGAAAAGCAAAAAAGTCACTTGGAAAGAAATTCTTATTTTGACTGTCCCCAATCATAGCCCGCTATAAAAGAGTTCCAAGGAAAAAGAATCAATCCAAAAGACTAAGTAACAAATGAGATATGAGCAAAACAAAATCGTCGAAAACTTCCTAGGCAGCTGCCTAGGGGTGAAAACGAAAAAAGTCACTAGAAAGAAATTTTGATTGTGATTGTCCCTATCATAACCCATTATAATATAGTTCCAAAGAAAAAAGAATCAATCCAAAAGATTAAGTAACAAATGAGAGATGGGCAAAAGAAAATCGTCGAAAAGTCCCTATGCAGCAACTGCCTAGGGGTGAAAACGTAATAAAATTGACGGAAAGAAATTCCGATTTTGACTGTCCCCTATCATAATCCATTATAAAAGAGTTCCAAATGAAAAAAGAATCAATCCTAAACATTAAGTAATAAATGAGATATGGGCAAAATAAAATCGTCAAAAAGTCCCTAGGCAGCTGCCTAGTGGTAAAAACGCAAAAAGTCACTAGAAAGAAATTCCGATTGTCATTGTCCCCTATCATAACCCATTATAAAATAGTTCCAAAGGATAAAGAATCAATCCAAAAGATTAAGTAATAAATGAGATATTGACAAAAAAAAATCGTCGAAAAGTCCCTAGGCAGCAGCTGCCTAGGGGTGAAAACGTAAAAAATCGATGGAAAGAAATTCCGTTTTTGACTGTCCCCTATCATAATCCCTTATAAAAGAGTTCCAAATGAAAAAGAATCAATCCAAAAGATTAAGTAATAAATAAGATATGGGCAAAATAAAATCGTCGAAAAGTACCTAGGCAGCTGCCTAAGGGTGAAAACGTAAAAAATTGACAAAAAGAAATATCGATTTTGACAGTCCCCTATCATAACCCAATTTAAAAGATTTACAAAGGAAAAAAATCAATCCAAAAGATTAAGTAACAAATGAGATATGGGCAAAACAAAATCGTCGAAAAGTTTCTACGCAGCTGCCTCGGGGTGAAAACGTAAAAAGTCACTAGAAAGAAATTCTGATTGTGACTATCCCCTATCATAACCCATTATAAAAGAGTTCGAAAGCAAAAAGAATCATTCCAAAAGATTAAGTAACAAATGAGATATGCGTAAAACTATATCGTCAAAAAATTCCTAGGCAGCTGCCTAGTGGTAAAAACGCAAAAAGTCACTAGAAAGAAATTCCGATTGTCATTGTCCCCTATCATAACCCATTATAAAATAGTTCCAAAGGATAAAGAATCAATCCAAAAGATTAAGTAATAAATGAGATATTGACAAAAAAAATCGTCGAAAAGTCCCTAGGCAGCAGCTGCCTAGGGGTGAAAACGTAAAAAATCGATGGAAAGAAATTCCGTTTTTGACTGTCCCCTATCATAATCCCTTATAAAAGAGTTCCAAATGAAAAAGAATCAATCCAAAAGATTAAGTAATAAATAAGATATGGGCAAAATAAAATCGTCGAAAAGTCCCTAGGCAGCTGCCTAGGGGTGAAAACATAAAAAATCGACAAAAAGAAATATCGATTTTGACAGTCCCCTATCATAACCCAATTTAAAAGATTTACAAAGGCAAAACAATCAATCCAAAAGATTACGTAACAAATGAGATATTGGCAAAATAAAAAGGTCGAAAAGTTCTTAGGCCGCTGCCTAGGGGTGAAAACGCAAAAAATCACTAGAAAAAAATTCTGATTATGACTGTCCCCTATCATAACCCATTATAAAAGAGTTCGAAAGCAAAAAGAATCAATCCAAAAGATTGTGTAACAAAAGAGATATGTGTAAAAGAAAGTCGTCGAGAAATCCATAAGCAGCTACCTAGGGGTGAAAATGCAAAAACTTGACAGAAAAAAATTCTGATTTTGGCTGTCCCCAATAATAACCCATTTAAAAGAGTTACAAAGAAAAAAAAATCAATCCAAAAGATTAAGTAACAAATGTGATATGAGCAAAACAAAATAGTCGAAAAGTCCAGCAGCCTAGGGGTGAAAACGCAAAAGTCACTAGAAAGAAATTATGTTGTGACTGTCCCCTATCATAACCCATTATAAAAGAGTTCGAACGCAAAAAGAATCAATCCAAAAGATTGAGTAACAAATGAGATATGGGTAAAAGAAAGTCGTCAAAAAATCCATAGGCAGAGCTACCTAAGGGTGATAACGCAAAAACTCGACGGAAAGAAATTCCAATTTTGACTGTCCCCAATAATAACCCATTATAAAAGAGTTACAAAGAAAAAATAATTAATTCAAAAGATTAAGTAACAAATGAGATATGGGCAAAACAAAATCATCTAAAAGTCCTTAGTCAGCAGTTGCCTAGGGGTGAAAACGTAAAAAATCGACGGAATGAAATTTCGATTTTGACGGTCCCCTATCGTAACCCATTATAAAAGAGTTCCAAATGAAAAAGAATAAATCCAAAAGATTAAGTAATAAATGATATATGGGCAAAATAAAATCGTAGAAAAGTCCCTAGGCTGCCTTGGGGTGAAAACATAAAAAATTGACGGAAAGAAATATCGATTTTGACAGTCCCCTGTCACAACCCAATTTAAAAGATTAACAAAGGAATAACAATCAATCCAAAAGATTAAGTAACAAATGAAATATGGACAAAACAAAATCGTCGAAAAGCAAAAACGTCACTTGGAAAGAAATTCTTATTTTGACTGTCCCCAATCATAGCCCGTTATAAAAGAGTTCCAAGGAAAAAGAATCAATCCAAAAGATTAAGTAACAAATGAGATATGAGCAAAACAAAATCGTCGAAAACTTCCTAGACAGCTGCCTAGGGGTGAAAACGAAAAAAGTCACTAGAAAGAAATTCTGATTGTGAGTAGAAATCAGAATTTCTTTCCGTCGATTTTTCGCGTTTTTTCTAGGGACTTTTTGACGATTTTGTTTTGTCCATATCTTATTTTTTACTTAATCTTTTGAATTGATTTTTTATCCTTTGGAACTATTTTATAATAGGTTATGATAGGGGATAGTCACAATCGGAATTTCTTTCTAGTGACTTTTTGCATTTTCACCCCTAGGGAGCTGCCTAGGGACTTTTCGGCGATTTTGTTTTGCCCATATCTCATTTGTTTCACAATCTTTTTGGATTGATTATTTTTCCTTTGGAGCTCTTTTATATTGGGTTATGACAGGTGACAGTCGAAATCAGAATTTCTTTCTGTCGAGTTTTTGTATTTTCACCCCTAGGTAGCTGCCTATGGATTTTTCGACGACTTTCTTTTACCCATATCTCATTTTTTACTCAATCTTTTAGATTGATTCTTTTTTCTTTGGAACTCTTTTATAAGGGGCTATGATAGGGGACTGTTACAATCGGAATTTTTTACGTTGATTTTTTGCGTTTTCACCTCTAGGCTGCCTAGGGACTTTTTAACGATTTTATTTTGCCATATCTCATTTGTTACTCAATCTTTTGGATTGATTATTTTTTCTTTGGAGCTCTTTTATATTAGGTTATGATAGGGGATAGTCGAAATCGGAATTTCTTTCCGTCAATTTCTTACAGTTTCACCCTTAGGCAGCTGCCTAGGGACTTTTCGAATATTTTATTTTGCTCATATCTCATTTGTTACTTGATCTTTTGGATTGATTCTTTTTCCTTTGGAACTCTTTTATAATGGGTTATGATAGGGGACAGTCAAAATTCTGTCGAGTTTTTGCGTTTTCACCACTAGGTAGCTGCCTCTGGATTTTTCGACGATTATGTTTTTCCCGTATCTCATTTGTTACTCAATCTTTTGAATTCATTCTTTTTTCTTTGGAACTCTTTTATAATGGGCTATGATAGGGGACAGTCAAAATTGGAATATCTTTTTGTCGATTTTTTAAGTTTTCACCCCTAGGCAGCGCTGCCTAGGGACTTTTCGACGATTTATTTTAGTCCATATCTCATTTGTTACTTAATCTTTAGGATTGATTCTTTTTCCTTTGGAACTAATTTATAATGGGTTATGATAGGGGACTTTTCGACGATTTTGTTTTGCCCATATCTCATTTGGTACTCAATCTTTTGGATTTATTCTTTTTGCTTTGGAACTCTTTTATAATGGGCTATGATAGGGGACAGTCAAACTCGGAATTTCTTTTTGTCAATTTGTTGCATTTTCACCCTTAGGCAGCCGCCTAGGGACTTTTCGACGATTTTGTTTTGCTCATATCTCATTTGTTACTCTATCTTTTGGATTAATTCTTTTTCCTTTGAAACTCTTTTATAATGGGTTATGATAGGGGATAGTCACAATCGGAATTTCTTTCTAGTGACTTTTTGCGTTTTCACCCCTAGGCAGAGCTGCCTAGGGACTTTTCGACGATTTTGTTTTGCCCATATCTTATTTGCTACTTAATCTTTTGGATTGATTCTTTGTCCTTTGGAACTCTTTTATAATGGGTTATGATAGTGGACAGTCAAAATCGGAATTTCATTCCGTCAATTTTTTGCATTTTCACCCCTAAGCAGCTGCCTAGGGATTTTTGGATGATTTTGTTTTGCCCATATCTCATTTGTTACTCAATCTTTTGGATTATTTATTTTTTCTTTAAAGCTCATTTATAATGGCTTTTGATATTAGGGAGATTCCGAAAGTTTTCTTGCTTGCTAAATGTTTGGATCTTAAATGGAGATATGATGGTGTTTGTCAAATGCTTAGGATTTATTATGATTCTATTATACAAATGGACTTTAGTAGTTTTGTAATTGATGGTTGTTGGGAACCTTTTCTCTTTGAACTAAGTTTTGATAATGTTATTAGAAACCACACTTAGACAATAGACTTTAAGTGGAACAGACTGGTCTCCGTGTTTGGATCAGTCAAGCTTAACCCGGACAGGTTGCTATGTAAAGGTCAAGGTTGGTAGTGCAACCTTGTACCTAATCTACTCAAACCTGTCATAATGTTCCTTTATGTAATCTGTCTATGTAATCAGCTCTAATCATACTCGAAGATTTCTTGCGAAGATTGCAAAAGACTGAAGACAGTTCGAGGTATAGGAAGCTCGACCTGCAAAGTCCAACCTGAGCTGTGGCTGAGGAACCTGTCCTGATCTCAACAACTATAATTGTGTCAGTGTACGGTTCTGCATATCCTGACACATACAACGGCTCTATTTCAAATGCTTCTCTATAAATACCTCAAGTCATTCCAGAAAGAAGGCACGGGAAACTCAATATACAAGCTAAAACGCTGCAGAAATCTCAAGCTTAAAGATCACTCAATCAACACTCGAAATCACTAGAGCTTTCCCAAGTGTTGATCTTTGTAGATTTCTATCTTTCTAGAAACTATCTTACTAGAACACAACCCACACTCTCACTACCATCACTGTTGATATTCAGTATAGTTGATAGAGTTGTATTCCTAACGGTGATAGCTTTTCACAGCTTTCTAGTTTGGATATCAGTGCTAGTTGTTTAGCATTAGTAAGATCGTATGTAAGTTTGTATGTAAAGTTAGAAGAGACACGACTCAAGAATCGTGCTAGATTCAGTCTAAAGAGAGACTTGAATTTGGACTGGAACCTCCACCAGTGTTAAAAGGAGCGAAAAATCTCAAGTTAAGGGATTACAGATTCGACGGGATCTGGCGTGGACGTAGGAGCTGTTTACTCTGAACCACGATAAAAACTCCTCGTGTTTCTCTCGCTAATTATTTTTACATCTTTATTTACACAGTTTACATGTTCACAACCTGCACAACTGCAACCTGTCTTGCATAAACTGTTGTTGAACTGTAGTCTTTTTGAAAACTATTTTGAAAAACTGTTAGCCAACCTTTCCACCAAACTTCCGCACGCAGGTTAGTTTTGCAAGCTCAGCAGTTCACTGTTTGAGCTGGCAAAATAAAAACTGCTCTGATAAACTGAAGTGACGACTCAGTAAGATCAAATTGTTTTGAAAAGTCAAAACTGTTGGCTAATTGGTGTATTTCACCCCCCCCCCCCTATACACCAATATCTATTTATCGGGACCTACAAGTGGTATCAGAGCGGTGGTTCTTTTGAGCACTGCTTCTGTATACTAGAAGTTGTTTTGTGCTTTAGTGTCAAATTGAACTAGATCTCTGTGTCTGCGAGCTGCGCATACATAAACTGTCAATATGGAAGCTTCACTTCTCCGTGTCTGTGAAGATTTCTCTATACAGGGATATGAAGACTGGAGTTTTCGAATAAAGATGTGCCTCCAAGCTCATCATGTCCTGATGTGGGATGTCATCGAGAATGGTCCAATACCAATCTACGAACCCTACGAAACTGATGTATCTGGAGATAAAGCTTCTGAAGCAACATATGTGCCGAAGATCAAAGACCCCAGAAAATACACAAGCGAAGAAAGAAAAGAAGCTGCACTTGACAGCTTCGCAAAAGGATTAATCTCGAGCACAGTTAAAGGCGTCCACCTGGCCAAGATAAGAAATCTTGGAACTGCCAAGGAAATGTGGGACACCTTAAAAGCAATAAGCAGTGGATCAACATAGATGCTGGAAAATAAGCTGTTGGGAACCTTTTTTTTTTCCTCTTTGAACTAAGTTTTGATAATGCTATTAGAAACCACACTTAGACAATTGAGTTTAATTGGAACAGGCTGATCTCCGTGTTTGGATCAGTCAAGCTTAACTCGGACAGGTTGCTATGTGAAGGTCAAGGTTGGTAGTGCAACCTTGTACCTATTCTACTCAAACCTGTCATAATGTTCCTTTATGTAATCTGTCTATGTAATCTGCTCCAACCAAACTCGAAGATTTCTTGCGAAGATTACAGAAGACTGAAGACAGTTCGAGGTATAGGAAGCTTGACCTGCAAAGTCCAACCTGAGCTGTGGCTGAGGAACCTGTCCTTAACTCATCATCTTTAATTGTGTCAGTGTACGGTTCTGCACATCCTGACACATACAACGGCTCTATTACAAATGCTTCTCTATAAATACCTCAAGTAATTCCAGAAAGAAGGTATGGGAAACTCAAATTACAAGCTAAAACGCTGCAGAAATCTCAAGCTAAATATTCACACAATCAACACTCGAAATCACTAGAGCTTTCCCAAGTGTTGATCTTTGTAGATTTCTATTCTTTCTAGAATCTGTCTTACTAGAACACAATCCACACTCTCACTACCATCACTGTTGATATTCAGTGTAGTTGATAGAGTTGTATTCCAAACGGTGATAGCTTTTCACAGCTTTCCAGTTTGATTATTAGTGCTAGTTGTTTAGCATTAGTAAGATTATATGTAAGTTTGTATGTAAAGTTAGAAGAGACACGACTCAAGAATCGTGCTAGATTCAGTCTGAACAGAGACTTGAATTTGGACTGGAACCTCCACCAGTGTTAAAAGGAGCAAAAAATCTCAAGTTAAGGGATTACAGATTCGACGGGATCTGGCGTGGACGTAGGAGCTGTTTACTCCGAACCACGATAAAAATTCCTCGTGTTTTTCTCGCTATTTATTCTTCCATCTTTATTTACACAGTTTGTATGTTCACAACCTGCACCATTGCAACCTGTCTTGCATAAATCGTTGATGAACTGAAGTCTTTTCTAAAACTGCTTTGAAAACTGTTAGCCAACCTTTCCACCAAACTTCCACACGCAGGTTAGTTTTGCAAGCTCAGCAGTTCACTGTTTGAGCTGGAAAAACTAAACTGCTCTGATAAACTGAAGTGACGACTCAGTAAGATCAAATTGTTTTGAAAAGTCAAAACTATTGGCAAATTGGTGTATCCCCCCCCCCATACACCAATATCTATTTATCGGGACCTACAAGTGGTATCAGAGCGGTGGTTCTTTTGACCACTGCTTCTGTATACTAGAAGCTTTTTGTGCTTAAGTGTCAAATTGAACTAGATCTCTGTGTCTGCAAACTGCGCATATATAAACTGTCAATATGGAAGCTTCACTTCTCCGTGTCTGTGAAGATTTTTCTATACAGGGATATGAAGACTAGAGTTTCCGAATAAAGATGTGCCTCCAAGCTCATCATGTGCTGATGTGGGATGTCATCGAGAATGGTCCCACACCCATCCTCGAATCCTACGAAATTGAAATATCTGGAGATAAAGCTTCTGAAGCAACATATGTGCCAAAGATCAAAGATCCCAGAAAATACACAACTGAGGAAAGAAAGGAAGCTGGACTTGACAGCTTCGCTAGAGGATTAATCTCGAGCACAGTTAAGGGCGTCCACCTGGCCAAGATAAGAAATCTTGGAACTGCTAAGGAGATGTGGGACACCTTAAAAGCAATAAGTCTTGGATCAACAGAGATGCTGGAAAATAAGCTGTCAGTGGCATGCAGTAAATTCGAAAAATTCAAAATGCAGCCAATGGAGACCATTGACCAGCTAAAGAACAGATTCACAATGATTACTTTGGAGATCGCAGCTCTCAAGAGAGATAAATACACACAGCGTGAACTCAATCTCAAAGTCATTCAATCTCTTCCAGCAAGCTGGCATGTGTACAGTGCCATGCACCGCGGCAGGTCGGATATCAGCAACCTGTCAACCGAGCAACTGTTTGATCTGCTCATTGGGAATGAGTTTGAAATGATCAGACTGCACGGGTCACAACAAACGTCTTCAAGCAAGAAGACCGAGCCCGAAAAGAAAGAAAAAGATGCTGCATTCAAAGCTGCATCAATTACAGAAGAAAGAGCAATTCCAAAATATCTATGCTCTAAAATGGAAAAATTGTTGAAGGACTATGCACTTATGGCTAGAAGGAATGAAAAGCTTGAAAAACGCTTCAACAAATTCCGCAAATATCACAAAGATTTCAAGAGAAATCAAACCACCTCTACTTCCGACAAGAAAGGTGAAGGTATATCAAAACCCTCTAAATTCAATTCTTCTAACACTCCCACGGGTGGTTGTTTTGAATGTGGCAGACTAGATCACTATAAGTCTGACTACCCAGACTTATCAAAGGCTGAACGTGAAGAGCTCCGCGCAAGAAGAGATCAAAAGCTTAAGGAGCAGCGCAATGCCATGATCGCAGCTGAGGAAGAGGCCAAAGCTATTGCCACATTATCAGACTCAACCTCCTCCGACGAAGATGACGATGATGAATTGGATGAGGAATGTCGATTAGCTAATGAAGAACTTGAATATGAGGAATGCTTCATAGGAAAAGATCTCGATCTTGTTCAAAACAAGGTTGATACTAAAACCTCTTCTTCATATTCAGCTAACCCTGAACATGCAGGTATTGAGATACCTGAAATGCCAACATATGAAGAGTTTTAACAACAGCTTGATGACTACAAGAAGCTCTCAGAAATGTT
The DNA here is from genome assembly GCA_001642375.2 of Mentha longifolia. Classification (NCBI taxonomy): domain Eukaryota; kingdom Viridiplantae; phylum Streptophyta; class Magnoliopsida; order Lamiales; family Lamiaceae; genus Mentha; species Mentha longifolia. The sequence continues at coordinate 124,936 of CM038111.1, forward strand.
CAAACAAGTAGTCATAGAAGGATCCAAGCTGGAGGATGAAAACTTAAAGCTCAAAGCTGCCTTAGATGGAAGCTTCACTCCATATGATGAAGTGAAAGAGAAGGAGATTGAAACCCTAAAAGTCCAAGTGGGTAAATCAGCCTGAAGGGAAGAAAACCTTAAGGAAACACTTATCAAGAGGGACAGTGAGATAATCAAACTGAATGGCCAACTCACAGATCTCTCAAATGAGCATGAAAAGCTGTTGCAGAAAGAGCTTAAGCTTCAACAAGTCCTAATGAGAATGAACAAAAATGGCGAAAAGCTTGAAGTCTTGCAAGCTGCCCAGAGACCTGCTCAGATAAAGTTTGGCATCGGATTCCATGGTCAAACTAGCGGAGTCAAGGATAAAGAGAAGGTCCTGTTCATAAAAGAAAAAGGATTGGCTGAAGGCAAGGCTCATCACACTCTGCCAGATAAACAAATCAAATTGAAGAATCCAGCCCGGCAACCTCAAGCAATCCTGATAAAAGAGCATGGAAAACCTATCAGGAAACAGCAGCTGAGACCACCAGTAGAACAGCAAAAGGTTGTGCAACCTAGGAAACTGCATGGTCAACCTGCTTATCAAAAAGGAAGCCAACCTACTCAAAGAAAAGTGCAAACTGCTAACAAAGGAAAAGCAGTTTCTCAACCGAAAACTGCTCAACCACAACGAAACTACTATGAGTGGTGGACAAACCAACAAAGACTTGACAATGAAGGTTACTGGTACAACCATCATTGGTACCAATATCCTGAACTGTCAAGTATGCACTATCAATTTCCACATGGAAGTGGATTTGTAAATGATCGATGCAGATGTGGTTATATGGAGCAGTGCTATCGAAATGATCATTATCAACCTGTTCATTACCAACTGCAAACTGCATACTCAAATGGAACCTACTCAAATGTGCAACGGACCAAGCCTCGAGTCAACAGGAGTTTCCAAAAGAAGAAGCTTGGAAACCAAGCTGCCAAATCTCAACCTGCTAACAAAGCACCCAAATTCATATAGGTTGCTAAAACTGTCTAATTGCAGGATGGGAAAACTCAAAGGAGGAAGCGAGCAGCTCGCGGGGCGATCTGGATCATCGACAGTGGTTGCACAAAGCATATGACCTGCGACAAAAGCTTGCTTACAAACTTCATTGAATGTGATGGACCTCTAGTTGCTTTTGGAGGAGACTCTAAAGGGAAAAAAAGAGGCTACGGTAATCTAATTGTTGGTAAAACAACAATATCTAATGTCACTAATGTTGAAGGTTTAAATCATAATCTCTTTTCTGTAAGCCAGTTCTGCTCTAACGGAAAAAGAGTAGAGTTTTCTGCTAACAAGTGTGCTATAAAGAACAAGGAAGGAGAAGAAATTCTTCTTACCGGTATTTTGCAGGATAACTTGTACATAGTACAATGGTCAGATGAAAAAGAAACCTGTCTGGTCACCAAATCTGCACCTGAAGTATGCTGGCTATGGCACAAAAGAATGTGTCACTTGAACTTCAAAGTCATCAACAAACTTGCTCGCAAGAAGCTCTCAGATGACCTTCCAGATCAAGTCTACTACAAAGATCATGTGTGTGAAGCCTGTCAAGCTGGAAAACAGATCAAATCATCATTCCCAAGCATTGCAGCTCACAACACAAGTAGAATCTTGGAATTACTCCACTTGGATCTGTTCGGTCCAGTGACTCCTAGAAGCATTAATGGTAAAAAGTATACTCTCGTTATTGTTGATGATTACTCACGATATACTTGGGTTATTTTCTTAGATAAGAAGAAGGAGACACTAGTGGAGCTACCTGCGCTACTCACCAAACTATCAAATATGAAGAACAAAAGTGTGATTTCAATCAGATCCGATCGCGGAACAGAATTTCTTAATCAAATGATTGAATCATACTGCACCAAAAGTGGAATTACTCATCAAACTTCAGCAGCTCGCACACCTTAACAGAATGGTGTTGTTGAACGACGCAACAGGTCTCTAAAGGAAGCAGCTCGCACAATGCTGAATGAAACCAATCTTCCAAAGAAGTTTTGGGCGGAAGCAATCAACACAGCTTGCTACACTCAGAACAGATCAGTCATTCATACAAGACATGGAAAGACTCCATACGAGCTGTGGAAGGATAAGAAACCTCGATTTAAGTATCTTAAATCTTTTGGATGTGTGTGTTACATTCATAATAATGGGAAATCACAGTTGAAAACTTTTGATAGCAAAGCAGATCCAGGAATATTTTTAGGATATTCAGAGATCAGCAAAGCTTTCAGAGTTTTTAACAAGAAAACTCATATTGTGGAAGTAACCCCACATGTTATTTTTGATGAATCTATTTGTGAGTACAGGGAGACCTAACCGGATGAAAGTACAGGTGCAAGTCAAAATCAAACAGGCTCCAACACGCAGTTTCGAGATGAAATACTAATATGGAGTCCAACCGACTTGGAAGAAGAAGAAGCTGAGCCTGTGCAAGATTCTAATTCACAAAATCCACCCATTCAGCAAGGGGGAATGAACCAAGGGGGAACCGAAGCTCCTCCAACAAGCTTCTCTTCAACTGATCCAGAAACTTCAATAGAACCTGCAGTCAATGCAGAACTGTCAATGGATCAGCTTGCTGAACAACTTCAACAGCTTAACCCCTTCACTCCTCAACCTATACCTGAGTTTGAAGATCCCATACCAGACCCTGAACCAATTCTCACAGAAGAAGAAATCTCTCGTCGAAGGAGATGGGTCGATGCTCATCCTGAAGATCTCATTGTTGGGAACCCAAGGGCAGGTGTGAAGACAAGAAGACAGATAGGTGAAAGCTGTCTACTAAGCTGTTATCTATCCTACTCTGAACCCAAACTGTTGAAGAAGCTCTTGCCGACCACGATTGGGTTACAGCCATGCAAGAGGAACTCAATGAGTTTAAAAGAAATGAAGTATGGTCACTAGTTGATCGTCCTACACATCAAGGAGTGATTGATGTAAAATGGGTATTCAGAAACAAGAAAGATGAGAATGCTGAAGTGATCAGAAATAAGGCAAGATTAGTTGCCAAAGGTTACTGTCAACAAGAAGGAATAGACTATGATGAGACCTACGCACCAGTAGCAAGATTAGAAGCAATAAGATTGTTTCTAGCATATGCAGCTCATCAGAGATTCAAAGTCTATCAAATGGACGTAAAAAGTGCTTTCCTCAACAGAATTCTTGGAGAAGAAGTCTACGTTGAACAACCTCCAGGTTTCAAGGAAGCAGGTCCAGAGAAAGTTTACAAACTGCACAAAGCAGTTGGTTTGAAACAAGCTCCCAGAGCTTGGTATGAAACGTTGTCTACATTCCTACTGCATTCTGGTTTTAAAAGAGGATCAGTCGACAGAACATTATTCACCTTTAAGTACAAGGATGATATTCTTCTTGTACAAATTTATGTTGATGACATTATTTTTGGATCTACGTCAAAATTTCTATGTGACAGGTTTGGAGAACTCATGAAGTGTGAGTACAAAATGTCCATGATGGGGGAGATGAACTTCTTCCTCGGCCTGCAGGTCAAGCAATCTGCGAATGGTATCTTCATTTGTCAATCCAAATATGCTAACGAGCTGGCAACCAAATTTGGTGTTCAAGATAGCAGACCTCTGAAGATTCCAATGATTGCAAATGGCAAGATGGATCCAGATTCTAAAGGAAAACCTGCCAGCATAACTTTGTACAGGGGAATTATTGGTTCTTTACTTTATATTACTGCAAGTCGACCTGACATTTCTTTTGCAGTTGGAATATGTGCTCGGTATCAAGCTAATCCAAAGGAATCGCATCTAGAAGCAGCCAAGAAAATCCTTAGATATGTCAAGGGAACTGCAAACTTCGGTTTATGGTACCCTTGTGATGATAATTTTGAACTAACTGGCTATGCAGATGCAGATTATGGAGGATGCAAACTGGATAGAAAGTCTACATCAGGGACCTGTCAGTTTCTTGGAAGCAAGTTGATCTCTTGGTTTTCAAAGAAGCAAACTTTAGTTGCTACTTCAACAACAGAAGCTGAGTACATGGCAACAGCAAGCTGTTGCGCACAGATTCTTTGGTTGAAACAATAACTCAAAGATTATGATGTCACTGTTCGAAAAGTACCTATCTTTTGTGACAGCACAAGCGCCATAGCTCTCACTGTGAATCCTGTCTACCATACCAGATGCAAGCATATTGATATAAGGCATCACTTCATAAGAGATCACGTGGAAAAACAAGATATAACAGTTGAGAAAATCCATACTGACATCCAAAGAGCCGATATTCTAACGAAACCCCTCATGGAAGAGAGATTCAAAATGCTATGTGGAAAGCTTGGAATTCTCAGAATGGATACACAGCCTAAGTCAGAGAATGGCAGCAGTTCACTAGCACAGGTCAGCCAAGAGCAGACTGACTTGGAAACTGCAGACTAACAAAGAGGGAGTTCACTAGTACAGAACAGCTAAAGACAGACAGACTTGGAAACTGCAGCTCACGAGAAGCAGTGAGGTGACACGCAGCTTGAAGCCACAAACTGCGTTGAAAGTCAACAATCACCGGTCAACCTTTAAGGGGGAACTGGAGATATCGTATCAATCTCCATTTAAATCTTAGCTGAAATTATTTCCTCTCCCCATATATTCTGTCATATATGTTATTTTTTTAAAATCCTTTTACTGTTAAGAATTTGAAAAGTTTTTCACAAAAAATAAGGAATGAGTATCTATCATATCTTGACCGTTGGAGGTCTATAAATAGAAAGAAAATACTTGATCTCATTACGCGTTTCTTAAAATCCTTTGAAATCAAATTTCAAAATTTCTTTCGTTCTTTCATCTTCATAAACTCAGAATTTCATAATCCTTACTCTCTCTCTGCAAAAATGTCTACAGATTCATTGAATGCGCAAGTGAAGAAAGCAACCCCTCTCATCTTCTTTGAGAAAGTTGCTGTGCTGGACTCTTATGGATACAGAGGTTTGGATCAGATGATTGAGGCTATCACCAAATATGATGGTTTCTTCAACATCATCACTCAACATCCACGAATGACGCTACCGGAAAATGTTGTTTATTTGCTGTGTTCTCTGGAATCAATAGCCGGAGACCCCGCAACGGCAACTTTTCTAGTCAACAGCGAAGAAGAACGGCGTCATCTTCTTCCTCTCGTCCTTCAAACCTACAGGTTATCGGATACAGGGGCTATCACAACGGTTGATGATGTACCCATGGAATCCGTCAACGATGTATATCAACAAGCTCTGTTCGAGCCCAAGAAGATTTATGATCAGAGAACTTTCAACCGCCACGACCTGAAGTCCGAGTACAGATTTCTGTTCGAGTTCGTTCACAACGTATTCTTCTCTTACCTAGGCTCGAACGAATCTGTCACTCTATCGAAGTTTAAACTGCTTACTGCTGTGGTGAAGCAGTTACATGTTAACTGGGCCAGGTTACTAGTCAATCTGTTCATCAAGGAAGCTGCAGAGCTACCTGCTAGGATCAAGGCCAACATGCAACTTCGTCATGGCACCAAGCTCTCTATCATTCTGCAGAGAACGCTTACAAATCGCGTATGGCGTGTCTGCACTGGATTTCCTGATGACAAGCTTGTTCCTCACACCTGCAATCAGTTGATCATGATTCTTGGCATCTTGCCTCACAAGATCAACAAGGCCAAAGGTGCAGCCAAGCTTCTGCTCACAGAAATGCGTGACTCAAAGGTAGATGTAGCTGAAAAAGATGATAGCTGTGAAGCTGATGATGAAGACAGCGTCCAGACTGAGTCAGTCAGAAAAGGAAAGAGGAAGCTGGAGGATCTGCAATCTGCGCCCTCTCAGAAGCGCATCACTCGATCTACAACAGCAACCTTTGTGGAGGCAGATCTCACACCACCTGCGACCACAACGCAACCTGCCTCTCCACAGGTTGGAGTGAAACCTGCTGTCGAACAGTCCCCTCCAGGCACCCTTCCAGGTTTCCCATCCAAAGCTCAGTCCCAAGCTCCTGCCACTGAAGCTCCTACATCCTCTCTCAACAGTTCCATAGCAGTGGACCAGATGTTAGCCTTCTACAAAGTAGAGTTTCTTAAGATGTCTCGAAGGCTTAACATGCTGGAACTGGAGAGCAAGCTGTACATTAATGAAAAGGTTGCAGCCTTGCAAACTGAGAATGCCAAGCTGTGGGAATTCATCAAAGTTCACATTGGTGAAAAGGATGCACAAGAGCAGTTCACAAAGGACAGAGGACAGTCCAGCTAGATAAGAGCTGTGAACTCATAAACAGTGGAACCTGTTTGATCAGAAACTGTGAATAAGACAGTTTGAATAGGGAAGTGTAATGGATGACCTGTATCAGTCTCCATTTTCTTAATCAAGTTTTATATATGTCAAAGATATGCCTTAATTATTCCAAATATTCAAATTTCAATGAAATATTTTTGCTTCACTTAATCAATTATATACCTTATCAATCATTTTCATTTATTGAAGCACGTGTTTTGTTATTTATTGAAATCTTTGTTACGGATATTCTGACACAGTACTTAACATTCTTGCTTCACTTTCCTATGTATGTCAAAAAGCGCATGCAAAGTATCAAATCCGCATTTACTGCGAGGCGACGGTTGAGTGTTAGGGTAGTGCGAGTGGGATACACAACCAATCCCATGCGCCCACTATCTCACGGATTCCAGGGATTCAATCCCATCCGTTGATCGATTGATATGCTTCAATCTCAACGGCCCGCTTTATCTTTATTATATATTCATATAACTGTGCATCGTCGTTCCCAAATTCAATTTTTGCATTCTTCCGCCATTTTTTTTCTGCAACTCTCTTTAAGAATTTCGCATTCCAAAATTTCACGTTCTCATTTAGACGTTTTTAAAATGGCAGGAGAATCCACATCTCAATCGCTTCCACAAACAACCGAACAGAAGATCCAGTATCTATAGCAGTACATTCTCACAGAGCCTGCGGCAAATCTTTCAACCTATGATTACGCCGGCTTGAACGAGATGTACTCCGCCATCCAGGAAGCGGACGGATTTTACAAGATTATTACTCATGAGCCAAAATTCTGGCTTCCGCAGCAAGTCGCGATGTTCTTTCTATCATATTTCTGCCGGGAAGATGTCGACTCTGCCCAATTTCATCTTCCTGTACCTGGTGTACGCGACGAGCCCATTCCAATTCTCCCGCTTATCTCTCGAACCTACGGCATCGCTGATTCAGGAACTGTGGAGATCATGTATCACAAGCCGATGGGCTTAATTCTGGATGTTCCGGATGCAGATCTGGAAGCAATTTACCAAAAAGCTCTAATGCAGCCCGCAGCCAAGTATGATGGAAGGAGGTTCTCGCGCCCTCTGCTGAGACCTGCGTACAGAGCTCTCTTCGACTTCGTTCACAAAGTCTTCCTTGGTTACTCTGGTAACCACGACGCTGTCACTCCAGCGAAGTTTAGAGTGATGACTGCAATCGTGCAGCGTCTAAATGTGAACTGGGCCCGATTTCTCCTCGAGCTCCTTAATGAAGAAGTCAAGCAGCTCTCGATCACCTATGAAGGCGAAGTGGTGACTGATTTCCGCATTGCCAGGAATCTGCGCCTAGGCACCCAGATCTGTTCTCTCATTCACTGCCTCCACCCCAACCTCAACTGGAGTGGAATGACTCATTTCATCAAGGAAAAGGTCCCCAAGGACCAGAAGCAGCTCGAACTCATAATTGGTGTCGACATGACCATCTTTACCAAGAATGATGATGTGGTGAAGCCGTGCCTGTACGACATAAGTCGATCTATCCCAGCTTGGGTACCACCAGAGCAGCGTGACGTTCGGAGAAAGAGACAGCTTGCCCCTAGCAAGCAGCTTGACAGACCTGCCAAGTCTGTGCGTATCAAATCTCCAACTCCCATATCACGCAGGTTGCATACGGAGTTTGCCTCCATAGAAGTTCAGCACCAACCTGCTCGTCAAACCTTTGAAGACATCCCGGAACAGACAGTTCTCGATGCACAAGTTTCAATACCCAATTTCGAGGAAGAAAATCCTGATACCTCCATCGTCGTCCACCAGCAGTCCGGTGAAGCTTCTCATCATCACAGCTCGCCTCCAGAGCTTGACCTCCATCTTATCCTTTCATCTGATGATGATGATGTAGAAGAAGATCCGATCAAGACTGCAGCTGCCATGTTGGTCAACTCCATCGAGATCGAAGCTGAGAAGGACTGTCATGGAGTCTTTCCTGAAATTGATCTCACTCCCGAGACCAGGCAGTTGGCATTCGGCTTCGTGCTCTGCTCGATGGGAAGGATAGATCTGACTGTGATTTAAAGTCCATCTTCCTTATTCATCCCATCGAACAGCTAGCGATCGAAGAGCACAATCTTGGGAAGTATTTTGGCTATGCTTCCATTCCTGAAGCTCGCGACTGCTTCAAGAAGTTCGTCCTCTCTAGGATGAAGAGAGAGGCCAAGGATGAAGAATTCAGTCCGATTCCTTCTCAATCCCAGAACAGCGGAGACGCAGTGTCCGATCATGATCGTGTACCGGTCTATTCTGTAGCAACCGCAGGAACTCCTCTCACTGTTGTGCACGCAGATTTGAAGAAATTTCTCATTGAGGAAGTTTCCAAGGTGAAGGCCACCGAGGTTGCTGAACACCAGAAGATTGCGGACAAAATTGACGCAATGGACACAGCAGCATCTGCCATGCTGTCAAACATCAAGGCTGAGATGCCACAGCTCATCAGGGAAGAAGTGGCAAGCCAGTTCGAAACCTTCCTCTCCACGCGACTGAAAGCTGCAATGGACAAGCTGCTTCCCAACCAACTATCCGAACTAAAGGTCGCCTACGCATCTTCAGTTGACAACCTGCGATACGAGTTTGAACAACTCAACCAGCTTGTCAACAGTTTCTCTTCAAAGCTCGCTCAAGCCTCATCCAGCTCTCTGAAGAAAGAAGAAGAGATGCAAGGGAACATCAACTCCCTCCTCCAGTTTAAAGAGAAGATCAGCACTGACCTATCCTTAATCTCCAATGAGCAAGCCTCCCTCAATACCACTATTCAGCACTTAATTGATAATGCCGAAAAGGGGGAAGGGAAAGGCAAACGCACTGCTGCTAAAGCAAAAGGCAAGGAGAAAAAGGTCACCCAACCTCCTATCACTCAATCAGAAGCTGCTCCGCCTGTGACAGCTGTCTCTCAACCTGCTGCCCAGAAGCTGTTTGAGCAAGAAAGGGCACAGGGTGAAGCCTCTCTTATTATAATGATGGCAGAAGCTGGCTACACCGCAGATGAATGCGAGAATGAAGGCAAGCAGAAGCTGTTTCTCGAAGATCTGAGGAAACAGAGAGCAAGGGACAAAGATCGCGTCAGAAGCTTCCAAGGTCTTGAAAGCTGCAAGGATCAAGCTGACAAGAGAGAGCCAACTGATTGGCTACCAGTGGAAGATCAGCCTTTGTGGGACGAGTTCCTGAACCAGTTCATCTTACACCACTACTGGTTGCAGGTTGATGCTCGCTACACTGGTAACTCCAAAACTGCCTTTTACAATTGGATGCAAGCTTTTCCCGACCGCGAATTCATTAAAAGAGTCCGTGCGAAAGCTACAGAGGTGAAGGTCACGATCAATCCGCCTAAAATAGAGACCTTCCAACCTCCCACTGTCTGCGGAACTGATACTCCAGATATCGACCGGATCAATACTTTCATAAGGAATATCGCAGCTCAGTACGGTTGCAAGACCACAGGCTGTGATGAGTACAAGTCGATCCGTGACAGCATCTACGCAGCTATGGGATCTGTAAGCAAGGAGAAGATCGCTGAAGAGAGATTCAAGACTGTGAGGAAGTGACTTGATCGTTTTCATTTACTTGTTGTATCAACTCTGTAATCTGTGTACATCAATTCAGTTGATACTATAAATGAAAAATGATCATATTTTGTTCCTGATGACAAAATCTCTTTGTCCAGGCCTCTGCATGTTATGTTTTAAATTTCCTAACACTTTTTCTCATGCAGTTGGCTGAACTTCAAACCTTGGTTATGTTTTTGGTAAAGTTCAAATCTTCTAAGACAAGATGTAAAGTGTGGGTTTCGGCATTATCAAAAAGGGGGAAATTGTTGGGAACCTTTTTTTTTCCTCTTTGAACTAAGTTATGATAATGCTATTAGAAACCACACTTAGACAATAGAGTTTAATTGGAACAGGCTGATCTCCGTGTTTGGATCAGTCAAGCTTAACCCGGACAGGTTGCTATGTAAAGGTCAAGGTTGGTAGTGCAACCTTGTACCTATTCTACTCAAACCTGTCATAATGTTCCTTTATGTAATCTGTCTATGTAATCTGCTCCAACCAAACTCGAAGATTTCTTGCGAAGATTACAGAAGACTGAAGACAGTTCGAGGTATAGGAAGCTTGACCTGCAAAGTCCAACCTGAGCTGTGGCTGAGGAACCTGTCCTCAACTCATCGTCTATAATTGTGTCAGTGTACGGTTCTGCATCCTGACACATACAACGGCTCTATTACAAATGCTTCTCTACAAATACCTCAAGTAATTCCAGAAAGAAGGTATGGGAAACTCAAATTACAAGCTGAAACGCTGCAGAAATCTCAAGCTAAATATTCACACAATCAACACTCGAAATCACTAGAGCTTTCCCAAGTGTTGATCTTTGTAGATTTCTATTCTTTCTAGAATCTGTCTTACTAGAACACAATCCACACTCTCACTACCATCACTGTTGATATTCAGTGTAGTTGATAGTGTTGTATTCCAAACGGTGATAGCTTTTCACAGCTTTCCAGTTTGATTATTAGTGCTAGTTGTTTAGCAATAGTAAGATTGTATGTAAGTTTGTATGTAAAGTTAGAAGAGACACGACTCAAGAATCGTGCTAGATACAGTCTGAAGAGAGACTTGAATTTGGACTGGAACCTCTACCAGTGTTAAAAGGAGCGAAAAATCTCAAGTTAAGGGATTACAGATTCGACAGGATTTGGCGTGGACGTAGGAGCTGTTTACTCCGAACCACGATAAAAATTCCTCGTGTTTTCTCGCTATTTATTCTTCCATCTTTATTTACACAGTTTGCATGTTCACAACCTGCACCATTGCAACCTGTCTTGCATAAATCGTTGATGAACTGAAGTCTTTTCTAAAACTGCTTTGAAAACTGTTAGACAACCTTTCCACCAAACTTCCGCACGCAGGTAGTTGCAAGCTCAGCAGTTCACTGTTTGAGCTGGAAAAACTAAACTGCTCTGATAAACTGAAGTGACGACTCAGTAAGATCAAACTGTTTTGAAAAGTCAAAACTGTTGGCAAATTGGTGTATCCCCCCCCCCCCCATACACCAATATCTATTTATCGGGACCTACATAAGCTGTCAGTGGCATGCAGTAAAATCGAAGAATTCAAAATGCAGCCAATGGAGACCATTGACCAGCTCAAGAACAGATTCACAATGATCACTTTGGAGATCGCAACTCTCAAGAAAGATAAATACACACAGCGCAAACTCAATCTCAAAGTCATTCAATCTCTTCCAGCAAGCTGGCATGTGTACAGCGCCATGCACCGCGGTAGGTCGGATATCAGCAACCTGTCAACCGAGCAACTGTTTGATCTGCTCATCGGAAATGAGTTTGAAATGATCAGACTGCACGGGTCAGAACAAACGTCTTCAAGCAAGAAGACTGAGCCCAAAAAGAAAGAAAAAGATGCTGCATTCAAAGCTGCATCAATTACAGAAGAAAGAGCAATCCCAAAAGATCTATGCTCTAAAATGGAAAAATTGTTGAAGGACTATGCACTTATGTCTAGAAGGAATGAAAAGCTTGAAAAACGCTTCAACAAATTCCGCAAATATCACAAAGATTTCAAGAGAAATCAAACCACCTCTTCTTCCGACAAGAAAGGTGAAGGTATATCAAAACCCTCTAAATTCAATTCTTCTAACACTCCCACGGGTGGTTGTTTTGAATGTGGCAGACCAGATCACTATAAGTCAGACTGCCCAGACTTATCAAAGGCTGAACGCGAAGAGCTCCGCGCAAAAAGAGATCAAAAGCTTAAGGAGCAGCGCAATGCCATGATCGCAGCTGAGGAAGAGGCCAAAGCTATTGCCACATTATCAGACTCAACCTCCTCCGACGAAGATGATGATGAGTTGGATGAAGATGAATGTCGATTAGCTGATGAAGAACTTGAATATGAGGAATGCTACATGGGAAAAGATCTTGATCTTGTTCGATACAAGGTTGATACTAAAACCTCACATTCATATTCAACTAACTCTGAACATGCAGGTATTGAAACACCTGAAATGCCAACGTATGAAGAGTTTCAACAATAGCTTGATGACTACAAGAAGCTCTCTGAAATGTTCAAACAAGTAGTCATAGAAGGATCCAAGCTGGAGGGTGAAAACTTGAAACTCAAAGCTGCTTTAGATGAAAGCTTCACTCCATATGATGAAGCAAAAGAAAAGGAGATTGAAACCCTAAAAGTCCAAATGGGTAAATCAGCTTTAAGGGAAGAAAACCTTAAAGAAATGCTCACTGAACGGGACAGTGAGATCAACAAACTGAATGGACAACTTGCAGATCTCTCAAATGAGCATGAGAAGTTGTTGCAGAAAGAGCTCAAGCTTCAACAAGTCCTAATGAGAATGAACAAAAATGGTGAAAAGCTTGAAGTCTTGCAAGCTGCCCAGAGACCTGCTCAGATAAAGAGAAGGTCATGTTCGTAAAAGAAAAATGATTGGCTGAAGGCAAAGCTCATCACACTCTGCCAGATAAACAAATCAAATTGAAGAATCCAGCCCGGCAACCTCAAGCAATCCTGATAAAAGAGCATGGAAAGCCCATCAGAAAACAGCAGCTAAGGTCGCCAGTAGAACAGCAAAAGGTTGTGCGACCTAGGAAACTGCATGGTCAACCTGCGTATCAAAAAGGAAGTCAACCTACTCAAAGAAAAGTGCAAACTGCTAACAAAGGAAAAGCAGTTTCTCAACCGAAAACTGCTCGACCACAACGAAACTACTATGAGCAGTGGCCAAACCAACAGAGACTTAACAATGAAGGTAACTGGTACAACCATCATTGGTACCAATATCCTGAGCTGTCGAGTATGCACTATCAATTTCCACACAGAAGTGGATTTGGAAATGATCGATGCAGATGTGGATATATGGAGCAAAGTTATCAAAATGATCATTATCAACCTGCTCACTATCAACAGAAGTCTGCATATGAAACCTTTCACTCAATGATCAAGCCACGAGACAACAAGAGTTTCCAAAGGAAGAAGCTTGGAAACCAAGCTGCCAAATCTCAACCTGCTAACAAAGCACCCAAATTCATATGGGTTGCTAAATCTGTCTAATTGCAGGATGGAAAACTCAAAGAAGAAAGCAAGCAGCTCGCGGCGTGATCTGGATCATTGACAGTGGATGCACAACGCACATGACCTGCGATAGAAGCTTGCTTACAAACTTTATCGAATGTTACGGACCTCTAGTCACTTTTGGAGGAGACTCTAAAGGGAAAACAAGAGGCTACGGTAATCTAATTGTTGGTAAAACAACAATATCTAATGTCACTTATGTTGAAGGTTTAAATCATAATCTCTTTTCTGTAAGCCAGTTCTGCTCTAACGAAAAAGAGTAGAGTTTTCTGCTAACAAGTGTGTTATAAAGAACAAGGAAGGAGAAGAAATTCTTCTTACCTGTATTTTGCAGGATAACTTGTACATAGTACAATGGTCAGATGAAAAAAAAACCTGTCTGGTCACCAAATCTGCACATGAAGTAAGCTGGCTATGGCACAAGAGACTGTGTCACTTAAACTTCAAAGCCATCAACAAACTTGCTCGCAAGAAGCTCGCAGATGACCTTCCAGATCAAGTCTACTACAAAGATCATGTTTGTGAGGCCTGTCAAGCTGGAAAACAGATCAAATCATCATTCCCAAGCATTGCAGCTCACAACACAAGTAGAATCTTGGAATTACTCCACTTGGATCTGTTCGGTCCAGTGACTCCTAGAAGCATTAATGGTAAAAAGTATACTCTCGTTATTGTTGATGATTACTCACGATATACTTGGGTTATTTTCTTAGATAAGAAGAAGGAGACACTAGTGGAGCTACCTGCGCTACTCACCAAACTATCAAATATGAAGAACAAAAGTGTGATTTCAATCAGATCCGATCGCGGAACAGAATTTCTTAATCAAATGATTGAATCATACTGCACCAAAAGTGGAATTACTCATCAAACTTCAGCAGCTCGCACACCTTAACAGAATGGTGTTGTTGAACGACGCAACAGGTCTCTAAAGGAAGCAGCTCGCACAATGCTGAATGAAACCAATCTTCCAAAGAAGTTCTGGACGGAAGCAATCAACACAGCTTGCTACACTCAGAACAGATCAGTCATTCATACAAGACATGGAAAGACTCCATACGAGCTGTGGAAGGATAAGAAACCTCGATTTAAGTATCTTAAATCTTTTGGTTGTGTGTGTTACATTCATAACAATGGGAAATCACAGTTGAAAACTTTTGATAGCAAAGCAGATCCAGGAATATTTTTAGGATATTCAGAGATCAGCAAAGCTTTCAGAGTTTTTAACAAGAAAATTCATTGTGGAAGTAACCCCACATGTTGTTTTTGATGAATCTATTTGTGAGTACAGAGAGACCTAACCGGATGAAAGTACAGGTGCAAGTCAAAATCCAACTGGCTCCAACACGTAGTTTCGAGATGAAATACTAATATGGAGTCCAACCGACTTGGAAGAAGAAGAAGCTCAGCCTGTACAAAATCCCAATCTACAAAATCCACCCATTCAGCAAGGGGGAACCGAAAATCCTCCAACAACCTCCTCTTCAACTGATCCAGAAACTCCAATAGAACCTGCAGTCAATGCAGAATTGTCAGTGGATCAGCTTGCTGAACAACTTCAACAGCTTAACCCCTTCACTCCTCAACCTCCACCTGAGTTTGAAGATCCCATACCAGACCCTGAACCAATTCTCACAGAAGAAGAAATCTCTCATCAAAGGAGATGGGTCGATGCTCATCCTGAAGATCTCATTGTTGGGAACCCAAGGGCAGGTGTGAAGACAAGAAGACAGATAGGTGAAAGTTGTCTACTAAGTTGTTATCTATCCTACTCTAAACCTAAAACTGTTGAAGAAGCTCTTGCCGACCACGACTGGGTTACAGCCATGCAAGAGGAACTCAATGAGTTTAAAAGAAATGAAGTATGGTCACTAGTTGATCGTCCTACACATCAAGGAGTGATTGATGTAAAATGGGTGTTTAGGAACAAGAAAGATGAGAATGCTGAAGTAATCAGAAATAAGGCAAGATTAGTTGCCAAAGGTTACTGTCAACAAGAAGGAATAGACTATGATGAGACCTACGCACCAGTAGCAAGATTAGAAGCCATAAGATTGTTTCTAGCATATGCAGCTCATCAAAGATTCAAAGTCTACCAAATGGACGTGAAGAGTGCTTTCCTCAACGGAATCCTTGGAGAAGAAGTTTACGTTGAACAACCTCCAGGTTTCGAGGAAGCAGGTCCAGAGAAAGTTTACAAACTGCACAAAGCAGTACATGGTTTGAAACAAGCTCCCAGAGCTTGGTATGAAACGTTGTCTACATTCCTACTGCATTCTGGTTTTAAAAGAGGATCAGTCGACAAAACTTTATTTACTTTTAAGTACAAGGATGATATTCTTCTTGTACAAATTTATGTTGATGACATTATTTTTGGATCTAGGTCAAAATTTCTATGTGACAGGTTTGGAGAACTCATGAAGTGTGAGTACAAAATGTCCATGATGGGGGAGATGAACTTCTTCCTCGGCCTACAAGTCAAGCAATCTGAGGATGGTATCTTTATTTGTCAATCCAAATATGCTAACGAGCTGGCAACCAAATTTGGTGTCCAAGATAGCAGACCTCTGAAGATTCCAATGATTGCAAATGGCAATATGGATCCAGATTCTGAAGGAAAACCTGCCAGCATAACTTTGTACAGGGGAATTATTGGTTCTTTACTTTATATTACTGCAAGTCGACCTGACATTTCTTTTGCAGTTGGAATATGTGCTCGGTATCAAGCTAATCCAAAGGAATCTCATCTAGAAGCAGCCAAGAAAATTCTTAGATATGTCAAGGGAACTGCAAACTTCGGATTATGGTACCCTTGTGATGATAATTTTGAACTAACTGGCTATGCAGATGCAGATTATGGAGGATGCAAACTGGATAGAAAGTCCACATCAGAGACCTGTCAGTTTCTTGGAAGCAAGTTAATCTCTTGGTTTTCAAAGAAGCAAACCTCAGTTGCTACTTCAACAACAGAAGCTGAGTACATGGCAACAGCAAGCTGTTGCGCACAGATTCTTTGGTTGAAACAACAACTCAAAGATTATGATGTCACTGTTCGAAAAGTTCCCATCTTTTGTGACAGCACAAGCGCTATAGCACTCACTGTGAATCCTGTCTACCACACTAGATGCAAGCATATTGATATAAGGCATCACTTCATAAGAGATCACGTGGAAAAACAAGATATAACAGTTGAGAAAATCCATACTGACATCCAAAGAGCCGATATTCTAACAAAACCTCTCATGGAAGAGAGATTCAAAATGCTGTGTGGAAAGCTTGGAATGCTTAGAATGGATACACAGCCTAAGTCAGAGAATGGCAGCAGTTCACTAGCACAGGTCAGCCAAGAGCAGACTGACTTGAAAACTGCATACTAACAAAAAGCAGTTCGCCAGTATAGGACTGCCAAAACAGACTAACGTTGAAACTGCAGCTCACGAGAAGTAGTTAGGTAACACGCAGCTTGAAGCCAAAAACTGCGTTGAAAGTCAACAATCACCGGTCAACCTCTAAGGGGGAACTGGAGATATCGTATCAATCTCCATTTAAATCTTAGCATAAATTATTTCCTCTTCCCATATATTCTGTCATATATGTTATTTTTTTTTAAATCTTTTTACTGTTAAGAATTTGAAAAGTTTTTCACGAAAAACAAGGAATTTATGTCTATCATATCTTGACCGTTGGAGAAGTCTATAAATAGAGAGAAAATTCTTGATTTCATTACGCGTTTCTTGAAATCCTTTGAAATCACATTTCAAATCTTCTTTCACTCTCTCTGAGAAATTTCTTCGTTCTTTCATCTTCATAAACTCAGAAATTCATAATCCTTACCCTCTCTCTGCAAAATGTCTACAGATTCATTGAGTGCTCAAGTGAAGAAAGCAACCCCTCTCATCTTCTTTGAGAAGGTTGTTGTGCTAGACTCATATGGATACAGAGGTTTGGATCAGATGATTGAGGCTATCACCCAATGTGATGGTTTCTTCAACATCATCACTCAACATCCACGAATGACGCTACCGGAAAATGTTGCTTATTTGTTGTGTTCTGTGGAATCAATGGCCGGAGACCCCGCAACGGCAACTTTTCTCATCAACAGCGAAGAAGAGCGGCGTCATCTTTTTCCACTCGTCCTTCAAACCTACAGCTTATCGGATACAGGGGCTATCACAAAGGTTGATGATGTGCCCATGGAAACTGTCAACGATGTATATCAACAAGCTCTGTTTGAGCCCAAGAAGATTTATGATCAGAGAACTTTCAATCGCCACGACCTGAAGTCGGAGTACAGATTTCTGTTCGAGTTCGTTCACAATGTGTTCTTCTCATACCTAGGCTCGAACGAATCTGTCACTCTGTCGAAGTTTAAACTGCTAACTGTTGTGGTGAATCAGTTAAATGTTAACTGGGCCAGGTTGCTAGTCAACCTGTTCATCAAGGAAGCCGCAGAGCTACCTGCTAGGATCAAGGCCAACATGCAACTTCGTCATGGCACCAAGCTCTCTATCATTTTGCAGAGAACGCTTACAAATCGTGTATGGCGTGTCTGCACTGGATTTCCTGACGACAAGCTGGTTCCTCACACCTGCAACCAGTTGATCATGATTCTTGGCATCTTGCCTCACAAGATCAACAAGGCCAAAGGCGCAGCCAAGCGTCTGCTCACAGAAATGCGTGACTCAAAGGTAGATGTAGTTGAAGAAGAAGATGATAGCAGTGAGAATGATGAAGAAGACGGCGTCCAAGCTGAGTCAGTCAGAAAAGGAAAGAGGAAGCTGGAGGATCTGCAATCTGCGCCCTCTCAGAAGCGCACCACTCGATCTACAGCAGCAACCTTTGTGGAGGCAGATCTCACACCACCTGCTACTACAACGCAACCTGCCTCTCCACAGGTTGGAGTGAAACCTGCTGGCGAACAGTCCCCTCCAGGCACCCCTCCAGGTTTCCCGTCCAAAGCTCAGTCCCAAGCTCCTGTCACAGCAGCTCCTACATCCTCTCTCAACAGCTCCATAGCAGTAGACCAGATGTTATCCTTTTACAAAGTGGAGTTTCTTAAGATGTCTCGAAGGCTTAACATGCTGGAACTGGAGAGCAAGCTGTACATTGATGAAAAGGTTGCAGCCTTGCAAACTGAGAACGCCAAGCTGTGGGAATTCATCAAAGCTCACATTGGTGAAAAGGATGCACAAGAGCAGTTCACAAAGGACAGAGGACAGTCCAGCTAGATAAAAGCTGTGAACTCATAAACAGTGGAACCTGTTTGATCAGAAACTGTGAATAAGACAGTTTGTATAGGGAAGTGTCATGGACGACCTGTATCAGTCTCCATGTTATTGAAATTAAGTTCTATATATGTCAATGATATGCCTTAATATTTCAAATATTCAAATTTCAATAACATATCTCTTGCTTCACTTGATCATATATATACCTTATCAATCATTTTCATTTATTGAAGCATGTGTTTTGTTATTTATTGAAATCTTTGTTAAGGATGTTCTGACACATTACTTAACATTCTTGCTTTACTTTCCATATATGTAAAAAGGCGCATGCAAAGTATCAAATCCGCATTTAATGCGAGGCGACGGTTGAGTGTTAGGGTAGTGCGAGTGGGATACACAACCAACCCCACGCGCCCACTATCTCACGGATTTCCAGGGATTCAATTCCATCCGTTGAATGATTGATATACTTCAATCTCAACCGCCCGATTTATCTTTTATATATATTCATATAACTGTGCATCGTCATTCTCAATTCAATTTCTGCATTCTTCCGCCATTTTTCTCTGCAACTCTCTTTTAAAATTTCACATTCACGGCTCTCATTTATACGTTCTTGAAATGGCAGGAGAATCCACATCTCAAACTCTTCCACAAACAACGGAACAGAAGATTCAGTATTTACAGCAGTACATTCTCACAGAGCCTGCAGCAAATCTCTCTACCTATGATTATGCCGGCTTGAATGAGATGTACTCTGCCATCCAGGAAGCGGACGGATTTTTCAAGATTATCTCTCATGAGCCAAAATTCTGGCTGCCGCAGCAAGTCGCGATGTTTTATCTATCCTATTTTTGTCCGGAAGATGTCGACTCTGCCCAATTCCATCTTCCTGTACCTGATGTGCTCGACGAGCCCATTCCCATTCTCTCGCTCATCTCTCGAACCTACGGCATCGCTGATTCAGGAACTGTGGAGATCCTGTATCACAAGCCAATGGGTTTAATTTTGGACGTTCCGGATGCAGATCTGGAAGCAGTTTACCAGAAAGCTCTAATGCAGCCCGCAGCCAAGTATGATGGAAGGAGGTTCTCGCGCCCTCTGCTGAGACCTGCGTACAGAGCTCTCTTCGACTTCGTTCACAAAGTCTTCCTTGGTTACTCTGGTAACCACGACGTTGTCACTCCAGCGAAGTTTAGAGTGATGACTACAATCGTGCAGCATCTAAACGTAAACTGGGCCCGATTTCTCCTCGAGCTCCTCAATGAAGAAGTCAAGCAGCTCTCAATCACTTATGAAGGCGACGTGATGACCGAATTCCGCATTGCCAGGAATCTGCGCCTAGGCACCAAGATCTGTTCTCTCATTCACTATCTCCACCCCAACCTCAACTGGAGTGGAATGACTCATTTCAACAAGGAAAAGGTCCCCAAGGACCAAAAGCAGCTCGAATTAATAATTGTTGTCGACATGACCGTCTTTGCCAAGAATGATGATGTAGTGAAGCCGTTCCTGTACGACATGGGTCGATCTAACCCAGCTTGGGTACCACCAGAGCAGCGTGACTTTCGGAGAAAGAGGCAGCTTGCCCCTAGCAAGCAGCTTGACAGACCAGCCAAGTCTGTGCGTATCAAATCTCCAACTCCAATATCTCGCAGGTTGCATACGGAGTTTGCTACCATAGAAGTTCAGCACCAACCTGCTCGCCAAACTTTCGAAGACATCCCAGAACAGACAGTTCCCGAAGCACAGGTTTCAATACCTATACCCTCTGTTCGTGATATCTTCAAGTCTACAGCTTCGGAGCTAGCTGGCCAAAGCCACAGCGAATCTCAACCGGAGGGTGACACCGATATCGAGGAAGAAAATCTTGAGACCTCCATCGTCATCCACCAGTAGTCCGGTGAAGCTTCTCATCATCACAGCTCGCCTCCAGAGCTTGACCTTCATCTTATCCTTTCATCCGATGATGATGATGTAGAAGAAGATTTGATTAAGACTGCAGCTGCCATGTTGGTCAACTCCATCGAGATCAACGCTGAGAACACTGTCATGGAGTCTTTTCCCAGAATTGATCTCACACCATAGACCAGGCAGTTGGCAATTCGGCTACGTGCTCTGCTCGATGGGAAAGATAGATCTTACTGTGATTTGAAGTCCATCTTCCTTATTCACCCCATTGAACAGCTAGAGATTGAAGAGCACAACCTTGGGAAGTATTTTGGCTATGCTTCCATTCCTAAAGCTCGCGATTGCTTCAAGAAGTTCGTCCTCTCTAGGATGAAGAGAGAGGCCAAGGTACTCAATGTTGACCTAAAACCTTTCTACTCTCACGATCGCGACTCTTACAATTACAGGTTTCTGGAGGATGAAGAATTCAGTCCAATTCCTTCTCCATCCCAGAACAGCGGAGACGCAGTGTCCGATCATGATCGTGTACCGGTCTACTCTGTAGCAACCGCAGGAACTCCTCTCACTGCTGTGCAAGAAGATTTGAAGAAATTCATTATAGAGAAAGTTTCCAAGGTGAAGGCCACCGAGGTTGCTGAACACTAGAAGATTGCGGACCAAATCGAAGCCATGG
Source organism: Mentha longifolia (assembly GCA_001642375.2). Lineage (NCBI taxonomy): Eukaryota > Viridiplantae > Streptophyta > Magnoliopsida > Lamiales > Lamiaceae > Mentha > Mentha longifolia. The sequence continues at coordinate 146,200 of CM038111.1, forward strand.
ACAAAGCAGCATCTGCCATGCTGGCAAACATCAAGGCTGAAATGCCACAGGTTATCAAGGATGAAGTGGCAAGCCAGTTCGAAACCTTCATCGCCACCCGTCTGAAAGCTGCAATAGACCTGCTGCTTCCCAACCAGCTATCCGATCTGAAGGTCGCCTACGCATCCTCGGTTGACAACCTACGATATGAGTTTGAACAGCTCAACCAGCTTGTCAACAACTTTTCTTCAAAGCTCGCTCAAGCCTCATCCAGTTCCCTGAAGAAAGAAGAAGAGATGCAAGGGAACATCAACTCCCTCCTACAGTTTAAAGAGAAGATCAGCACTGACATATCCTTAATCTCCAACGAGCAAGCATCCCTCAATACCACTGTTCAGCACTTGATTGATAATGCCGAAAAGGGGGAAGGGAAAGGCAAACGCACTGCTGCTAAAGCGAAAGGCAAGGAGAAACAGGTCACCCAACCTCCTATGACTCAATCAGAAGCTGCTCCGCCTGTGACAGCTATCCCTCAACCTGCCGCCCAGAAGCTGTCTGAGCAAGAAAGGGCACAGGGTGAAGCTACCCTTATTCGAATGATGGCAGAAGCTGGCTACACCGCAGATGAATGCGAGAATGAAGGCAAGCATAAGCTGTTTCTCGAAGATCTGAGGAAACAGAGAGCAAGGGACAAAGCTCGCGTGGCAAGCTTCCGAGGTCTTGAAAGCTGCAAGGATCAAGCTGACAAGAGAGAGCCAACTGATTGGCTACCAATGGAAGATCAGCCTTTGTGGGACAAGTTCCTGAACCAGTTCATCTTACACCACTACTGGTTGCAGGTTGATGCTCACTACACTGGTGATACCAAAATTGCCTTTCACAGCTGGATGCAAGCTTTTCCCGGCCGCGAATTCATTAAAAGAGTCCATGCGAAAGCTGCAGAGGCAAAGGTCACGATCAATTCGCCTAAAATAGAGACCTTCCAACCTCCCACTATCTGCGGCACTGATACTCCAGATATCGACCGGATCAATACTTTCATAAGGAATATCGCAGCTCAGTACGGTTGCAAGACCACAGGCTGTGATGAGTACAGGTCGATAAGCAAGGAGAAGATCGCTGAAGAGAGATTCAAGACTGTGAGGAAGTGACTTGATTATTTTCATTCATTTGCTGTATCAACTCTGTAATCTGTGTACATCAATGCAGTTGATACTATAAATGAAAAATGATCATATTTTGTTCCTGATGACAAAATCTCATTGTCCAGGCCTTTGCATGTTATGCTTTAAATTTCCTAACACTTTTTCTCATGCAGCTGGCTGAACATCAAACCTTGATCACTTTTTCGTGTGAAGTTCAAAACTTCTATGTCAAGATGTAAAGTGTGGGTTTCGGCATTATCAAAAAGGGGGAAATTGTTGGGAACCTTTTCTCTTTGAACTAAGTTTTGATAATGCTATTAGAAACCACACTTAGACAATAGATTTTAAGTGGAACAGACTGGTCTCCGTGTTTGGATCAGTCAAGCTTAACCTAGACAGGTTGCTATGTAAAGGTCAAGGTTGGTAGTGCAACCTTGTACCTAATCTACTCAAACATGTCATAATGTTCCTTTATGTAATCTGTCTATGTAATCAGCTCTAACCATACTCGAAGATTTCTTGCGAAGATTGCAAAAGACTGAAGACAGTTCGAGGTATAGAAGCTCGACCTGCAAAGTCCAACCTGAGCTGTGGCTGAGGAACCTGTCCTGATCTCAACGACTATAATTGTGTCAGTGTACGGTTCTGCATATCCTGACACATACAACAGCTCTATTTCAAATGCTTCTCTATAAATACCTCAAGTCATTCCAGAAAGAATGCACGGGAAACTCAATATACAAGCTAAAACGCTGCAGAAATCTCAAGCTTAAAGATCACTCAATCAACACTCGAAATCACTAGAGCTTTCCCAAGTGTTGATCTTTGTAGATTTCTATCTTTCTAGAAACTGTCTTACTAGAACACAACCCACACTCTCACTACCATCACTGTTGATATTCAGTATAGTTGATAGAGTTGTATTCCTAACGGTGATAGCTTTTTACAGCTTTCTAGTTTGGATATCAGTGCTAGTTGTTTAGCATTAGTAAGATCGTATGTAAGTTTGTATGTAAAGTTAGAAGAGACACGACTCAAGAATCGTGCTAGATTCAGTCTAAAGAGAGACTTGAATTTGGACTGGAACCTCCACCAGTGTTAAAAGGAGCGAAAAATCTCAAGTTAAGGGATTACAGATTCAACGGGATCTGGCGTGGACGTAGGAGCTGTTTACTCCGAACCACGATAAAAACTCCTCGTGTTTCTCTCGCTAATTATTTTTACATCTTTATTTACACAGTTAACATGTTCACAACCTGCACAACTGCAACCTGTCTTGCATAAACTGTTGCTGAACTGTAGTCTTTTTGAAAACTGTTTTGAAAAAATGTTAGCCAACCTTTCCAATCTATTTATCGGGACCTACAATGGTGAACAAATCTTTTTGATCTTCCTAATGTGCAACAAATCAAGGATGGTCTACATAGGACTTTGAGTGATCTTTTTGAAGAATATAGAATGAACTATGGTAGTGACGAACATAACAACACCAATCCTTCTTCTTCTATGATGTATTCAAATAATTGTTTTTTTTTTTTTTTTCTTGAGGGCTATACATTCTTTCTTCTTCACATTATTTGAGATGATTATTTTTTAGTTATCATCGTAAATATGGAGGCTACGTTACATGGATTATAAATATAGTCTTAAGGGTCAAGGGGTAAAATAGTACAAATAATATTTAACTTTTTTTTTTAAATGGGGGCTGTGAAGAGTAAAATGAGGGTTGTGTTTAGAATTACCCTTCTTTTTATCGAAATGTCTAGAACCAAACTTGCCCAATTATTTAATTTATGGTTAATTATTTATTTATTTTCTAAATTTAGAGAGATTCTAACTATGCATTGACGTATACAGGTCATCAACCATTCATATCATGAAACAAAATCACGTGTAAGAGTTAAAAACAATTATGGGTATGCATAGTTACAGGACGGATGTTAGGTACAATTATCGGTGCATATAATGTTGGAAGGGAAAGCTTATGCAATTATGAAAAATCTCTTAACCAATAACCGTAAACTAATTGAGTTGCACACATACTATTACAGCTCACGAGAATTCAATGTCACAACACTACATGTTTCAAAGGGTGCTGCCACGTCATCATGCTTTTTCATAAAGTTAATCAAAATGTTCATGACTAGTCTTTGACTTTTCAAACTTTTTTGTGAATTTATATGTTGTCTGAACCGTTTACTTAAACCTAACACATGCGCAAATCTAGGGGAAATAAATGCTCTTATTTTTATCAACCATCTAAATGATATCTTAATTAGAAAGTACAAAAATAATTCTATAGACAACCTAATTTTAAATTATTTTGGACAAATGAACATCCGTTGAGATATCTGGATAGGTTTAAGATTTTTGCTAATAGGCCATAAAAGAAGAAGAAACAAAACAATTTGCTATTAGTGCAAAAAAAAGAAGAAAAAAAAAAAAAACCTAATTTTGACGAAATAAATTACATTAAATGTTCAAATATTTCAATTATTGTATAGGTATCATGATTAGTACTACCTCATTCCATAATACCCATGCACTTTTTATTTTAACACGTGAACCTATATAAGAAATACATTTTTTTTTCACTTTAAATGAGATTCAAATTCCGAATAATACCATCATTCTACTTCAATATATAATACTCTCTCTCCGTCTCAATGATATAAGGACATTTTATAAAAAGTTGACTCTCATTTCATAAAAATATCCATGTCCATATATCAACAGAACGGATGGAGTAGTACATTATAATACCAACCGTCCGAAAATATTAGATTATGAGCCTATATTTGATGGACGTAGGTTGTATAATTTGGTGGAGGTGGTAGCTAGCATGATTTACAATTTGTTGAACCCAAAGCGCAAATTAAGAGCCAACTTTTATCATGTTAGCATTATGGTATACAAACCACAATACATGCACATTGCATGCAGAATCGACCATTTTTTTAAAATCTACTAACCCATAAATATATTTTATAAAGTAAGAATTAAACATAATCATATTTTTACCCATCAGAAAAATTAAAATTTGTGATGGGAAAAAGAAAAACTATGCACGTTTATTACGGAAGTATAGAGTATCAGAGTACTACCTATATAACACTAGATTAAACCGTGCAAAATTAAATCGTGAAAAAATAGAAAAGGTCCAACGAATAATATTATTGTTGTTCACATCTTTCATGAATTGGCAATAATGATTAAAAAAGGAAAGTGTTAACGATAGTAGTAACATATTTTAACTTTACAATTTGGGAATAAGATTGAGAAGGAATCAATACCGTACCATCCTTCTTAATTTCATAAAAACAATTTTAAAAAATAATTAAATGTATACAAAGAAATCATATCTCATCGCCTACATCCGGCTCGCCGCCGCCGCCGCCGCCGTCCCCAGTTTGCTGGCAATATCCCTCAGAGCATACTTCTGCACTTTTCCGGTGGCGTTTTTCGGCAGCTCCGCCATGAACACCACCGTCTTCGGCACCATGTAATGCGGCAGCCTCTCCCTGCAAAACTCTATCATCTCGTACTCCGGTGGCTTCGGGCTCACCCCTTCCTTCAAGCTCAGGAACGCGCACGGCGTCTCCCCCCAGTACTCGTCCGGCCGGGCCACCACTGCCGCCTCGTTCACCGCCGGATTCGAGTACAGCACCGACTCCACCTCCACGCTGCTCACGTTCTCGCCGCCGCTGATGATAATGTCCTTCGATCTGTCCTTTATCTCCAAGTAGCCGTCGGGGTGCATCACGCCGACGTCACCGGTGTAGAGCCACCCGTCTTCCTTCATGCACTTCGCCGTCGCCGCCGGATTCTTCAGGTACCCCAGCATCAAGCTGCCGCCTCTCACCACGATCTCTCCCATCGTCACTCCATCTCTCCTCACTCTCTCTCCACTCTTCGGGTCCACCACGTCCGCCGCCGTCAGCCCCAGCGTCCTCACCCCCTGCCGCGCCTTCAACGCCGCCCTCTCCGCCGCCGGAAACCTATTCCACCTCGATTTCCACGCGCACGAAACTATCACCCCCGCCACCTCCGTCATCCCGTATCCGTGACTTACCACAAACCCAAGCGCCTCCGTACGGAGCACCACCGCCGCAGGCGGCGGCGCTCCGCCCGTCATGAACTCCACCGGATATTTCAGCTGCCTAGCGCGTGGATAATTCGCCAGCATTGACAGAATCACTGGAGCGCCGCACATGTGCGTGACATTATACTTGTTGATGGCATCGTACACCGATCTGGCGTCGAATCGCCGGAGACAAATGTTGGTTCCGCCGACCGCCGCCATGCCCCAGGTGTAGCTCCACCCGTTGGAGTGGAACATCGGTAGCGTCCAGAGGTAGACCGGCTGTTTAGGAACGGACCAATTTATGAGAGAATCGAAGGTGATTATGAAAATCGATCTATGGCTGTGAACTACTCCCTTCGGAGAAGAAGTGGTGCCGGAGGTGTAATTCAGAGTCATCGGATCCCACTCGCTCGCCGGATTCACCCACTCGAACTCCGGATTTCCCCTCTGCAACATTTCCTCGTACGTAAAATCGAAATCGAGAAACGAATTAGGAAGTCTACGACGATCGGTGAATTCGCCGTCGTCGGCGATGAGAACGAGGAGGGGACGGGGAGAATCGGGCGGGAACATAGCAATCGATTCGATTACTAGAGAGCGGAGGTGCGAATCGACGAAGACGGCCTTGGATTCGCAGTGGCGGAGGAGGACGGAGATGGTGCGGGCGTCGAGGCGGGTGTTGATGTTGTTCAGGACGCAGCCGGCCATGGGGACGGCGAACTGGAGCTCGTACATGGCGGGGACGTTGGGCGCGACGACGGAGACGACGGCTCCGCGGCCGAAGCCGAGGGCGGCGATGGAGGAAGCGGCTCGGAGGCAGCGGGCGTGGGTCTGAGACCAGGTGAAGGTGGTGGAGTTGTAAAGGAGGGAGGGGCAGTCGCCGTAGATGGCGGCGGCTCTTTGGAGGAACGTTAGAGGCGTGAGGGGAGATGAGTTCGCAGATCTCGGCTTCAACTGCTCCATCTCTCTCTCTCTCTCTCTATCTGTTTCTCTCTCTAGCTATGAGTGCTTGGCTTCGTACTGTTGACGTGCATGTATATATGTATCTATATATAAATATATACGCGGGTTATGCTATGCTATGTGTGTGTAGTGCGTGAATGCGGCATTGACAGAAATTAAATGAGGAGACCCATAATTGAAAATAAGTAGATATGTGGAAAGAATGTATAGAGAGGAAAACAGCATTTACGTCTGCCAACAAAATTTGGTGGTCGAAAAAGGTGAAATTTGATTGGATCAGGTTAATTATCATATATAATTAAATAGTTGAGATATATATAATTATGATGCGTAGTACTGGAAATAGTATAGCCTTATAGGTATTGGAACAGTGTAGATTAATGCTACTGCTCTCCATACTGGGCATGCTATGAATAAAATCATCATATTTCCTGTATCATAACACAAAATTTCTCCTTACAGCACATGCAATGTGGTGAAATAGTGTATGTGTGTAGGGCAATCTTCATGTTTGTAGCTGTTAGAATCTAAAATAGAGAGAGAAATATTGTATATTCATTTCTAAAACTTAATTCACACAGTACACCAATATTGTGTAGTTTTTATACAAAAGGAAAGTGTAGAGAAGAAGCTCACGTGCACCTCACATGCATCTAACTACCTTTACTAACACATGTAACTAACCACTTCTTAGTTGACTTTATTAGGCTTGATTAACACGCTAAGTACTAACGGAATATTAATCTAACATTCCCCCAGCTAAAACTCATCCGGGTTCATGCATGCACAGCTTGTTGCGAAGAGTGAGAAACCTATCCACAGTCAGTGGTTCGGTGAAAATGTCCGCAATCTGATCTACCCCAGCAACATGACCTACATTTAAGAACTTGGAGAACACCTTTTCTCGAACAAAATGCACGTCAATCTCAATGTGTTTTGTTCGAGCATGGAATATAGGGTTTGAGGCAAGTGCAGCAGCACCCACTCTTGTTGTCAGTCCAGAGTTGATGTGGTGTAGAAATAGAAATACCAAGCTCAACACACAGAGAGTGAAGCCAAATAATGTCACAAGCTGCATTTGCAAGCGCCTTATATTTTGATTCTGCAACGCTTCGAGAAATAACCTCTTGTTTCTTGGAGCTCCAAACAACAAGATTAGACCCAAAATATACACAATGACCTCCAGTTGAGCGTCGATCATCAGAAGAACTCCCCCAGTCTGCATCAGAGAAAGCTTCAAGACAAGAAGAAGAGGAAGGAGTAAACTGCAGGCCAAATTGAGTTGTACCCTTCAAGTATCTAAGCAGCCTCTTACAACTATTCCAATGTTCTACCATAGGATTGTGTAACACCCCGAATTTTTTAATGGGCCTCGATAACTTAGCGGATAACTAATAAAATTTGAATTGGGCCTAAATAGCTGGTTACTTCGTATTACAAAGATTAATATCCCGAATTTTTGTATTTAATTATTCTTTTAATTTTAACTATAGAAAATCTATTATATACATATATAATATTTACAAGTAATACGAATACATATATATGTATATTGATAATTTAATAGCATGTATATATATATAAGTAGATAGAAATATAGGCGTATACATGGATGAATTGTTATATATATAAAAATTATAGTATATGTTAAGTAATTTGTACCTATATAGCATATGTGCATGCATGGGATATGCATGACTTTTCATACCTGCTAGACAAGAGTTTTGATAACTCTCGAATATTTAAGCAATAGCCGCCACCTCACAACCTTTGTTACGTGTCCTTCCCAAATCAAAATAGAGTGATGAATAAGTACACTATAGCTTTGCTGACTAATTTAAATGGTGGTGACCAGCAACTTAGAATCTCCTATAAAAGCATATAGGTTGCACTCGTTATTTTTATTCCATTGCAACTATTCTCTTTCTTTTTCCTTTTATTCAAGACACGCATTAGCTTTCACTGTTCAAATCCTGACTGAAGAAGAAATATAATATAAGAGCTATTCTCCACGTTCCTCCAAGTTATCAGGTGGGTTATTTTTCAAAACCTATTACTATTTTTACAAAAGTTTTACGTCTATGATTCAAACTATTTTACTATGCTCATACGTGGATTGACATGACTTGCATATGGAATTCCTACAATGTTCACGACACACTATGTTTATGTGGCCACATAGAGTCTTGTCTCCACACAATGTTATATATGAGCCCATGTTATACGAAAACAATTATATTTCTACGATACAATATTCATGACGAAAGCATATATGTATATATTGCCCACTGAGTGTCTTTGGCACTCACCCCCCAAATATTTTCAAACTATTTTATAGGTATGGAGTGAAGGAAGGCGGGTGACGTGGACTCACAGACTCTGTTTAGTTGACCCAACTTTTGTTCTTTTGTCTATTCGGGTCAAACTATGTATATTATTGTCAAGATGTTATGACTTAAATGCTTCCGCTGAATGATTATTATTTTTTTATTTGTTAAAACGCTTGACTTCGCCGTAGTTCTGAAATTTTGATTCGATTATTCAACTCGCATTTTATTTGGAGGTTGACTAATAAATTCCTTTGAGACTGAAGTTTCTTCGATTTCCAATTTTCGAACAGGATTTGTAGTTATTGAGCAGCTTATTCTTGGTGTCTTTTTTTTTCATATTTCTTCTTTCTTTGTTTGCGTTTGGTAGCGCCCTAATTTTCTTAAGTCGGGGCGTTACAGATTGTGTAAAAACTGACTAAGCTTGTTCACACAGTAGGAGATATCAGGTCGTGTGAGAGTAAGATATTGCAAAGCCCCTATAGTGCTGCGATACAAGAATTGATCAGAGAAAGGAACACATCCATATTTAGATAACTTTGTGTTGACTGGCATAGGTGAGGGACAAGGATTGCACTCAGACATATTTGTTTTTTCCAACAGATCAAGCAAATATTTGTGTTGACAAAGAGTCACTCACAGTCATTAGAAGAAACCTCTACTCCTAAGAAATAATGCACTAGACCCAAATGTTTAAGCTTAAACTTCTCTTTTAGTTGTTGAATAACACCTAAAACATCCTCACTGCTGTCTCCAGTAACTAAAATATCATCCACATAGACAAGCACAAGCAAGAGACCACTTGCTGAATTCTTGAAGAACAAAGAAAAATCAGATGTGCATCTTTTGAAGCCCATATCAACCAAATAGCTCTTTAAAGTCACATATCAGGCTCTAGGTGCCTGCTTTAAGCCATAGAGAGACCTCTGTAACTTGCAGACAAAGGTAGGAGAGGTAGAATCAAGAAATACAAGAGGTTGCATCATGTAAATAGTATCCTCCAATACTCCATTTAGAAAAGCATTACAAATGTCTAGTTGATGTACCTGCCATTTCCTTGTGGCAGCTAGAGAAAACACAAACCTAATAGTAGAAGCTTTCACAACTGGACTAAATGTTTCAGAAAAATCAACACCAACTGTTTGTTCAAACCCCCTCACTACTAGCCTAGCTTTCAGTCTATCCAATGAACCATCAGCATGTTTCTTAACTTTAAACACCCATTTATTTGTAATTACTTTCATTTCTGCAGAATAGGGAACAAGTATCCAAGTGTTATTATCCAAAAGAGCTTGATACTCAGCTCTCATAACTTCTTTCCAAGCTAGTGAAGATAGAGCTTCAGCCACAGACTTTGGTTCCATAGGAATGACATCAGCAGAGAAGACTTTCTTAGGCTTGAAAATGCCATGTTTAGACCGAGTAATCATGTGATGAGTATTTGTAGGTGAAGGGGAAGATGAAGAGGTAGAGGATGATAGAGATCATTATTTAGTAATTGCTATATTTTGTTTATGTTATTTATATAGTTATCTAGGGTTAGAATAAAAGTAAAAGCTGGAGTGGGCTTTTGTTTGGGCTCCAAGTTAATTACTTGGTACTCAAGTTTCTTTAGGTCTTTAAATAGGTGGTAGTGAGTTAGGGTTAGGATTATTATTGCAGTATTTTGGACGGCTTCTGCTGTAGCGGAATTATTTTCCTGTGGCCTCGTTTGAGGAGTTTGGCCTCGCAAGAGGAGGGTTATTTTCTATTTGTTCCTTGTTCCCTTCACTCTATCAAATGGTCCGACCTGCCGGATCTGAAAAGACGATGGAAAAGACGATAGAGAAGGGTGTTGAGTTTGCTAATTCGCACTTGGCAATATTTGATCGAGTCAAGGAGAGACTCGACTCGCTCGATGCAAAATTTGATAGAATCATGGAGAGACTCGATGAGTTACCAGCAATTCGATTGGGAGAAGTGAAGCCTGACGACTACAACAACACAACAACCTCTTGTGTTCTTCATCGCCAAGATAGTGCCAAAGCAGCCACGCCGCTTCCGCCTCTTCCTACACCTCTTCTTCCCAAGAAGAATCTACTAACAAAGCCTTCTGTTTCCGCGATGACGCAGGCACTGCCTCCTGCTCTCAAGACGACGCAGGAGCTTCTACCTCCTGTTACCATGGAGACAGAGAGTTTTCCCACGCTAACACAGAAGCCACATCAGCCACCACCTCCTGTTATCGCGGCGACGCCAACTTCTCTTGTCGATGTCGGTGCAGTTATCCTGCTGGCTTTTTTCCCCCCTGATCTTACCGTTGTTGTTTCTTTCCCTGCAAGGGCTTTCCCTCCCCCAAGGGTTGTTCCTCTTCCTGCAAAGGAACCTGCTCCAGCAAGGATTGATGCAAGTTCTTCTCTTCCAGATTGGAATGATCTAATTGGGAACTTCTGCAGCACCAGAGTATTAAATAGAAAAGATGCAAAAAAAATTTGAGATCAACATGCAAGGGAAATATGGATTTATTGGTCCATATAGTTTGAAGTCGTGGCAGATTTGGGATGTGTTTTGAAGTGCTTTCACAGCCTTGAGGACAAGGCTGTTTTGAACAGCCGAGGAATTGATAGAGATCATTATTTAGTAATTGCTATATTTTGTTTATGTTATTTATTTAGTTATCTAGGGTTAGAATAAAAGTAAAAGCTGGAGTGGGCTTTTGTTTGGGCTCCAAGTTAATTACTTGGTACTTAAGTTTCTTTAGGTCTTTAAATAGGTGGTAGTGAGTTAGGGTTAGGATTATTATTGCAGTATTTTGGACGGCTTCTGCTATCCACATGGCCACCGCTACTAACAGAAGTGGTTGTAGACCTTAGCTAGAAACCAGAGATCAACTTGTTGTTCGTTGTGGGAGGTCGAGTGACACGGGCAACACGGCGTGCTGATCGTATTGTAGCAAACACATCTGATAACTCCAAGTCAGGTATAGAATCCCGAATTGATGGCTGCAACCCGCCCAAAAACATACCTAAATACTGCTCCGGAGGTAGCGCCGGCAACTGAGCAACCCGTTCCTCAAACAAGGCCAAATAATCCTCCAAGGACCCTGTTTGTCGTGTAAGATGCATAGCCTCATATGCATTGATAGCGGAGCTATCGCCGAAGCGAGCAATCAGCTCCGCGGAAAACTCTCTCCAAGAAATCGACGCGGCACGACGTAACACCCACTACGCCCAAAACATCGCCTTACCGGACATAGCTATCAGAGCCAACTGCACGTGTTGGTCCGTCGCCGTGTGGTGCACCAGAAAGTATTGCTCGGCCTGAGCAAGCCAAGCCAATGGATCAGAGCCATCGAAATTTGGAAGATCCATGCGAGGAAGGACTGCTGCTGGAGTAGAATTTTCAGGCAAGAGATTGGGTCCATCTTTACTGAACGCCGACTCTGCTGCAGTGGCTGCAGAGACTTCCGTCGTGGCTGCAGCGGGAGTGCTTACGCCGGCGAGTTTATCCAGCCTCGCCACGAGGGCGGCAAACTGATCAGATTGCGCAGCCATCGTTTGCTACATCGTCGTCATCAAAATCTCCAGCCCGTCAACGGTCCTCGCAATTTCGCTAAAAGCGGAATTGAGATTCTGCGTGGCCTTCTCTACCGCTTCAATTCTTTCTTTGTTCGTAGCGATCCGGCAGGTCAGACCAATTTGATAGAGTGAAGGTCACGAAAAAGAGAAAGAAACGGAATTAGATAAAATAAGAACACCTCAAAGAGGTTCACAGGAAAGTTATTCCTGCAGCCACAGCCGTATAAGCTGCAAATTCTAACAATAATAATCTCCCCTAACCATAACTTATTAAGAGAATATTTAAAGTACTAATTACTTGAGTACCAAGTAATTAACTTGGAGCCCAAACAAAAGCCCACTCCAGCTTTTACTTTTATTCTAACCCTAGATAACTAAATAAATAACATAAACAAAATATAGCAATTACTAAATAATGATCTCTATCAGAGGAAGAAGAAGATGATGAGGGCTGATGAACAGAATGAGAGGGAGAGAAAGAGGATGAGAGTTGATTACCAGAATCGGAAATAGAGGAAGAACTAGATGAAGAAGAACTGGAATTGGAAATAGTAGCTGGTGAAGAAGGTGAAGAGGGGACTGGATGCACATGAGGAATATGTATAGGAAGAACAGGTAAGGAAGAGGATACTGCAGGTGTTGAAACAGGAGAGAGCATAGAGGATAAGAACAAGGCAGAATAGGGAAAATCAGTCTTATTAAAATGCACAGTATCAGCTATATACAATCTTCCAGATGGATGCAAGCACTTGTAACCTTTATGATGGGTACTATATCCTAAAAAAACACATTTGGAGGATCTGTACTGGAGTTTGGTTTGATTATAAGGCCTTAGAAAGGGAAAATAGGCACACCCAAACACTCTAAGTTGACCATAGTCAGGTTCTTTAGAGAAAAGAAGAGAAAAGAGAGTTTGGAATTGAATAGAGGCAGATGGTAACCTGTTAATGAGATACTCATCAGTGTGAAATGCTTCCCACCAAAAAGAAAATGGAAGAGAAGCTTGAGCCAAGAGGGTAAATCCCATATCTATGATATGCTGATGTTTTCGTTCAGCTCGGCCATTTTGAGCATGAATGTGTGGGCATGAATGCTGAAAATGAATTCCCTGATAGTAACTGCAAACTGACACTGGACAAGGGCAACAAACTGTTTCATTTAAGAGGAAAAATCGATGTGTATCTAGTATAATCATCCACAAAGTGAATGTAATACTTAAAACCATGAGAAGATACACTACTAGCTGGTCCCCATAGATCAGTATGCACAAGATTAAAAGCTTTTGTAGTATGAGAAGGCTGAGAAACATGTGGTTTTTGATGCATTTTGCCTATCTTACATGCTTAACAAAAGGATAAACCATTCATACTAAAAGGAATATTAAGAGCAACACACACTTTAGATAGCACAGCAGAATTAGGATAACCAAGAGATTGATGTAAAACATTTATATCAGCAGATTTTGATCCAAGTAAACCAGTCATAGATGAAGAAGTAGCACAAGTATCAGGAATTACAAAACTCTTGGAACATGAACTAGAATCAGTAGATACACATGAAGCCAAATTGGCAAAATTACATGGTGCATAGAGTTTGGAATGAGCAATAGAACTAGAATCAAAAGATGAATTGCTAACATGTGTATTGGAACTTAAGTTGGAACGAGGTGCTGCAGACTTGAGAGAGAGGCTGGAGAGATCAAGCTGGTAGAGTCCATCAACAAATGTGCCCTTCAGTTGAATCTTTTATGTTGTTTTGTCCTTAACAAGACAACAATCGTGATGAAACTCAATAAGGACATTATTATCAAATGTAAACTGTGAAATGCTTAGTAAGTTTTTGGCAATTTATGGAACATAAAGAATATGATTAAGCAGAAGAGAAGAATGAGATGAAGATATGGGAGAAGCAAACAAGGAACGACCAATAGAAGGGATAGGAATGCGATTACCATTTCCAACCATGACATTCTCTGCACCAGTATAGTCTGTGCTGATCTGCAGATTTCCAAGCTCATGAGTTATGTGATTAGTCGTTCCACTATTCAGATACCATGTACTCTCATCACCTCCAATTTCCTGAGACGCATCAGCTAAAAAAACCTGAGAATTAGCATACGGTTCACCAATGTAGTGCACGTCAAAACGTTTAAAGCATTTCAGCGCAAGGTGCCCAATCTTTCCACACAGTTGACAGATTATAGCCTTAGCAGAATTAGACTTAGAGAGACCACCGCGACCACCAAATCCACGGCCAATAGGATGGCGACCACCACCATAATAGGCAACATTCACACTCGGATCCATCACCGCATATGTGTGTTGAGCCAGACACTGCTCATATGATTGGAAGGCAAGCTGAGCTTCCTGTAGAGTTGGAGAATCAGATCGCTGCATGAAATTGACCACCAGAGCCTCAAATTCCATTCCAAATCCATCAAGGATGTACATCATCAAGTCATCATCAGTAATAATTTGACCAACAACAGACAATTGATCAGCTATGTTGCGCATCTTTAGAAAATATTCCTCGACAGAGAGCGAGAGCTTCTTCGTAGTCTGCAAACTCATGCGCAACTGTATAATCCTAGCTCGAGAATGAGAGAATGACAGACGTTCGAGAACAGCCCAAACCTCTCGAGTAGTAGCACAGCGAACGACATGACCAAGCATGGATTCACCAATAGACGCGAGCATCCAGCTAAGTAGAAACTGATCTCGACGGATCCACAGCATATAGTCTGGATTTTGACGCGGCGGAGCACCGGAAGCAGCAGGAAGAAATGGAGAAGGCGGCATCGCATTGGCGGCGATAAAATCCTCGAATCCGTGCTCACAGATAGTCGGAAAAACCTAAGCATGCCAAAATGCATAGTTCGTGTGATCGAGCTTCAGAGGAATCGGATGAAACGGCGGAAGAGTAACAGCAGAAGACGAATTGGATCGAGAATCCATGAAGAACAATGTAAAAGCAACACCAAAAAATGAAGAAAATTGAAGAAAAACTGTAGATCTAGGGCAATTGAAACGCATATCTAGATCTGGAAAAAGAGAATGGCTCTGATACCATGTTAAAATCTAAAATAGAAAGAGAAATATTGTATATTCATTTCTAAAACTTAATTCACACAGTACATCAATGTGTAGTTTTTATACAAAAGGAAAGTGTAGAGAAGAAGCTCACGTGCACCTCACATGCATCTAACTACCTTTACTAACACATGTAACTAACCACTCCTTAGCTGACTTTATTAGGCCTGATTAACATGCTAACTACTAACTGAATATTAATCTAACAGTAGTTGATCTTGAGTAAATCTTTAAAGTGGGCGACTATTTTTGCGGATTTTAGTAAGCTAACTTTTAAGGACTTGCACACAAGTTTTCGTTAGTGGTGAGTTAGTGGTAATGGTGGAAATTAGCTACTTAAGAAAAGAAAAAAAATTAGCCACTAATTTATAAAAATATAAAAAGTAACCATTGATGTATTGAAAGACAAATTTACCCTTAATGATAAATTAATAAAGAAATACAAAATAGAAAAGGAAAAGGAAAAACAAAAACAAAAACAATTCTCTCTTTTCTCTTTCTTTCCTCTCCCCATCGTTGAATCTCTATTTCTCCTATCTCTTTTCTCTTCCACCTATTTTACCATTTCTGATGATGGCAACATCACAACCACCGTCCCCGGCCCACTCTTTGCCGCCCATCTCTCTCTCTCTCTCCCCTACGGTTTTTCCCGACAACCTGTGACTCCACCACAACCTACATCATTTTCCGACGACCACCGCCAATCCCGCCACTACCACCACCAGCAACCTCTGTGTCTTCTCCCCATACGTGTAAGTTCGTGCAGTTTTCTCTCTCTCTCTCTCTCTCTCTCTCTCTCTCTCTCTCTCGTTCGTCGTCGTTTCTACGTTTGTGTTCCTCGCCGGAGTTGTTCACCGCCGCACAACCATCACTCTTCATTTCCCCTCATCACCGTGGTTGCAGAGGGATCAAATGAGATCTATTCGTGTCGGATCGTGCTCGATCGATCCTCAATGAGTCATGCGTGAACGGTAACGAACGGGCTCGATTGAGCCTCAATGTGTCGAGCGCGACGGGCTCGATCAAGCCTTAATGTGTTGGTTGTGAATGGGATCGTATGGAGCCTTCCAGGCTCGATCGAGCCTTACTGTGTTAGGCTCGAATGGGCTCGATCGAGCCCGTGTGTTGGGCTATGCCCAGGTGGGTATCACGTAACGTCCTTGAGATCTGTATTAATATTAATAGCCATCTCCTTGCGGATTGTTTCTTCTGCTTTCCCTCTTCTTTCGTCATCTTATACATATAGGATAATACAAAAACTAGTTGTGGATTGAACTCAGCTTTCGACCCCATTGAAAGAATGAAAAGCATGGGAATTTTGGGGCTCATTAAGGGTATTTTTGTCAAAGTGGCTACTTTTATATGTTATTAAGTTAGTGGCTAGTTTTTTTCACTCACTATCTTAAATGGCTAGTTTACATTTTGCCCCGTTAGTGGTAATGCTATGAGTGGAAGCTTTTAATGAACTTTTTCTTAATTTTCTTAATTTGGGCGTATCTTGCATTGTTGTCTTGAACGTGAAAAAGATATCATTTTCTCTTATACTCTATTCGTCCACTTTATAATGACATACTTTTATTCAAGAAGAGTCTATTATTTTAATAAAAAGTGTTGTTATGTGTCATATTTTGAATATATATGAGGTATAAAATAAAAAAAGTGAGACAATTAAACTAAGACTGATTTTTTTTTTTTTTTTTTGGCCTCATTTTTGTCTTTAAATCTTAGGCAATTGTACACCTTGCCCCTTGCCTAAACCTTGGATCCGGCCCGGAGATGGGTAAGATTGGAAGCAATTGAGCCTCCCCACTCACTCCATATAGAAAATGAGAGTTAAATATTTGAGGTTTCAAGTAGGCCTGTAAATCTTTACGGTTTTAGTTAATTGTATCGAAAATTTTAAATAATCAACGCCTATATTCTTTGAATCTAATTTATGATTAGAAAATCCCAAAATTTTGAATAAATAAATAAATATAGAAAGGTCTGTATCACGAAATATGTGTGTTTGGGCCTAATCAACTACGAAAAAAAAAATACTCTCCCACATTACATAATTTTGCCTAGGCCTCTCAAATCTCAAAAAAAGGCTTATGCTCATCTCAATATCGATCACTCAATCCCATATATGCATGCACATAGGCCATAGCTCTATCTTCTAATTTCCACCACTAGATTCAACCATCATAGTCCTCTTTCGTCCCCCTAAGTTAGTACGATGAGAGCACCAAAATTAACTGATTCTGGATATCTTCTTAATTATGTACTATGTGAATGACGAAACACAACTCAATTAGTTAAGATTAGAAGTTTAAATCATTTCAGATATGTGTGTGAGTAACAGACTAACAGTATATGATGTACTAAAACAAATTGTGTGCCATATATGGTTTTAGGAGCTAAACGATTTCATATGCTTTTTAAGATTTAGCTGATTATGTGAAAATGGGCCAAAATAGCCACTTTCATAAAAGAAAGATAAATAATGGTCACTTTTTAAAAAAGATAAAAAAAAATAAATAAATAAGCCAGTTTTTGTGTAAATATTCAAATATACCTTTAATGAAAATATTTCAAAATAAATAAATAAAAAATACTAATAAAAACCTTATTATCCTACACGTAGTCACCCATATCCCCCAATCTCCTCTAAATTGATAACCACCATCTATCGGCGCCCATCACACTCTATCTGCTACTGCCCATGTGCTTCTTCTGCAAATTTTGCAAATTTTATGTACAAGTTCGCCGCCCATTTTCTATCGTCGCCGCTATAATACTCATCCTTCTCCCAACACTCATCAAGAAAACATGAATGAATGCATGAGTGCTCGTGTATTTGTGTTTGTAAATCGGGCAGTAGAAGTCATCATATCGTGCTCTCTTGCCACTGCATCGCTGTTGCATTTTGTTCAAGAATACACGAACATAAGATCACGAATGAGACCTGCTCGTGTATTTGTAGGACCCAAACGTCCGCTAATTCCGATCGACTACCTCAAAGACTAGCCGGAATTCCTTTCCTTACTGCCTTAGATGTCAAACTTATAGCTTAATTGGTATGATGAAATGGAATGAGGTGGAATGGAATGGAGGTAGATTGGTGGAAGGGAGATCTGTATATATATAAGAACGCGCATTGTGGAAATTTATTTTTCATCTTTATCCATAATATTCTGATTTTTCAAATTTTAATAATACTACATATAAGGGTATATTTGTAACCGTGGCTATTTTTTATCTTTTTTAAAAAGGTGGCTAATATTTAACTTTCTTATACAAGAGTGGCTATTTTGACTTTTTCCGCTGATTATTTTCTAAAAAAAGATTTAACATATAATTTTGTAATCAAATAATTGTAGTAATAGAACATGGAGAAATGATATGCTACTCACCTCCCGGTGGGCACCTTCGTGGGCACCTCGTCGTTTTATCACGTTTGCATTGCTTTTTTTTAATTTTTATTTTTATTCTATATTCTAGTATCTTAGAAATTAATTTACAAATCATAAAATCTAAAAAATCAATGTTCAATTTATTTATTTTTATTTTTAACTTCAAAAAATGAGTAATAAAATAAATCGAGCTTCGATTTTTATGTATTTTTTAGATTTTATGAATTGTAAATTAATTTCTAAGATACTAGAATATAGAATAAAAATAAAAATTAAAAAAAAACAATGCAAACGTGATAAAACGATGAGGTGCCCACGAAGATGCCCACCGGGAGGTGAGTAGCATATCATTTCTCATAGAACATGATTATTGACGGGCATACACTTTGTTGCCACATACAAGACCTTGTTTACTATATTCAGCAAGTTCTAGGCCCATGTTCTTTTTTCGTTATGTTTTAAGGATAGTGATGCTTAAAATTTGAATTTTTTGACATTAGGCCCATTTAAAAAATTTCAATTGAGCCTACTTTGGACAATTACTTAACCCACAATAATTTTGGACTCATTATTAGGATTTCTACTGTTAAAAATGGGGGATTTTAAACATAGCCATCATTTTTCTCACTATAGCCCCTTTTTTAATATAATAATAAAAATAATTATTAATGTACGTTTATACCCTTTAGTCCCAATTTAAAATTATGATTAAAAGAAAATTTTTACTACCCCATAACCCCTCCCCCTTCACGGCGTTGGGGCTATACATTTCCATTACCTTCTTCTCCAAAAGGCAAAAATCGGACTTCTACTCCAAAAAAAAAAAAAAACACAGAATTTGATTACTCTTCTCAAGACAGGCTTTATTCATGATATAATAATCTATAAAATTATTAGATAAGTCTACGATAAAACACACATATATACTATTGTTTGATCCCAACATGAGAAGCAATTTTAGAATACCCATACAATTATTCAGAAAAACTTTTTGGAATTTAAAACTTCGATAGCACGTACATCTTGGGTTTGATATAGATTGGAGAAATTTAAATCCAAAGACTAGCAATTTGCTTCGAAAAAAATCTGACATCATATCTTTCCTTGTGCGTAGATTGTTCTTGTCTTTCATAAAAATATTTGAATTCGTTTTGTCTTCACACACAATTTTATTATTCAATTTCGAGAATTGAGTATCAATGGAGTTCTGGCAAATAACTTTTTTGGTTTTCTTTTCTCCAATATTACGGTAATGGCGTGGTGTCATATATAATAAGATTTTTTATAATGAGGGCTAAAACTCTAAAAGGGTATAGATGTACACTTTTTTATATTATATTTATTATTTTAAATGAGAGGCTATAGTGAAAAAAAAGGTGGCTATGTTTAAAATCACCCTAAAAATGTGTATGAAATAGCCCATTTTATTCCCAACCGGCCTCAAACATGTACAATTCCTAAAAATCATCGTATTTTTTCTCATATCTCGCTCCCTCAACTTGAAATCCTAGAAAATACTCTACGTGAGCTATGTGAAATTGGGCACACGGTTTTTAGGAGAGAGTAATTATGATAATAAAATAATCATTTTAATTATAATTAATTATTGAATTTAATTTTTAATAATTTCTTTATAAATTCAAATTTATTATTTATGAAATATAAAACAAAAAGAAAAAAATTAGGGCCTAATTAAGTAACTAATTGAGCCCTTATCTTTCTATATTAAGAAATAGAGAGTAAAATACAACAAAGGGGAAGAAAATTCAAAAATACCCAATATTCAACATCACACGAGAGGAATGCTTCAATGGTAACCGCGCGTACATTTGATATGATCACGACTGACGTGATAATGATAAAGTTAAAGAAAGATGATATAAACATATATCCTGAAAATTAAACCTTATCAAAGAAAAAAAAAATATCTAGCTCTAAGAAAAAATCAAATCCCACGTACTTAAAAAAATTGTCAACATAATATCGTTACGTCACATTAAGCACGTAAACAATGAACGGTACAACGTTTCTGTCTCATACATATGATCCAATTGTGTACAAGTACACCTAAGGGGTGTTTGAGTAAGCTATAGATCGTAAGCTTTAGGAGCTTATGACATTTTTGGGGAGCTATAAGTTGTTAAAATTGTTTGAATAAATATATGCTTGTAAGTTCAAAATATTTTAAAATTAAAATATAAAAATATAAAAATGAAAAATTCGAAATCTAATTCGATAAAAGTCAAATGAAAATATATATGCTATAAATATTAAAATAAAATATACTCTATATAGTGAAAAATAAAAATAAAAATAAAAAGTAAGATTTTATAAAAATAATTTGGGTAGAGACATCTCGGGTGCGTGTGTGTGTGAGTGTATGTGTTGTTTGTCTGATAAAAAGATAAAATAAAAAATAAGTTAGGATAGAGAAATTTATTTTGTGGAGTGCTGCTTGTAAACTCTTGAAGCTTATTTTTTGAAATTATAAGCTTTTAAGCCTTAAACGAGCTTATTTTGCCCCAAAACCATCTTACTTAGAGAACATATTCAACATTATCCTATTTACTAAAACAATTAATAGCGCTTATGATCATTTAGTTTCTAAACATGATCACCTTAATTTACACATACGACAAGCATATAATATTATCACAAAGAGAATTGAAAGGTGGATAAATTAATTAAATCTCACAATTAAATATTGCTTTAAAAAATAATTCGAACAACAAAATCGGGAAATGTCATCTCAATATGGCGCCACCCTAAAGTCCTTGATATTTAATGACGATAGGCGCCTGATCAAGGGGACATGAAGGGGTTTGAGGTATATATATACTCCCTCCTTCCCCCAATAACTGTCACAATCCCTTAAAATTTTTGTCTCCAAATAAGTATCCTATCACAATTTTCTAGATAAAAATTAGCTTAAACTACCAATTTTACCCTATAATCATTACACATTTTCTATCTTTTTTAATTTTATATGCAATCATTAGGGGTAAAAATGATAAAATTACATACTTTCTTGGTTATATCAAATTGGCGGATGGAGACACTTATTGGGGACGGAGGGAGTATATATATATATATATATATAACTTTTCTTAAATTATGTCGTGGTGTTCTGAGTTCGCAAAATAATATATATTGTTATACTATTAGATTACTATATAGATATAGCATGAATGCTCCTCTACCCATCGATGTGTTTAATGCCGATGCAGCAGTGCCAGTGATTTTTCCCTTTAGAGTTTAGTTTTTTTTTATAATACTTTATTTAATAAAGTATATTAATAATATTATTTTTTTCTTAAATATGATACCATCACCTCACATCTGCCATGAGCACATTAAATATACTTAAAGTGAGGAAAGAAAATATTTATACTCGCATTGCACATATAGATAGATAGATCATATAAAAAAGCTTAAGTGACAAACATTCACAGAAATAATTAAATAATAACGATCTATGTGTACTTTATATTTATCCGAGGCTAGGTAGTTTGGCGGAAGGCACTCCATTATTTTCTTAGCGGTGGTGATATTAATATTCCATCTTAATTAAACATTAGGCGAACCGAGTAATGCCTCTATTCCGAGCGACCACCAATCATAAATAATATTGGCATTTCATATCATAAAAATTAAACAAAAAAAAAGATAATTGATCGAACTTGTTTTCGTAAGGTAATTAATGCACCTAGACAAGAAATTAATGAACACGAAAATTAAAGGACACGAAGGATTTACGTGGTTCGATCTATTGGAATAGATCTACATCCACGGGTGGAAAGAGTATGGATCTTTATTGCTTATATGAGTAGTGATTACAAGATTGTTCCCCCCCTCTTCAATCTATTCTAAACCCCTATTTATAGGTATTTACATATGGAATCCGACTAGGATTACAAGCCTTTTCCTATTATGACTCTTTGGCTTGATCTCCTCCTTTATTGGATAAACACTGAGCTATATCTCTTGAAGCTTGAATTGTAGTCGATGTAGGAGTTGTTTTGGTGTAGAAGTCTCTTTGAAGTAGGTTGTAGCTGACTGGGCCGAGCTGCGTTGGCCGAGCTTAACTGTCGGGGCCCAATTATATTGGGCTCGATGCTTGGGCCTAGTAGCTAGGCCATATCCTATCACATCTCCCCCCCCCCCCAAAAAGATATGGAAGTGAGGGTGCGGTTCGGGGTAGAAGGTTGAAGTAGTAGTGAAAATGCATTACCCCGTCGAAATTAGAATTTCGACAAAGTCGAAATGCGTACCGCCTCGTTAGGACGAGGTCGAGCTTAATTTCACATTACCCCTTCAGAAATTAAATTTCGATGAAGTCGGAATGCTTACCGCCTCGTTAGGACGAGGTTGAATTAAAATTCACATTGCCCCTTCGGAAATTAGATTTCGACGAAGTCGGAATGCGTACCGCCTCGTTAGGACGAGGTGAAGCTTAATTTCGCATTGCCCCTTCGGAAATTAGATTTCGACGAAGTCGGAATGCTTTGAACAGCACGACTTCATCAAAGATGAAGTTTAGGCTTTAATTAGCACGACCTCGTCTTCAAACAAGGTTTAGGCTTTGAATAGCATGACTTCGTCAAAGACAAAGTTTAGGCTTTAATTAGCACGATTAACCGAGGTGGTGCCTCCTCGTTTTAAACAAAAGTAGTTCTTCCTCGCTTTTAACAAAGGTGGTGCCTTCATTTTAAGCAGAGGCAGTTTGTATTTGTTAGGTTGGTACGCGCGTTTGGAATTTACCCCAAATATGGAGTTTATTAAGTTACCCTCGTCAGGGTTTAATAGCTCTACCTCGTCATAGGATGAGGTTTTGGCTTTAGGTAGCGCAACCTCGTCATGAGACGAGGTTTTGGCTTTAGGTTGTTCTACCTCGTCATGAGATGAGGTTTTGGCTTTAAATAGCTCTACCTCGTCATAGGACGAGGTTTTGGCTTTACATTCCTTATTTGTCGAGATAATATGCATAAGTGGAGTAGAGAGAGATGTGCAAGATGTATACAAATGCAAGATGTATGCAAGACCCTAAAAAGACGACCTAAATGACCTAAATGAACTATATGAACTTGGCATTACTCTCAGCCACTTGTGCAAGGTATCTCTTTAAATGAACGGGGTATTGGCTTACCGGATAAGTGGGCGAGCTTGTACGACCCTTTGCCGAGGACTTTTTCAACTCGGTACGGTCCTTCCCATGTGGCTTCAAGCTTGCCGAGTCTTTCCGCTTTACTGACCTCGTTGTTCCGAAGTACGAGGTCGTCTGCTTGGAATTGTTGGTACTTCACTCTTTGGTTGTAGTACCGAGCTACTTATTGCTTGTACTTGGGTTCTCTTATCTAGGCGAGCTCTCGTTTCTCTTCCAACAGATCCAGTTCGGTTCGGAGGTCTTCCTCGTTAACTTCGGCTGTGAAGTTGAGAGTGCGCGGGCTCGGCAGACCGATCTCTACCGGGATCACTGCTTTGGATTTATACACCAAATTGTAGGGTGTTTCACCGTTCGAGGTCCGGGGAGTTGTGTGGTATGACTATAACTTGGGGTAAGTTCGCTACCCAATCTCCTTTGGCTTTATCGAAGCGAGCTTTAAGTCCCTTGATGATCGGCCGGTTTGTGACTTCAGTCTGACCATTTGCTTGGGGATGGGCTACCGAGGTGAACTTTTGCTGAATATGTTCACACCATTCTCTAAACGTTGTCTATGAACTACGTCCCATTGTCCGAGATGAGGATATGGGGTATGCCAAAGCGACATACTATGTTCTTCCAGATGAAGTTGAGGGCGTTCTTGCTCGTGATTTTTGCCAAGGGTTCGGCTTCTAGCCATTTGAGCCTAAAAGGCGATGGCTACGATGAGAAACTGAAATTGGCCGAGATCTTTGTCTATTGGACCAACGATGTGTATTCCCCGTTGCATGAACGGTCACGGGCTTTACATGTTGGTGAGGTTGGAGACTTGCCCAAGATTTTTCTAGCTTCGAGCTTATCGCTGGGTAGCTCGCCCTTCTCCAAGTAATTTTGAAGGGGTCATCCAGTTAGGCTCGTTGTCAGTTACTGGGTTGACCTCGGCTTCGTCTATACTTTGGTGTTTGACTTCTTCCACGGGAGGGCTTGTGGATGACGAGGCTAATTTGCTTAGTGCATCTGCTCGGCTGTTCTGCCCCCTCTGGATGCGAACCAACTCAAAATACGAGTAGTATTGTTGTCGGCTCTTGGCTTTGTGGAGGTACCTTTTCATTATGTCGCCTTTAGCTTCATAACCTCCTAGCATGTGGCTCACTATGATTTGAGAGACTGTAAAATTGTACAGCTCGTGTCTGGAGACCTTAAGCTAGGCGAAGTCCGTCGATTAAAGCTTCGTACTCCACTTCGTTGTTTGTTGTAGGGAAGTTGAACCGAAGTGCATAAGTTGTCTCCTATCCGTCTGGACCGAGGAGTATGATGCCTGCCCCGCTTCCCGAATTTCCCAAAGCCCCGTTCACGTATACTTTCCACCAATCTTTAGGCGGTTCTTTTGTAGGTTCGGCTTCGACTTTTTCGAGGTGGGCTCAGATGGCTTCGGTGTTTCATTAGCACTTGCCGAAGTGACAGGTCGGTGAGGACCTGTTTGGGTGTGCTTGGAAACAGGGTCGCAGCCTCCTTGCAGCGTTTACTAACGCCAGTGCAATCTTTCCTAGAGGCTGGTACCGGATCCTTATCGGAAAAGGTGATGGTCTCATTCTTTTTGAACCTCTTATGTGAGGGCTCGTCCGTTTGAGGACTTCGGGCCTCAGCTTTGAGAGAGGACTTTGAGCACCTTGAGGGAGCCCTGTAATGGCTATTATGACTTTGTCGAACTGAGGTTGGTCCTCATCCTCGTCGTCTTCATTGCGCTTTGCCTTGAGTGTGGGCTTCGTACTTGTCAAAATGTCGGCCGCGACTTTGGTACCTCTTGAGGGTGCCGTCACGCACCAATTGCTCCATGACGCAGTTCGTAGATCTCTGTCCTCGGCCTCGTCAACGGGGTGAATTGACTTCGTTCCTGATTTTGATGAGGTACGAGTCTGGATTCCAGGGGTGCACGCTGGAGCCTGTCGAAGGCACTTTACCGACTTTGGCCTCGGTTATTCTGATCCTTCTTCCGATCCGATAGTTCGGCCTTGTCGGCTTCGTGCTTGCACCTATCAGCTTTGTCGGCTCTTGCGAACCGATCTGCTATGATCCATAATGGCTTCGTAGTGCGAGGTAATTGTCCTCATCGCGCCGAGGTGAGACGGTGTCGCGCCGAGGTGAGATGGTGTCGCGCCGAGGTGAGATGACGTTGCGGCGAGGTGAGATGCGATGGTGGTCCTGTTGGCGGATTGGCATCCCGTGCGTCTACGATCCTGACGCTAGGGAACTTTTGCCGATGCCGCGATCCGAAGGTAAGCTTCGTGCTCTCCACCATCTTTGCGTGAGGGTTGTCCTTTTTCACGGCTGGGCGTTGTGTTGTTTTTGGCGAGCTGGAGAAAATCTTGCTATGCTTATCCAACATGCTCAACATGTCCGTCTGGAGTCTGGCCTCTGGCGTGTTCCTTCCTAGATAGCCGGTATGTTGCCGGGTTTAGATCTTGCGCCTGGCTTGCCTCGCCTTTGTAGATTTCGGCTTCCTGAACCGGTGGATTTGTTGTCGGACCTTGTCCGGTTTGCTGAATATCCTTTTCCTTGTTGGCGGCGGCAGCGGCGGCGATTGATCGTGTTGGAATTCTCTCGACGAGTAGAGCATGTTTCCGGGTGGTTTCGTTCGATTTGGTGGTGATTTCAGTCCGGAATTGGCAAATAACAGAAGCTGCTCCGAACGAATCGTGATTTCACAAGTCGTGCAGCAGCACGAACTTCCAGACGCGATTCCCGCCACACCGGTGATCAGTTTTTAACGGGCAACCTACCGTTGGAATCCTCTCGACGAGTAGAACATGTTTCTGGGTGGTTTCATCCGATTTGGTCGTGATTTCAGCCCGGAATTGGCGAATAACAGAAGTTGCTCCGAACGAATCGTGATTTCGCGAGTCGTGCAGCAGCACGAACTTCCAGACGCAATTCCTGCCACACCGGTGATCGGTTTTCGACGGGCAACCTACCGTTGGAATCCTCTCGATGAGTAGAACATGTTTCCGGGTGGTTTCATCCGATTTGGTCGTGATTTTAGCCCGGAATTAGCGAATAACAGAAGTTGCTCCGAACGAATCGTGATTTCGCGAGTCGTGCAGCAGCACGAACTTCCAGACGCGATTCCCGCCACACTGGTGATCAGTTTTCAATGGGCAACCTACCGTTGGAATCCTCTCGATGAGTAGAACATGTTTCAGGGTGGTTTCATCCGATTTGGTCGTGATTTCAGCCCAGAATTGACGAATAACAGAAGTTGCTCCGAACGAATCGTGATTTCACGAGTCATGCAGCAACACGAACTTCCAGACGCGATTCCTGCCACACTGTTGATCAGTTTTCGACGGGCAACCTACCGTTGGAATCCTCTCGATGAGTAGAATATGTTTCCGGGTGGTTTCGTCCGATTTGGTCGTGATTTCAGTCCGGAATTGGCGAATAACAGAAGCTGCTCCGAACGAATCGTGATTTCGCGAGTCGTGCAGCAGCACGAACTTCCAGACGCGATTCCCGCCACACCGGTGATCGGTTTTCGACGGGCAACCTACCGTTGGAATCCTCTCGACAAGTAGAATATGTTTCCGGGTGGTTTCGTCCGATTTGGTCGTGATTTCAGCCCGGAATTGGCGAATAACAGAAGCTGCTCCGAACGAATCGTGATTTCACGAGTCGTGCAGCAGCACGAACTTCCAGACGCGATTCCCACCACACCGTTGATCGGTTTTCGACGGGAAACCTACCGTTGGAATCCTCTCGACGAGTAGAACATGTTTCCGGGTGGTTTCATCTGATTTGGTTGTGATTTCAACCCGGAATTGGCGAATAACAGAAGCTGCTCCGAACAAATCGCGATTTCGCGTTTGGGGGATCGCGTTGGTCTTCCTGTCATGGCTGTAGATTACCTAGAAAACTTTTGATCGAAAATCACAAATTTTCGTTTCCCACAGACGGCGCCAGTGATCGAACTTATTTTCGTAAGGTAATTAATGCACATAGACAAGGAATTAATGAACACGAAAATTAAAGGACACGAAGGATTTTATTTACGTGGTTCGATCTATTGGAATAGATCTACGTCCACGGGCGGAAAGAGTATGGATCTTTATTGCTTGTATGAGTAGTGATTACAAGATTGTTCCCCCTCTTCAATCTATTCTAAACCCCTATTTATAGGTATTTACATATGGAATCCGACTAGGATTACAAGTCTTTTCCTATTATGACTCTTTGGCTTGATCTCCTCATTTATTGGATAAACACTGAGCTATATCTCTTGGTGCTTGAATTGTAGTCGATGTAGGAGTTGTCTTGGTGTAGAAGTCTCTTTGAAGTAGGTTGTAGTTGACTGGGCCGAGCTGCATATAGGGTTTTAGTTGGGCCGAGCTGCGTTGGCCGAGCTTAACTGTCAGGGCCCAATTATATTGGGCTCGATGCTTGGGCCTAGTAGCTAGGTCATATCCTATCAATAATAATACTATATACATAAAGAAATAAAATAAAAAATAAAAGGCAAAATTGACAAAGAAGATGGCGACTATAGTCAAATCATGGCTACAATCCGTGCATGCTCTAATGGAAGCGGATCACTTTGAACGGTTGAAGCCTATAATTACATAGTAATTTTAAAGTTTATTTTTATTATTTATTTATTTACTTATTTATTTATTTTGTATTTCTGCACAAATCATCAAGTTGTTATTCATACTATACCCGTGTATCCGGTCATTATTGCCTTATTTGGAAAAGGAAAAAATAAATTAGTTATTGACTTATTTCTCTTTTGAGCTGAGGGTGGGGACCATTGGGGTTTAAACTTTAAATATATGTAGACAAATATTTATGTAAAGTTAATATATACATTATATTGAAAATATTATACTCTATATAGTATAGTAGTTTAATAGTTTTTGTTATTAGATGGGAAAACTAATGCCTAAGGGCATCTACAATGGGGTGTCTCTTATTTATGTGGCATCATAAAGAGCTGGCTCTTAAAAAATAACACCATTGGGAAGCCCAAAATGAAGAGCTTAAGCTCTCCTGCAAGAGCCCGGGCTCCAAATTTTTTGATGCTGGGCGCGTGTAATTCACGCAACTCTGAACCAATAAAAGGGTAAGTGTGTTGCACGCGTTAACAGTGGCATGTGGAGCAGAAATTTTTGACTATTCAACTTACTTTATGTGCATTTCCGATTTTTGTGTTTTTTCTTTATGTTTTCTTCATTTCTTTTTTTATTCTATGCTTTCATTTCTTGCATGGGACAATTGATCAATTTTTTTTGACAAAAACTTGTGTCAGCCGGAGGCACCGTGCGACCGGGCCCAAAATGTCAATCTTTATACAGAAAAGTATTAATTTATATGAATAAAAGTGTCAATCTTTAATATAATTATTTTACGAATAAAATGACAATTTTTAAAAGTATCAATCTTTATACAGAAAAATGTCAATCTATATGAATAAAAGTGTCATTGTCTTAGCCCGGCCGCACGGTGCTTCCGGCTGACCCAAGTGTGTCCCATTTTTTTTAGCTTGTGTTTTATTTTCATTTAAAATTATTTTGTTAAGTTGTGTGCTTTTTTTTGTATTTTTTCTCCTAACCAATGTATTGTACTACTTTGTATGATTATTTCAAGTTTATGAACATTAGCTATTTTTTTTTCTCAAATAAATTATATTTCAAATATAATAAATAAACATATTGTTAAATTTATTTAATAATATATATAATTCATTAAAAAAAAATTAACAATATTGAAATTAATCACAAAATAAATAGTAGATAAACTATACATTTTAGTAATAATAAAGTAATTAAATTTAATAAAGTGGGACCCAATAAATAGTATTAGAGCTCACCATTGTGGAAATTTTAAATTTGGAGTTCTTATCTAGGTGTCAATTTATAGAGCCTAAAATGAGGCTCTCCATTGTAGTTGCCCTAACGGTATAGCATAAATTAGCAAACTAAGTTTTTAAATGTTTTGAGTTAATGATCAAAAAAAAAAAAAAAAAGTTTTGAGTTAAGAAATTCGACAAGAAATTGGTAAAGGAATTTATTGATATAGGTCGTGGGTGTGAAGCGTTATGTATTAATTGTATCTCCACCCCAGAGGCAACTAGCAAGGCAGTCCAAACGCCAGTAGGGAAGAAATGCGACTATTCATTATTTTATACGTATACTAATATCTAGTATAATTTTAATTTGTTATGTTATATATTATGATTCCTCCAAGGGGAAATAGGCAAAAATAGCCTCTTTGAGATAGTAAAGATAAATAATAGCCACTTGGATAAAAAAGATAAAAAATAGCCACTCTTACCATAATACCCCCGACTTGTACGGAATTCACGAATTTTTTAGTTCAATTCGTGAGTTACTCACAAAAAATGTCTGAATTCATAAATTTTTGGTTCAATTCGTGAATTGCTCACAAAAATTGCCTGAATTCACGAATTTTTGGTTCAATTCGTGAATTGCTCACAAAAATGGCCTGAAATCACAAATTCAATAATGAATTCGTGAATTAGTGCGAAAAAGAAGTAACTCACGATTTTGTTTCGTTTATTCAACCGATTTCATTTCCAATTCGTGTATTGAAGAACAAGTGATAAACAAGACGTGATGTGTGCGTGAGTGTTGTATGTGTGTGCTGCGTGAGTGTGTGCCTGTGTGGTGGTGTGTGTGTGTGCGTGTGTGCGTGAGAAAGAGAGAGGGGGAGAGAGGGTAGAGGTGTTGAGTTTGTGGGGTGTATGTGTGTTTCTGTGCTGCTGTGTGTGTTTGTTTCGTTGTTGCTGTGTGTGTGTGTGTTTATGTGTGTTTCGGTGTGTGTGCGTGTGTGTTGCTGAGTTGTGCGTGAGTATGTGTGTTGCAGCTGAGTGTGTGTGTTAGTATGTGTATTGCTGTGAGTGTAATGTGTGTGTGTGTAATGCGTGTGTGTGTGCCTGTGTGTGTTGTTGAGTGTGTCGTGTGTTGGTGTGAGTGTGTGTTTGGGTGAGTTTTGAAGATGAAGAAAAATGAATTAATTTTCATTAAGGGTAGTAATGTAATTCACTCTCAAAAGTGGCTAATTTTTATCTTTTTTATTTTAGTGGCTACTTTTTTATTTTATTATTTTAAAGTGGCTATTTTCATAGTTGCCCCTTTATCCAATATCCACCAATATGTGTCAAATCTATTTTCAAAATGGGCATAATATACTTCTTCTATTTCGTCGAAAATGATTCATTTCTTAAATATATGCGAGGTATAAAATATATAAACAAAGGCTTTTCGACGAAATGGAAGGATTATTATTCGTGTATAGAACTTTTAACCTACACAAATTTTAATGTGTGTCATTGATGTAATAATGCCATTTTTTTAATTGAGGAAAATGGAATTAAATGGACAAATACAAGAGTTATTAGAATCTCTTGCAAATCGAAGAAATTAAAAGTGATCTGTCTCATTTGATATTGGTCGAACAACACGTATTTGGCTATAACACCATTCATGAAAAGAGTAAACAGAAAACAACTATATTTTCATGATCAAAATTTTATCCCTTCCACTACGTTATCGACATCATGTTTGATCCCATTGAAAATCACATTATTTTCTCTCTGTCTCACCTAATTAGTTCATCTTTATTATTTTATACCTTACATATGAATATAAAGGTTGACTAATTAGGTGGAACAGAAGGAATATATTATTACACCAATTCAGATGTGTTTGTAATCATGTAACATTATACGGAACAAAAATGACTGAAACCCCAAATTATTGGTTGGATAAAAAGTTTATTATCAACTCTGATGCGCTTCATCAGTTGTTTATCAATAAATCAAGAAGCCTGACTTTATCGAAAAAAATTATCTCTTTTTTGAAAAGAAAAAAAAAAAGAAAAAGAAAAAAAGAAAAAAAAGAAAAAGTAATTATAATGGATGAGTAAATTTTCCATCATATTTTAGTCGTGACAGTTGGCCAACTCAAAATATCATTAACTCACCATGCCTTCTAAAAGAATATTACGAATTCGCCCATAAATGTAATATTTTGTACACATTGTTAATTTTTAAACCTTGATGATGGTTTAATAAATAAATAATTAAAAAGTTAAATGAAAACATTATTCGTAACTAATTGATTCCCCTATTGTTTGTAAGTTAATCTGTCACGTACGTCCGAATGGATCTTAATTTCCATTCATGGAAATTAGAGTACAGCCTTAAGTCTTACATAAAAAGCGAACTAATCTTAGATAAGAATAAACTTAATTTCAAAAAATAAAATCAAGCTTTCCCTTTTGAGGTGAGATGCAAATAATCAATAACCTTTGTTCATCAACTGATGGCACACCGTAACAATACAAATTTGCAAACCGTTCCTTTGTAATGTCGAAAATGGTAAATTATTATAGCGACCCCTAACTTTCTACTTTCTTCAAATAATATATCAAATCATTTACACCTGTCAAATATAATAAAGCTCTCAATTTTTGTACATAATATACCGTGTAAAGAAAGCCTTGTGTTATACAAGTTGTAGCATACCTTAGAATGTAGAATGATAGAAACAAAATAAGGTACAATTAATCTCAAATTATACATCTGGATTTTCTGCCTTTTATTTACGCAAACAGCTTTTTTTTTAGGCAATTGAGATTCTCTACATCCATTTTGGTGTTCCAATTGTATACCAAATTTTAATTTATACTAATTTTATATATTTTTATTCAATAATTTTAATTTATAATGATTTAGTTTCATTTTATAATTATTTTTTAGGGTTCACTCATCCAAATTAGGGTTTATAATTATTTTTTAACATTTAATTTCAATTTTATTAGCTAAAATAGGGTTTATAAATCCAAAATTAGGATATATTATTTTAAAAAAATTAGTTTTTAGTTATAAATGTTTATTATGATTTATTATAATATAACATTTTTTATTTTTATAAAAAACATTATAAAACTAATAAATTTTAATATTTGGCACACAATTGGAACACAATAGTTGATATAGAGGATACCATTCCTTTTTTAGGTAATTAAAAAATATGAAAATAGATTTAAATAGCTTATAAGCTTATAAAAGATATATAAGTCGATCCACCTCAACTTATTTTTAGCTTGATCTTATGCTTTAAGCTTATAATAATGTTGTTCTTTCTACGTCGAGCATATATAGTTCCCAATTAATTATATTAGATCATAAATTAAACATAAATGCTCACATATTCACCATGTGCATACTCACTTAATTTGATAATAGTTGATATGACAGTGTCACGTACTCATATTAATAAATTTTCCATTTAGGGTTTAGCCAACCAGCAAAATTTTCGGCCAACCAACTCGCGAGCTTTTCAATCTAGCCCTATTGATCTCTCAGACTTTTTTCGTTCCAGCCCTATCAAACTTTTTTATTTTCATGCTATAATTCTTTTTCTACTCTAATTACCCATATATTTTTTTCAAACTCTCCGGGTCACCCCGTGAATTTCAGGCTAAATTGACATCCTAAAAGTAAGTTACCATCTCAAACTGTACGAGTATTAGTATTTTTGCCAATTTTGCTAAGATGAACAGTATTTTTTACTTTGTTGATATTTAATTATTAGTTACATTTGATTTTTCCTTATACCTTGGGGTAAACCGCAATTGCAAATTCAGGAGTGACAGGCTTATTATTATTATTACTCATGTTCAGCTTACGTTAATTAAATTGTCCTGGTACTAAAGCTATTCCATGCATAGGGAATTCAATGCGATATGCATGTTAATTTACAGTTATACCCTTGTTCCTCCCTTTACATGGGCAACTCTCTCGCCATTAATAACTGTAAGCCGACACCACAAACAAGAGCAGAGCAAAATCATGTATACTCTCTCTCACTCCCATTCCTCTCTCTCTTCTTCCTCCTCCTCTCTCTTCAACCCCAAACCACCTCTGCTTTCCCAGAAACACTGCTCTAAACTCCAAACTCCCACCAAAACCATCAACGCTTCGCTTTCGTACTTCATCTCCAACAATGCCTCTGCCTCCGCCTCCGCCTCCGCCTCCGCCTCCGCCACTGTACTCTCCCCCCATACCAAAACCAGTACCTTCGACAAGGTACAACCCAAGCCACCTGCGAACTCCACCCCCCTCACGCCTCTCAACTTTCTCGAACGCGCCGCCGTCGTCTACGGCGACTGCCCCTCCATTCTCTACAACGACGCCGTACAAACCTGGTCGGAGACGTACACACGGTGCCTGAAGCTGGCCTCCTCCATTGTCTCCCTCGGCGTCCGCCTCGGCGACGTCGTCTCCGTCGTCGCCCCCAACGTCCCGGCCATGTCGGAGCTCCACTTCGCCGTCCCCATGGCCGGCGCCGTCCTCAACACCATCAACCTCCGCCTCGACGCCAACGCCATCTCCAACCTCCTCCAGCACAGCGGCTCCAAGCTCATCTTCGTCGACTGCCAATCGGAATCACTCGTCCACGAAGCTCTCGCCTCGTTCCCGCCGCATCTCCACCGTCCGATTTTAGTTCTCATCGGCGACGAAGACTCCGGCGGCGGCTCCGCCGCCGATTCGGTGGACTACTGCATCGACTACGAGAACATGGTGGAGAGCGGCGACGCTGCCTTCGAGTGGATCCGGCCGGCGAGCGAGTGGGACCCGATCAGCCTGAACTACACCTCCGGCACCACCTCCTCCCCGAAGGGGGTGGTGCAGAGCCACCGCGGCGCCTTCCTCATATCGGTGGACTCGCTGCTCGACTGGTCCGTCCCCAAGCAGCCGGTCTACCTCTGGACGCTGCCGATGTTCCACGCCAACGGCTGGAGCTACGCCTGGGGGATGGCCGCCGTCGGCGGCGTCAATGTCTGCCTCCGCCGCGTCGACGCCCCCTCCATCTACCACGCCATCGACAGGTACAAAGTCACCCACATGTGCGGCGCCCCCGTCGTCCTCAACATGCTCACCAACTTCCCCGGCACCAAACCCTTGAAGAAGCCCGTCCACATCATGACCGCCGGAGCTCCGCCTCCCGCCGCCGTCCTCGGCCGCGCCGAGTCCTTAGGCTTCGTCGTCAGCCACGGCTACGGCTTGACGGAGACCGGCGGCCTCGTCGTCACCTGCTCTTGGAAGCAGGAGTGGAATCATCTCACCGGTATGTAAAATTAATTAATAAAAAGTAAATCAAATTTAATTTAATTTCTTAAAAGAAAAATTAAATTCGGTTTGTACGAAAATTGCAGATGCAGAGAGGGCGAAGCTGAAGGCGCGGCAAGGAGTACGGACGGTGGCGTTCGGCGATGTGGACGTGGTGGATCCGGACTCCGGCGAGAGCGTGGCGAGAGACGGAGTGACGATGGGGGAGATCGTGCTCCGCGGCGGCAGCGTGATGCTGGGGTACCTCAAGGACCAGGAAGGGACGAGGCAGTGCATGAGGGAGAACGGGTGGTTCTACACCGGCGACGTCGGCGTCATGCACCGCGACGGCTACCTGGAGGTGAAGGACCGGTCCAAGGACGTCATCATCTGCGGCGGCGAGAACCTCAGCAGCGTGGAGGTGGAGGCCGTGCTGTACAGCCACGCGGCGGTCAACGAGGCGGCGGTGGTGGCGCGGCCGGACGCCTACTGGGGGGAGACGCCGTGCGCGTTCGTGAGCCTGAAGGAGGGGGCGGCGGAGAAGCCGACGGAGAAGGAGATGAGGGAGTTCTGCAAGGCGAGGCTGCCGCTGTACATGGTGCCGAGGATGGTGGTGTTCAAGGCGGAGCTGCCCAAAACCTCCACCGGAAAGATACAGAAGTTCTTGCTTAGAAACATGGCCAAAGATTTGGGGAGATTTTAACCTAAATTATGATAATTAATTACACTTGTTTTATATATTCCGTTTTAAGTCATTTTTAACGTCAGGTTTGTATGTTGTTATATTTTTCATATTATTTATGTTGGCGTGACGTATAATATTATTTTTTTTTCTTTTAATTTAGTTTTTTGAAATATTGTGAGCAATGTTATTAGTTCATTAATTAGAACGTAGTATTTGATATCGTTGGTGAGGTTGGTTGAATCGATTTTAAGAAAATCTGACAACTTCTTACGCGTGTAAAAATATTTCATTTATTATATCTCGACATATCTAGATTAAAGTTTAACACAAGGGGCCGGGTAGCTAGTATTATTGTAAATCTATATTCTATACCTATATAAAAAAAGCCTTATGTCAAAATCTACAGTCGCCTATAATAACCTTTTAATATATTTCAAACTAAGGACAATAAATTGTAATTTACTAATTTTTATATTTTATTGCATAAGTAAATTACATACACACTTGTATAGCTAAAGAATATTAGAATAAAATATTAATCCAACATTTAATACTAATATTTATATGGAATTTTTCGTGTATATGCCATTCCAATAAGAGTTTGTATTTTATAAGACTTTGTGTGTATTTAGAAACACGAAGACAATTAAGTCTAATTCTTAATGAATGTAAATTCATATTAATAATATTAGTTTATTTTACTACAATTTATATTTTGATGATTAATATAATTAATATTTTGTCAAGAAGGTTGAATATAATTTAATTTAGTCCAAGAAGTATATAAATTTTATTATTTAATTATGATAAATATTTAAATTAAAAATTGATATTATATTATTATTATAAATACATTTTATTATTTATTCAATACTTGTCATATGTCAATAAATGTTAAATATATATATATATTTAGGGTTTGATTCAGGTGAAAACTATCTCTAGTGTAGAATCTAGAAACCTTTAAATACCATTGATTTAAATGGAATGAATGGCTAAGATTAAACTGAATATTAATGAATTTCAGTATTAAAAATGCATATCTATTACAATTTGATATTATTACAGGGTAATAGGGTCAAAATTTGTACATCTAAAATCGGGCTGCATATTTTTTACGCTGATTTTTTGGGATTCATAGCAATCTTTCTTAAAATAAAAGTACGCATGCATCATGTATTTCTTGTGCAGATCATGTATTTCTTCAATACAATAAATATCAATGATTATAATATTCCCTAAATAAAATCATAGATTATAATATAAATTGATGTTTTTGTATTTTTTTTGGAGGCTAGCGAATATAATGAAATCATTTCGTAATGAATTTTTTATTAGATTGTTATGCATTCACGTGAATTATTTTTTGCACTACTATTTTTTATGCATGCATCATCAATTATACTCTATGATATTTTATTATGCGAAATGACAATGCATATTTTTCTTTTCCATTATGCATTAATCTTATGAATTATTATACGAAAATATACAATTGTAACTAAAGTGCATTATTATGGTAAAACAAATAGCATTGTCATCTAATTAGTGAATATGTGATTAGAAAGTGCATTACGACAAAAAAGATATAATTATTAAATTAATTCAAGGTGGAAATGACGTATATATTATTGCATTTTTTTTACAATAATGATGCATTTCTTAATATATACATAAAATAATACTATTGTGTTAAAAGTGCATATTGTGTTAATTCATTATGCATATTACTTATATGAATGGTGCATAAATAAAATCAACGTAATTGAACCCTTATGCCTAATAGGGAAAAATAATTTCTAGTCGAAAATTTAATCTCTAACGCTTAATAAAAAAATTAGTTATATTATTCATTTTAAATCCTAAACCCTAGGTTATAAAAAGTAGACTCTTATCAGGAATCAAAACAGTAGCCGAAATAACCAAACCTTAAGCAAAAAAAAATAGCATTTATTACCATTTGTTATGCATTATTAGTTTAAGTTGTTGCATATTTTAGTATAAGTTATTGCAAAATGATTTATTCAAAATATGCATAACCCCTAGTTTGAGAAAATAAAGCATATACGATAAGAAAATAAAAATAAACCCTGATTGTAGAAAATTAAACCCTACATGGGAAGTCTAAACCTTAAACCCTAAATGTATACTTAAATTCTTAAACCTAATCGGGAAAAATAATTCATAGTCAGACTTTTAATCTCTAACCCGTAAAAATAAAAATAATTATATTATTAATTTTAAACTCTAAACACTAAACCCTAAATCCTATTTGGGAAAATTAAACCCTTGTCGAGAATCTAAACACTAGCCGAAAAAATAAAATCCCTAGTAAAAAAATTATTGTATTTATTCAAATTTATTATGCATATTTCAATTTATGTTGTTGCATATTTCAATATAAGTTTTTATCGTCTACTATTTATTATCTTCAACGTAGTTAGGGGTTATGCATATTTTGAATAAATAAGTATGCAATAATTTACACTAAAATATGCAACAACTTATAGTGAAATATGCATAACAAATGACTATAAATATAAGTTTTTTTTTTTTACTAAGGGTTTGGTTTTTTTAGGCTACTATTTAAATTCTCGACAAAGGTTTACTTTTCACAACCCATGATTTAGTTTTTTCAAACATAATTTAGGGTTTAAAAATATAATTAAAAAAGTACTACATGTTAGAGATTAAATTTTAAACTAGAAATTATTTTTTCCAGTTATATTTAAGGGTTCATAGATACAATTAAGGTTGATGGTTTAGATTACTCGTGTATGTTTTAGTTTTATATAATCAGGGTTTATTTTTTATCGTCATTTTCTCCAACTAGTGGTTATGCATATTTTAAATAAATAATTATGCAATAACTTAATATATAATAAGCAACAAATTAAACTTAAATAATAATACATGTCTATCCTCAAAAAATAATAATAATAATAATAATAATAATAATAATAATAATAATAATAATAATAATAATAATAATACATGTCATGTTCATTAATAATGCATTTTTCGCATTTATAAATATGAGAAATAGATATTCTGAAAATGATAATTGGCAGAGCAAGGTTATATGGCAGCAGCAAAAATAAAATAAAAAAAGGATGCAGCAAAAAAAATAATTAGATCATGATAATGAAGGAGTGTGCAGATTAATGTATATCGATTTATTACGGCATAGCAATAAATATCAAGACAATCCGTTTATTTTGGTAAATTGGAAACAATGCAATCCCATGAAATCGGGATATATCAGTTACAATTGTAGGAAATGACATTAATACCCTAATTATAATTAAACGTAATTAAATAATAACTACACTAGCATTTAAAAAATATACCAGTGAATTAATCTAAACCATTAGATCTTAAAGATTAAGGGTTTAAAAAAGTTTCTAGGTTTCACAATATAAATAGTTTTCACATGATCCATTCCTATATATATAGGTAGTAGATCATATGAAAACTAATTATTGCGTGAAACTTGTAACCCATCATAAAATATTACATTTTATGTATAAAATGATGCATTTTGTACATAAAATGTTGCATAATAAAATATATTATTTTATATTATTTTTATGCATATAATGCATCATCATGAGAATTTGCATAATAAAATATATTATTTTATTTTATATTATTTTTATGCATATAATGCATCATCATGAGAATGCAACATTTTATGATAAAAATGCAACACTTTTGTGCATAAAATGCAACATTTTATGATGGGTTGCAGGTTTCACGTAATAATTAGTTTTCACCATAACTCATCCCTATATATATATATATATATACACACACACACATATATTATGTTGCATTATAAATTATCCCAATACGATTAGCTTATGTAAATTATTATATTCAATTTTATTTGTTTATGATTTTTTGAAATTGCATACCATATCTAATAATATACGTATTTTATATGGTAGTATATGTTTATCATTCGATTTATATTTGAAAAGTAATTCAAACAATTAACAACAAGTCAATTTTAATTTTTTTTAACTTTAATATTAATGTTAATGATTTCGATATCTTAAAGACTTTTTGCATTAATTGTTGACAATATTTGTTAGCATTTGTTAATGAGAGAATAGTCATATTATTGGAAAAACAATTGATTATCTATAACAATATATAAAAGAACTTTATTTTACAAAATGCATGTTGCCTATTATATCATTATGATATATTTAATTTAAGGGCAATAGTGTAATATTGCATACAAAATCAATTAAATATTAATATACCATTACGTATATCATATATAATTACCTTAATAGTAAATTTTACATATGGTAAATATTTATAAACAGATCACTACTCGATCATTTGACCAAGTTAAATTAAAGTTAAATTAACCTTTAATAAACTCTCTATTTTAAGTTTGTCATCAAAACATTATGTACCTCATTACAGAATTATTAAAATTCTTAAATCAAGAAAAAGGAAAACAATAATTTAACCACTCATTCTTATATATACAATGCATGTATAATACATCAGCTTTTATTTAACATCTGATAAATTGGTCATTAGTTTTATAGATGTGTGGAGTGATTGTTAGTTAATTTAATAGATTCTGTATATACGGTGATGGATGATGTTATTCGGTCATAATGTGGCCGGTCATAATTAATATTAATATGTAATAAATTATGTATTTATGCCAAAAAAAAAAAGATTTTATAAGAATATTCAAAGAGTGTTATAATTTATGTATTTTTTTAACAAATTAACCCTTTTAATTTATTTGATGATCGTGACTATATTAAAGAATTCATTATTTTTTATTTAAGCGAAAAAAATATGTAATTATTGGGGATAAAAAATATTTTTTTATTCAGATTTAAATGTAATTAAGAATAATATCCTATAAACATTTAACTATTGATTATAACCTTTAATTACAAAGGACCCCACTCCCACATATTTACATTTAGTTTTAAAAAAGTCGTAGCATATAGTTTTTTTTTTTTTTTTTTTTACAATTTTTACAGTGATGTTAGTGGAGAAAAATTCTGGTATTTTTGTAAATAAAAGGTTAAAGTACGAGTAAATAAAATGTAGGTGATAGTGGGGTAGTGTACAAAAACGGAATACGCATTGTTGGGTAGGACGGACTAACGGCAAATTACGCATTGTTGGGCGGGATGAAAGGAGTAATATTTTAGCAAATGTTGGTTAAGTAATTAACTATCATACAGTTGACATACTAAAAGTTCATTATGTTACTAAATTTTCGGTGTTCATGCTGTGAACTTTTTCGAGAGATTGATACAACCACTTAATTCATTAAAATTTCAGTTGGGTATTAACTTATACTCCGTATTTCGTAATTTAATGCATATTAATGCTAAAAATCATCTTTATGAAGAAGTAATATTCTTAATAAACAAGACATTGGTTTCTTTGTAGAAAGATTAACGTTATTATTATAATTATTTTAAAAATTTAAGATCATTGACATTGTTATTTTTATTTCAATTCAAAAGGTGAACTTCTAATTCCAAAAGAAAACATGCATGATTCATGTGGCATAGAGCATGATTAAATTGATATTGTTTTGACCAAAAAATTACAAAAATATATATCTCCTAAGATGAGATTCTGGTCATATGAAGTTTGTCCTAATGCCAAAATTTGAAAATGACAAGATCAAGTGTCAATGTTCTAAAAGTCGCTAGGCGCTAGTCGGGCGGTGAAGGGGGGACTAGCGCCTAGGCGGCTAGGCAGGGACTAGGCGGATTAGAAATACAAGCTTACTTTTACTAATTTTACATCATATCATCTGTTAGAAGCTATATCAACATATATTTTTCATAATTTTATTATCAAATTTATGATAAAAACATTAAATATGATATTTAAATGACAAATTTCATAGTATTCACATAAATTTCATGGCCTAATTGTCATAAGTATTGATTAGTTCAGACTTAAAGACTAATTAAGCTTTAATCTGGCGATAATTAGGTTGTCGCTAAGCGACTAGGCGGATTTAGCATTAGTCGGGCGGTGGGGTGCCG
The DNA here is from genome assembly GCA_001642375.2 of Mentha longifolia. NCBI lineage: Eukaryota > Viridiplantae > Streptophyta > Magnoliopsida > Lamiales > Lamiaceae > Mentha > Mentha longifolia. The sequence goes on from CM038111.1 coordinate 187,742, forward strand.
ACTAGTGCCTAGGCGGGGACTTTTAGAACACAAACGACATCGTTATGATCTCAAAAATTATTATTGTTAATTGATAAGGAAGCAATGTTCAAAGCAATATCATTTTAAATAAGAGTTTGGCATGTCTTCAATTTTGGCATCATGCCAAATTTGAATTTGGCCGTAATCTAATCTTTAGAAAAAAATCTAGAAAAATTTTATAATGATGCGACCCTGGTTTGAGCTAATTGTTAAGCATGTAAATTAGGTATATTATGAGTTTTAGAGAGTATAAATAATTGTTAAGTCTCATTATTTAATAGTTCAAGTCAATAATATTTGGTTCAATAACTTACGGATTCTTTAGGCTTCACGTGATCGTCAAGTATAGGGCTTTTCAGGAATTTACCGTGGATGATCAATTCAATCATGAAGTATGATCATTTCAGACAGTGTAAAATTATATAGCATATCATAAGTTATAGTTTATGAGAAACACAAAAAATAGTATGAAGTGTATGACGTTACAACATATTATTTCAATTATTCTTTATTTTGTATATACTAAGAATAGTTAAGTTTATATATTTTTTAGAATAATATTAACCAAATAGATTCATAAGTAATATCTTAGCATCGTAACAAGATGTTATTTAGGTTTTATGTAAGTTTGTAGTGGTGTATAGAGGGGAAAAGAAGACAATGATGAACCTAGATTCTTGCTTAATAAAATGATCAATTCTATTACTGATTTTTATAAATTAGTTGTACAACTGTTAACATTCTTGGAAGTGTAGTGAGTATTGCTGAAGATGCCAAAAATTGAGTTAAAATTATAAATGCAACACATGTGTATTACTCTCATACACGTATTAACAATTCATTATTATGCGGGAAGGGTGGGAAGGAATATCTTGGTCACTAAGTGATATGAGACTTCCATCAATTTTAATAGATTGAGAACAAAAAATAAATTTAAGAATTGTAATTATAGTAATAAAATTTGTTAGCACTGGCAATGGCTCCGGCATAAATGCAAGGATGATGTATAGCTGATATAGGATCTTGTGAAACAAGATTTGATTCTGCAAGTGGTTCGGTATGAACGAAGAAATTTCGAACAAAAAGGTCGGAACTCGCTGATAGGAAAGGAGAGAAAAGCAAAGCAATCAATAGCTCCGTCAATCCGCTGTTCATCGATAAACGAAGCTCTCTCTTTATCATCTCGTGCCAGATGCAACAAAGGTCCCACCTAATTAGTCTACCTTTATTATTTTATACCTCACATATGAATATAAATGAGGACTAATTAGGTGGGACGGATGGAGTAGTTTTGAATATATGAATTTCATTTATGTTATGATTTTGGGTATGTTATGTTTAATTATAGGTTAATGATATATTTTAATTGTTTGTCTGTTATCCCTACAATACAATTAGTTTGAGGACAATAGTGTAATATGTTATACTCCCTCCGTCCCTTAAGAGTATTTCTCTTTTTTCTTGGCACGAGTATTAAGAAAATATTAGGTTGTGTCATACTATGGTAAATAAGTTGAAATGATAGAGAGTAAAGATAAAATTATTTGTCTTGTGGTATAGTGTTTAAAAGAGAAAAGATAATACTCTTTGGGAACATATGAAAAATAAAAAAATAGAATACTTTTAAGGGACGGAGGGACTATGTTATTATAATAATAGTTTTACAATAGTAAAACTCTACCCTATACTAATTAGCGAGTATCGTATAATGATTTAACGGCTGAAAATTTAATTAAAGAGTAGAGATAGAATTCAAATTATCTAATTTAACGCATTATAATTATGGCGAGATACTAATTATCAAAGTCTTTGTCTCCAAAAGAAAAACAATATATGAATTTTATCTTGGAATTAGATCGTACCTAGGTATTTTGCCCATATTAGAATTTTAATTGATGTAATTTAAGAGAGCGTTAGTTGACTTAAAGTTATAAGGAAAGATGGTCGCTAGAACTAATGCAATTTTAGCATTATTCTCATGTTTTATATAAAGGTTGAAGAAATAAACAGTCTATCTCTTTCATAACTTCAGTGCTTCATTTGAAAAGTTTAAACATTTCTTTCTCGATTGATTATTGTTGGCATTGGTATTTTTAGGTTGTAAAGAATGGATGAAGTAATATTCACATATTTTACATGAATCAAAGTAATAACAAATCTATGGTAGATTTAACTTTTCACATTCTTCAAAATTGTCTAAAAATTACAACTTAATTTTTACAAATTATACCTATCAATTAAGATCAATTAGAAATTTAAGTTTACTCGAGCAAAATAGTTGTAAAACGTGCAACGCATGTTACACTTGCTAGTACTATATAAAATCAAAGTAAGATGGTATTTTCGTCATTTTCAAATTGCAAAATCAATTTAATTTTCTCAAAAAAAACATTTTAATTTACGATAAATAAATGAGGAGACGTATCCCATCTAAAAGTTAACTAAATAAATAAGTGGGACTGGGCGCATCTTCACGAAAAGGTTGGTCCAACAAAATTAATTGTTAACCGGTCAAACCTCCTCTCTCCCTTTGCCAAACAATTACTCCGTATTTTCTATGCGGCAACATTTTTAATCTCCAAACAATTATCAATATCACTTTGTAATTTTATTCTGAAAAAGGATGATCGATACGGCAGCGGATCGCATCGGTGTATTGGTCTGCAACTGCAATTGCCAGGAAGTTGAAGATCGATCAGCATTTCGATTGTTGAAAGAATATTAAGGTATTATCGTTTATTTCAATTTCAAAGCCGGTATATGAAATCTTTTATGATGATATAGAATTTCCTATGCTTTTCAATTGGAAGCACAAATTATGTTGGGTTATATGTCAATTCTTTCCAGCCGCATGCATGTTTCTATTTTATGTTGTTCGATTCATGTTTTTCTTGGTGGAATTATGGTTCATGCATGGAATCTGTTTAATTTTGTGTTGAAAAATTTATTGAAATTTTTAGAAACAGATGTTGTTTTTTTTTATTTGCCATCAAATATCTGTTTTATGTATGTTTGCGGATATGTTGGTGAAACAGAAAAGACAAGATTTGTATGTAGAATTAAATACATTATGCATATTACAATTCAACAACTAAAATATACATTATCTTGGACCATCAGGATAGAGATAATTGAGATCTTCATATTAGGCTTCGCTCAAAATCAAGAAGAGTTTGGTTTGGAATTAATGAATTGAACATCGCCGAAGTCTCGCTGCTGTCAGCCTGTCACCATTGCTTCGCTGCAAGATCAGGAGGAAGAAGAAGAAGAAGAAGAAGAAGAAGAAGAAGCTTCAATTCACATAACACGTGAAATCCCAAAAATCCAAGTATTGTTAGGAAAAATATCGAACCACAGAACCACGAATGTCTGATTTTCATATCAGTATTAGATCAATGAATGATTATATATTTTCTTTTATTAATTTATTCTAGATGAGAAAGAGAAAGAGAGAGTTTTTAAAACTTGTGATGTGATGATTCTTCCGCACGAAGGAAAAATTAAAGATTACTAACGAAGAAATTAGGGTATATATAAAATATAAGTGTATAGGAAGAACGGGATTTGAAAATTCAAAATTTATAATAAAAATAAAAGTGAAGATTAACCTAATTTCTAATTGTGATACAAGTGTAAAAGTCATTGAAAACAAAAAAAAAAGTTTTTTTTATAATAATTTTTGTAAGATATACTCCATTCGTCCTCCATTTCTTGGATTTTTTTTACATGCGTTTCCACGCTTCTTAATAATAGATCTTAAAATTAATTTTTGAAGTATTTTTTCTTTTACGGAATACCACAACTATATATTTCGAAAAATGTTACGGTAATTTAATTATGTATAGTCTCTATAGTTATACATAAGAAAATGAGTACTTTTGTTTCTTATTCATATATTGTTAATCTAACAAAACAAAATAAATCATGTTATGAGAAGAAAAAAAAGTATAAACACGTGGTATCAGAGCCCGTATGTTAGTAATATATACAAAGCTAGATATCCAAGTAATAAAATATGAGAAATAAGTAAGTAAATAATGTGCTAGAAATCGGAGTACCAAAGACAAAAGAGGAAATATATGTTTTTACCCATTTAGAGCTTAAGAAACCAAATATTGCCCACAGTATAATTTTACATAATTTTTGCCCATATTTTAGTTGATGGGACTAAAATACCCTTTCTCCCTCCTCTCTCACCCTCTCTCACATTATATCCCCTCCCAATTAGACAAAAAGTTAATTTTCATTCCCTACTCTCTCCTCTCTTCTCTCTCTCTCTCTTTCTCTCAAATTTGAATTCTCTTCTCTTCTCTCTCTCTCTCTCTCTCTCTGAAAGGTAAGAAAATGAGCTGTGAAGAGTTCACGACGCCGGCGTTCACCGCCTCGCACGGCAACAGGCTAGGGTTTGTGTAACGCCCCGACTCAAGAAAATTAGGGCGCTACCAAATGCAAACGAAGAAAGAAGAAATACGAAAAGGGACACCAAGAATAAGCTGCTCAATAATTATAAATCCTGCTCGAAAATTTGAAATCGAATAAACTTCATCTCAAATGAGTTTGCCAGTCAACCTCCAATAAAATGAGAGTTGAATAGTCGAATCAAAACCTCAGAACTACGACGAAGTAGAGCATTTAATATATTACAAAATAATTTACATAATTATAAAATTCTTACAACCATTCAGCGGAAGCATTAAAGTAGTAGTATCTTGACCAAAATATACATAGTTTGACCCGAATACACAAAAGAACAAAAGTTGGGTCATCTAAACATAGTCCGTGAGTCCACGTCGCCCGCCTTCCTTCACTCCATACCTATAAAATAATTTGAAAATATTTGGGGGTGAGTGCCAAAGACACTCAGTGGGCAATACATACATATATGCTTTCGTCCAGAATATTGTATCATAGAAATGTATTTGCTTTCATATAACATGGGCTCATATATAACATTGTGTGGAGACAGACTCTATGTGGCCACATAAACATAGTGTGTCGTGAGCATTGTAGGAATTCCATATGCAAGTCATGTCAATCCACGTATGAGCATAGTAAAATAGTTTGGATCATAGACGCAAAGCTTTTGTAAAAATAGTTGTAGGTTTTGAAAATAACCCACCTCGTAGCTGTGGTTGAGAACTTGTACAGTAGCTCTAAGTCGGGCGTTCTCGAACTTGATCTACAATAAAAAATGTCTAATTTCAGTATAAAACTTCCACTATGTGCTATATTGTCAGCAAGTTGTTCTTTATTTCCTTGTTCTAATAGGAAATCGAATAAGAATTTTTTATTGAGTCCAATACGTAGCCTACATACTCTTACATTAAGATTCAATATATTTGGTTATTATAGATTAATGAAGATTAATCATTTCCTTAGAATTAAAACTAATGGCTAAAACCGTAGTCTCCCAGCAGTAAATTAATTAAAAGGCCTCAGTTCCTATAACTACAGCTCATTTAGTATAATTTCGATTTCAATTATAACTGATTATTGGTCACTCTATTTCAGTTATTTAAGTAGATACGCAGTGGCCCAAAATATCTTCTCAATCTTCATATGACTCATTACACAATTTACGTGCTTTATTTCTTCCCATAATCTCTCTCTCTTTCCCTCGAAATCATGCAGCCAGAACCTCAAAATCTAGCTTCTTCTTTTTTTTTTTTCATCTTCTCCCTATTTTGTCTACTTTTGAATTTTAATAGCAAATTGAATTAAGCCCCTAAATTAGATATGAAATTCTCTTTGCATCTTTCCTTCAGCTTTCCCAGTGATAACTTACAGCCTGGAAACCACCGCATCAACTGAGTCGACTCCCATTGAATTATGTTCTAATATCATCTCGTCTTCTCTTAAATATTAATAGCAAACTAATTCCCAAATCATTCCACCCTCTCCAATTCTTCCTTTTGCGTGATTACTACAGCCGTTATTGCTAGGAGAGAAAACTGCAGCAGAGCCGTGGACGCGTGACAGTCCCCCTCGGAGCATCGTTGATCACTACTGCCAGCCGGTGTAGCTACAGCACTGTCCGTCATTAATGACAAAGGCCTGCCGACTTCTGCATCATCGATAGCCGCCGATAACTCAAGTCTCGGCTACAACTATTCCAATTCTACGTCTCCTCTTTATAATATTTATATTCCTAATTCTTCTTGAATCTGCGCCTCTAATTCCCCTGGTTTATTGGTTTAATTAATATGCTATCTAAACTAGAAATTGAGTTGTAAAACTCTTCATTGTGTATTCTACCGATTACTTAAGAACTCATGAATTTTATTCTTCTAATTGAATAAACAGAGTAAGAAGAATTTTAAATATTTCTGAATTGAAGTTTCAATTGGACAAAATTAAGAAAGAAAAGTTCTGAAGCAAGAAGATGAATAATACTTACTCTAAGAGAATCTGTCGAAAATGGTTAGGAAAATGAAGGGTGAGACTTGTTATGATCGATTTGGAGAAGAAATCGAATATGAGTGAAGGATGTGGAATATAAGTTTGCAGAAATGGAAATATGGAATACTCTAGAGATGACATCTATTGAGTTTGGAAACGTGGAAGAAAACTAACAAGCATTAGTCATGGGTTTGAAATTTGAACACGTATTTGAGGTTTGACAAATTCTATTTGATCAAATTCTATTAGTTAAAATCCAATTATTTGTGGCCTCCAACTATTTTTAAATAACAAGAAAGCTAAAATACTGAGCCTATTTCTTTACATTTGGGCTTTTTAAATTTCTAGGCCCAATTGAATAATTCTACGGCCTACTATAATACATCTAGTATTTTTCTTTCTAATAAAAGATTTGGGTGTTACAAATCCTACCTCCTTAAAGAAAATTTCGTCCTCGAAATTTAGATAGTATATAAAGTAATCATAGATATATTATCAAGTGACTTGAATATATCATAAACACATTACAAACAACTTATACCTGGCATGTTTTTGGTTTCGCCTGGAACTTGTTGGTTTAAGGCGTATGCACGTGGGTATCTTGGAGGTTGTTGCCATTGGTTATTTCCTGCGTTGTTCCCTTGTTCACCTTTGTTCCTTGGACAATTGTAGAGATCGTGCCCTGTTTTCTTGCATCGATAACATATGTTCTTTCCCAACAAACACTCTCCATAGTGCCTCTTGTTACATTTTTGGCATAATGGCTTCTCATTTTGGTTACGCGATTTATTATCTTCTCCTATCTTAGCTTGTTTTTCGGCCCTTATCTCATTTGTTTCTTGATTGTCACATTTCCTCTTTCCCTTAGAGTCACTAACCTTTCTATCATCAAATTGAAGCAGTGATTCGATATCCTGAGCTCGTTCAAGGGTCTCAGCGTACGTCGTCGCACCTCGTCCCGCAAGAGAAACACTTATTTCAGTTCGTAGGCCTCTCCTAAAACGGAGTGCCTTCTTTTCATCTGTGTCGACCCATTGAGGAGCATAGCGAGAGAGCTGGTTGAACTTCCTATCATATTCATCTATTGTTGAGCTTCCTTGTCGAAGATACAAGAACTCATTTTCCTTTCGCTCTCGATAACAATTTGGAATATATTTTTGCATCAAGGCCTGCTTGAACTCGTCCCACGTCATATTAGTTAGTTGTTCTGCTGTTAGAGTTCGACTATGAGACTCCCACCAATAGTCTGCATCTCCCGCAAGTTGAAAGAGAGCACACGCCACACGACGTCTATCCTCGCAAGCTATATGATTGAAAATTCGTTCTAAGGCTCGTAGCCACACTTCTGCCTCCAATGGTTCTCCTTGTCCATCAAAAGTTGGTGGAGTATAACGTCTAAATTGCTCAACGATTTGACTAATGTCTTCTTGTTGGGCATTGCGTCCTTGTCCTTGTTGTCTTCTAGGCGGCATCCTACGCACGTATGTTCAGTTAGAGTGAGACAATCATGAACAATGAGAAAGATTATGGTAACATGTCATATATAATGTGATTGGTCTTGAACGTAGTTGCCATGAATTGCCTTGTAACGAAAACTTTCCATAATCATACATATATGATCGGTGGTTACCTATGGATTCATACTTTACGCTTCTAGTCACTTATATGGGCGTGCATCCATTCTAAAGCTCATAGCAAAGTCAGTAATAACAAAATGATAGTCTAGCTTCTCTTTTAAAGCTTTGATGCCGAGAGTATCCTACTTGCTTGAATTGAAAATGACATTTCCCGGCTAATGGATATAGCTTCAATCCTGCGATGACTTCATGTATAAGTTCATCGTTCTTCGAATAGTTTTTTTTTTTTTTTTTTTTTTCGAAACATTTAAGTCGGTGAAGATTCAAGATAGGTTTGCTAAATAGGTTGTAATTGATCTATGCTTCAAGTCCATCTATATTCATAGGTAAAATAGAGTAAAAATAGTCGAGACTAGACATTTGCAAAAGCAAACAAACAGGGTCTCATAAATTAAACTTGTTTAAAATTATGCACCTTGAAAAATCATAACAAATATCTTCCAATAACATAATAGTTATTTTGCAAATATTGTTTGAATCTAATCCAATAAATTTAAATTTATAAAATTTCATACCTGGAGGAAGTAGGCGTGACGTGGAGTCGTGGACTAGACAATGGGCGAACAGGGAATATTGGTACACATTTGAATTTTTACTTTATATATATATAACACAAGCCTACAGAAGGTAGACCTGCTCTGATACCACCTGTAACGCCCCGACTCAAGAAAATTAGGGCGCTACCAAATGCAAACGAAGAAAGAAGAAATACGAAAAGGGACACCAAGAATAAGCTGCTCAATAATTATAAATCCTGCTCGAAAATTTGAAATCGAATAAACTTCATCTCAAATGAGTTTGCCAGTCAACCTCCAATAAAATGAGAGTTGAATAGTCGAATCAAAACCTCAGAACTACGACGAAGTAGAGCATTTAATATATTACAAAATAATTTACATAATTATAAAATTCTTACAACCATTCAGCGGAAGCATTAAAGTAGTAGTATCTTGACCAAAATATACATAGTTTGACCCGAATACACAAAAGAACAAAAGTTGGGTCATCTAAACATAGTCCGTGAGTCCACGTCGCCCGCCTTCCTTCACTCCATACCTATAAAATAATTTGAAAATATTTGGGGGTGAGTGCCAAAGACACTCAGTGGGCAATACATACATATATGCTTTCGTCCAGAATATTGTATCATAGAAATGTATTTGCTTTCATATAACATGGGCTCATATATAACATTGTGTGGAGACAGACTCTATGTGGCCACATAAACATAGTGTGTCGTGAGCATTGTAGGAATTCCATATGCAAGTCATGTCAATCCACGTATGAGCATAGTAAAATAGTTTGGATCATAGACGCAAAGCTTTTGTAAAAATAGTTGTAGGTTTTGAAAATAACCCACCTCGTAGCTGTGGTTGAGAACTTGTACAGTAGCTCTAAGTCGGGCGTTCTCGAACTTGATCTACAATAAAAAATGTCTAATTTCAGTATAAAACTTCCACTATGTGCTATATTGTCAGCAAGTTGTTCTTTATTTCCTTGTTCTAATAGGAAATCGAATAAGAATTTTTTATTGAGTCCAATACGTAGCCTACATACTCTTACATTAAGATTCAATATATTTGGTTATTATAGATTAATGAAGATTAATCATTTCCTTAGAATTAAAATTAATGGCTAAAACCGTAGTCTCCCAGCAGTAAATTAATTAAAAGGCCTCAGTTCCTATAACTACAGCTCATTTAGTATAATTTCGATTTCAATTATAACTGATTATTGGTCACTCTATTTCAGTTATTTAAGTAGATACGCAGTGGCCCAAAATATCTTCTCAATCTTCATATGACTCATTACACAATTTACGTGCTTTATTTCTTCCCATAATCTCTCTCTCTTTCCCTCGAAATCATGCAGCCAGAACCTCAAAATCTAGCTTCTTCTTTTTTTTTTTTCATCTTCTCCCTATTTTGTCTACTTTTGAATTTTAATAGCAAATTGAATTAAGCCCCTAAATTAGATATGAAATTCTCTTTGCATCTTTCCTTCAGCTTTCCCAGTGATAACTTACAGCCTGGAAACCACCGCATCAACTGAGTCGACTCCCATTGAATTATGTTCTAATATCATCTCGTCTTCTCTTAAATATTAATAGCAAACTAATTCCCAAATCATTCCACCCTCTCCAATTCTTCCTTTTGCGTGATTACTACAGCCGTTATTGCTAGGAGAGACCACTGCAGCAGAGCCGTGGACGCGTGACAGTCCCCCTCGGAGCATCGTTGATCACTACTGCCAGCCGGTGTAGCTACAGCACCGTCCGTCATTAATGACAAAGGCCTGCCGACTTCTGCATCATCGATAGCCACCGATAACTCAAGTCTCGGCTACAACTATTCCAATTCTACGTCTCCTCTTTATAATATTTATATTCCTAATTCTTCTTGAATCTGCGCCTCTAATTCCCCTGGTTTATTGGTTTAATTAATATGCTATCTAAACTAGAAATTGAGTTGTAAAACTCTTCATTGTGTATTCTACCGATTACTTAAGAACTCATGAATTTTATTCTTCTAATTGAATAAACAGAGTAAGAAGAATTTTAAATATTTCTGAATTGAAGTTTCAATTGGACAAAATTAAGAAAGAAAAGTTCTGAAGCAAGAAGATGAATAATACTTACTCTAAGAGAATCTGTCGAAAATGGTTAGGAAAATGAAGGGTGAGACTTGTTATGATCGATTTGGAGAAGAAATCGAATATGAGTGAAGGATGTGGAATATAAGTTTGCAGAAATGGAAATATGGAATACTCTAGAGATGACATCTATTGAGTTTGGAAACGTGGAAGAAAACTAACAAGCATTAGTCATGGGTTTGAAATTTGAACACGTATTTGAGGTTTGACAAATTCTATTTGATCAAATTCTATTAGTTAAAATCCAATTATTTGTGGCCTCCAACTATTTTTAAATAACAAGAAAGCTAAAATACTGAGCCTATTTCTTTACATTTGGGCTTTTTAAATTTCTAGGCCCAATTGAATAATTCTACGGCCTACTATAATACATCTAGTATTTTTCTTTCTAATAAAAGATTTGGGTGTTACAGTTTGGAGGGAAGAGGCGATGAGCTAGGGTTTCGCAGAGAAGACGACGCCGATGCCTAGGATGAGCTAGGGCTAGGGTTCCGACGAGGATGAGGACGCCTCCCCCCACACCTCTACTTCCCTTCATCTCTCTCTCTCTCTCTCTATTTCTGGTCGAATTTGGAATGCTTGTGGTGCAATCGATCACTAGGCTTTGTTCTCCTCGGAAAGATGAAGAGATGAAGGGATAACTCACTCATTTTGGTGGAGAAATGAGGGAGAGACACGCCGGAGAAGATGAACAGTCGCGGCCGGAGAAGATGAACCAGTCGCGTTTGGTAAGAATCTGAAACGTTCGGTAAGAAAATTGTTTTATTCTTACAGTCGATAGAAAATTATTTTATTCTTACATTTAAGTTTGAGGTAAGAATTCGTTAGATATGTTGTTGGAATTTAAGTTTGTTATTGGAAGTTTGTTGTTGTAAGATTTTTTTTTCTCTATTTGTTCATGTTTTTTATGTGTATGAAAGCTGCGATTTGCAACTCGAATTCTTCTACTGGACTTAATAAATTTGATTTGTGTGTGTTTGCTCCTTTTTTATGATTTGTGTGTCTTAAAACTTAATTTAATTCTATTGTTGGTGTACAAATTTGGTAAGAAATACCAATAAATTTTGGTAAGAAATTAAAATTTCTGACCAATTAACTTGGTAACAAATTTCAATTTCTTACCACTTGGTAAGAAATTTCATCAAATTTGATGATAAATTAATCAATTTTTTGCTTCTAGCTTGGTATGAAATTTTTTTACTAAATTAATCAATTTTTTGCTTCTAGCTTGGTATGAAATTTTTTAATCTTTTTTCGAGTTATGTAAGAATTGCATCATTTCTTATTGTAAGAAGTGTTTGGATGAAGACGACTATGAGATGGGAAAGACGAGAAGATGTCAATTTCTTAACAATTTGCAGTTTTTTTTTATATCTTTTTTTTTTTGCGATTTCTTGGTAAGAAAACTAATAATTTCTTACCAACACTTGTAATTTATTATCATTTCCGAAACTAATAATAGTGCTTTAAACGATTAAGTGATAAGAAATGAGATGTATTTCTTACCAATGTGTGTGATTTCCTGTATAATTAAATACAATTTTTTTTTCTAACCTTCTACTACTTGGTTGTTCATGTGTATTTCTGGTTGTTCGTGTTCTTTTTGTAATATTTTTTTTTACCAAGTCTACGAGTTGGAGAAGGTAATAAATTGAATATTTTATGACCAAATTATTTGTAATCAAAGATAATTCATAAATCATTACAGTAAAGAGAAATAAAAAATTATCAATTCAAGCGAGTTAGAGAAAGTAAGAAATTTTCAATTTCTTGCCAAGTTATTTGGTTGAACTATCAAAATAATTAGTAGCTCCTTACAGTTATAAAAATTAAAAATAAAAAAAAATAAAAAAAATGGGAATGTAAGCAAATGAACGAAAATTGGAATAAAAGGGAAGAAAAAGAAAAATTGTATCATGAGAGAGAATGGAAGAGAGAGGGAGAGTGGAAAAAGACAAACGTAAGGGTATTATTGGAAGATATTTAAAAATTTGGGCAAATTTTATGTTTTGTTATGTGATGGGCAAAATTTGATTTCTTATCCTCAAAATGGGCACTTTTCTTGTTGTCTCAAGACAAAATGAGAATAAAAACACTAAGTTATCCATCACTACAGAACATTTATACTATTTAATAAACGCGTTATTATGGTTTAAAAAAATATATACGCATTTTTATATATGATATCACCGTGGGTGTTCTATATTGAAAGCATAATTTCAAGTAAATTGCGAATCATAAATTAATGAAATTTGTTTGAGTATTAGATTTCAATGCTAGAAACTTAGGGAACATTGTGTTAACAAATCTGAAATTAGTAATATATGCATTCTCAACATACATAATATATAACATCTTAAATTAGTTTCTTTCCTTTTTCTTGGTGAAGCACGAATGAGTCCCAAAATCCAACTATTTACAGTACAATACATTTTAATAAAATTTAAGCCCGTATATTACATGGGCCAAATGTTCTAGAAAATAAGGAAAATGTGTATCATCATAAATTTAAAATCATATACAATTATCGAAATTTGATAATACAAAAAATTCAAATTTATGAACATAATAATTACAAAATGTATAGTTTAATTTTTTTTTTCTTTCATTTTTTTTCAATATATGTCCAAACGACATCGTTTAGGTTAAGTTAGAAGCAATGTTGTTTAGTTGGTCGGATGATATGTTCATGTCTATAACTCCGGCCTTCATGCCATATATGAATTGGAGATTTATTGAATTAGTGTCAAAAATCAAATTGGTCGTTAATTCATATATATATACACACTAAATTTAAAGTTGTGTTAAAAAGTAAACTCACACCAAAATTCATATATTTACATGCAAATAACCCTTACTAAAATCATGTTCATATTTCAAAATAAATTCGTTGATTCCTCTAATAAAAATGACGATTTTAATGCAAAGAAATTTTTGCTTTGATACAAGATATGAACTTTGGGGTGGTTTATTTACCTATACATTGCATTGTATTTACATAATATTTTGCAAAATAAATTCATTTGAATTATTTTTTTTGAATGAATTTGCCGCACATCGTGCGGGTAACATTCTAGTAGCTATAATTTCAGCTATTTTTTAATCAAATATATCGAAACACACTTAATAAAAACATCAACTACTTTAAATATCACGACAATTATAAGATCATACTTTAAAACAACGATTTGAAATGCACTGAAGTTAGAGTTTTCCCTTTTCCTCTTTAATCTATTGAGCATGATATATATATATATATATATATATATATATATATATATATAAAATACTGACTTTGGTATAAATGTTAAATGCATATCATAGTCCATATAAAACAAATTTTACACACTCACCATCTGAAGTTATTTAAAACCACTTACGATAAATTATTGGGTTTTGCAAAAAAAATAATTAATGTGGAATTAATAATTCAACGTGAATATGCTATGTTCAAGGAATAGCTCGATAAAACTAGCGGTGCTAATTGCTAAATGCCATATGCTTTTAATTTGCTCTACTGCTCCAGTATACATGCATATATATATACTGGGACATGTATAATGCACCTTTTATTCTTTCCAAAAATTGAGATGTACAAATAGATTTGCATTAACTTTCGCTGTAATATAATTAGAAAAACGACAAGACTTAGATGTACGTACAAAAATTGATAAATCTTTAAAGTGACATTAATTGCCAAGAAAAATACTAGTATTTCAATATATTAATTAATAATAGTAATAAATAAAAATGACAATTATCCTAAATAAAATTTAAGCAATTTTAAAATGATACTTGTCGTGAAAAAAATATGACAATTTTAAGTGATTTGAAATGTGAGAATTTTCATGAGAAAAAAAAATGACAAATTGTGATTGGAATACGGTGAGACGGGTCTCAGAAGAGTGTGGCTCGTAAAACTACCTTTCGGGGGCATTCTATAGATGAGTATGTAGTGTCATTCCTATGTATTAAAGATGTTTGAGCCTTTCGAAGTTTATTAGTATTTGATAAATTGCATAATTTATCTTATAATATTGTATTAATTAAAACGTGATTATATTATTAAGGGTTATTGTCATTTGAATATACTATTTTAGAGTTGTTTTTTATTTTCACATGAACTAAAACCCTTAGCAAAAGAATATATAAAACTTAACATCATTGCAATTTTTCCACAAACTCCAATTCCGAGACTCAAATCACCATATGTCACAAATATGTGTCACGACTCACGACCTACACAAAACAAAATTGTTTTGTTTTTAATTAAAAATAACATTTGAGTTTTTAGAATCTAAACTTTAAACTTGAAAGGGAAAGTCCCCTCACTAATGTTGCTGGTCAGGGAAGATAGGTGCACCGGCGCCCGCCGAAGTCTCCAAGGGATAGGTGAGAGTGACGTACCTCTGCCCTGCCCCTGCTGTCCAACAACTCTATCGGAACCGTTACCACTTTCTTCATAAGCTTAAGTTGATAGGCATCACCGACTGTGAAGGTATCAAGTGGTGGTATGAACAGAGATGTCCTCCGAGGTTTGCTCTGTGAGCACCTCTTCAAACACCAACGCAGCGGAATTTAGAAACGAATATAAAGAACAAGAGAAACACGAAAATAGTTTTTCTACAAGATATATAAAATATATCTTGTAGTTGCCTCAAGGCCAAAATATCCACTAATTAAGTAGTGAACAACGAAAATTACAAATCGAGAAAAATACAATGAAAACTCTAGATCTATTCTAGAAACTCTCGATTACAAAGTATGAGAACTGCGATTAAAACTTTATCAAAATAATGTCTCTCTCTCTAGTTGCGTAAAGAAGTATTGGACTTGGTTGCCTATTTATAGATCATCATAAACTTGATGTCCAGGAAGCTCTCTCTCTCATAAGAAGTGGGCTTTATCGGTGGGCTTCATCTGCACGCACACAACAACCTCGTAACAAACTTCCTTAATCTTCTAACAACCTTGCTTAGCCTCCACTTTAGCTGCAACACCTCACGCGACTAGGTCTTCGACCGTCGCCTCCAAGTAACTCTGACCAAGTCCACTTGACTGAGTCTTCTCCCCCTTAATCTGATACGTCATGTTTTCCCACGTGGCAATAACCTTGAAAATAGATGCTTGCAACGAATAGGAAGAAAGACAAAACTAAAATATAGAATCTAAAATTAGATTCCAACAAGCTCCCCCTTTTTGTCTTTCTTCACAAAACAACTCTATATCCATGAAAACTATGACCATGACAAGAGAGCATCTACCATAGCACAAAACATCCATCATCCACGAACAAACCAGTACTAATATAAAAAATATAGTAGCAACAATAGCAACCATCTTACGAAAATAGCAACCAACCTACAGCATCAAAAAAAAAAAAAAACAGAGAGACAAGACCATTTTTATCAGCCTACTCCTACAGCTTCCTCATTTCATCCTCATGCTCATCGCAGTTTCTTCAAGTCCTTTTTCATAGTGATAACTTGATTCAGCTTCTCCCCCTTTGTTTGTGAAGAAACAAGCATGTTTAGCACTTTCTGCTTTTGTGTTATCACTTGAAGAGTTTGATCATTCAGTCGCACAAGTTGATCATCAAAATACTGAAGCTGATTTTTAAGAAAAACAGAGAGAAGTTTTTGTTCTTCAATTTCTTCATTATTGATTCCCTCGCCGTCTTCTTCGAGATCAATAGCTTCAGTATATCTCTTTGAATCTTTTTCAACCTGATTCATGATTCTCTGAGATCGACGTTTTGGAAACCGGTCATATTTCTTATGTGTTTTCATCGTGGTACGTCCTTTGAACCGACGAACAGAAAGATCATCCTTCTTCGACAGTGGTGGTGATTTCTCCCCCTCAAGTAATGCTGCAAAAGATAGATCATCCAATGATTCCATTTGTTTGGTATCAGACTTGCGATTCAATTCAGTCGGCGTCATAGCAAACAAATGTTGAATGGGGCCACCAATTGAATTCGATCCTTGATTAACAGAGTCGCCACTCTTCATCAGTATTTTCCCAGTTTCACTATTAAAAATAATATTTGGTAGAACGGTTTTTGTAGAAGGGTTTGATGCAGGAGATGTTTCCATTGGGATGACACCAGTGGATGAGTTTTGAAGGCGGAGAGGCGGAGAAAACCGGTGAAGAGAAAAAAAATTTGAAGGATAAATCTTTTGAGGAGAGATGTTCTCTGGTAGGGAAGAGTGTAGAGGCTGATTTGCTTGTGAAGAAGATGGATTTTGAGATGTTATTGACATGGGAGATGGAAAGTCACCTATATCTGCTAAGAGAGCACGCAGATGCTCGGGATTCTCACGAAAAATGGTGACCAAACAACGACGTTCTTCTACAGGAAACATGACTCTATAGCTTCTATGAATATAATACTTTTGGATGTAGGTGTGAGCCTTTGTCCAGTCAGTATTTAAAGAAATAAAGAAAGAGTTCCAGTCATGTAACACCACTACCGACTTAACCGATATATTAGGAGAGAGATACTAAATCATGCAGATACGTAGAACTTAAACTAAGGATATTGCAACCATATCCCCACAAAATAGAGAGACAACTCCTCAACAAAAAAACAGACTCAGGGATGTTCCAAACACACCCTAAACACCCTAGTGACTGTACTCCTCATGAACTATATCCGGCATTTTTTTTTGTTTTCTTTTTTTTTTTCTCGAATATAAGACAAATTCTGCATCAAGCAGAGTGAGGAGCAAGCCACTTCCACCTGCACTTCACATGGAACAGAGCCCGAGAGAGTTTCTTAGCTTGGAAAATCTCTCGAAATCAAGGGGTTTAGTTAGAATATCTGCAAGTTCAGTGTTGAGATAAGTTACCTCAAGTATCTTCTTTTCAACTAAGTCACGAAGAAAATGGTAGCGAGTGTCTATATGCTTGGTCCGGCCAAATTGGACGGGGTTTTTTGTAATTTGGATGGTACTAGTGTTGTCACAAAGAACCAAGAGTCCCTCATTTTCCAATCCGTAGTCTTCAAGCATTCTTTTCAACCATAGTAGCTGCGTGCTACAGCTTCCCGCAGCAACATATTCCGCTTCAGATACGGATAGTGTAACACAGTTTTGTTTCTTACTATGCCATGAAACAAGATTATTACCTAAGTAGCAGCAGCCTCCACTTGTACTTCGTCTACCGTCCAAATCTCCTCCCCAATCAGAATCGGTGAATCCCGTCAGTTTTAAGTTCGTGTCTCTAGAAAACCAAAGCCCCAAGTTAGTGGTTCCAGCCACATAACGAATGATCCTCTTGACAGCTTTCATATGAGATTCACGAGGACTTGCTTGATACCTAGCACAAAGACAAACGCTAAAACTAATGTCAGGACGACTAGACGTCAAATATAGCAGGCTTCCTATCATGGATCGATACAATGTAGGATCAACTTCGGTTCCCGCTTCATCCTTGCTGAGCTTGATGCTAGATCCCATCGGTGTTCGCATGAACTTTGCACCTTCTAAACCAAATTTCTTCACCAAATTTTTGGCGTACTTGGTTTGAGAAACAAAAATTCCATCTTTGCTTTGCTTAATCTGTAGCCCCAATAAATTATTTAACTCACCCACCATGCTCATTTTGAAAGAAACGGACATTTCTTCAATGAAGAAGGTGAGCATTTCATCACATGTAGACCCAAATACTATGTCATCGACATATATTTGAGCCAACATAAGATGTCCTTTTTCTCTCTTGATGAATAAAGTCTTGTCCGCCTCACCCCTATAAAAACCATGCTCAAGAAGAAAATCAGTTAGACAACTATACCAAGCTCGAGGGGCTTGTTTCAAACCATATAACGCCTTGTGTAATTTGTAAACATGGTGAGGAAATGACGGATCAACAAAACCCTTAGGTTGCTCTACATAAGCCTCTTCTTCGAGTATTCCATTTAAGAATGCCGCCTTTACATCCATTTGATGAAGTTGAATCTTCAAGTAGCATGCGATACTTAGCAACAATTGTATAGACTCGATCCTAGCCACCGGTGCAAATGTCTCATCGAAATCTACACCTTCGACTTGTGTGTATCCTTGAGCAACCAATCTCGCTTTGTTCCTTACGATATGCTCATATTCGTCAGTTTTATTTTTGAAGATCCACTTTGTCCCGATCACATTTGTATTTGGCGGTCTTGGCACGAGTGTCCATACTTTGTTTCTCTCAAATTCTCCCAACTCTTCATGCATAGCTTGAATCCAAAATTCATCCTTGAGAGCTTCTTGCACATTCTTTGGTTCGATCTGAGACAAGAATGAAACAACACCAACATCACAACATATAGATGATAAGCACACCATATTTACCATCTCTCGATAGTTTGGTATTTCTTTTTGTCGAGTTCTAACTCCTTCGTCCAAATTTCCAATCACGTTACTTAGAGGATGACTTTTAGTAATGTGAGTTGGAGCATGTTTTTCTCGATGAAAACTTTGCAGGTCCATTTCTGTGGTTGTTTCCATATTTTCACCAGAATCTGTCATGTTCTCCATGGAGGTTTCTACTGTAGGAGTGTCAGAGGTATGCTCTGCGTCTTGCTCTGCTGATACAGGAAGAGATGAACTACTTTTATCAACATAATTATCCATGCTTTCTTCCTCGACCTTTTTTCCAATCGACGTCCGATCGTCAAACACTACATTCACACTTTCCTGTATTTTCTTAGTCCGAAGATTGAAAACGCGAAAAGCATGACTGTTTAACGAATATCCTAAGAAGATAGCTCTATCACTTTTGGAATCAAACTTACTTAAGTACTCACGATCATTCAAGATGTAACAGATGCAACCAAAAACATGAAAATACTTAAGGTTAGGCTTCTTATCATAAAGAATTTCATAAGGAGTCATCGTAGTTCCCATCCTAAGATTTACCCTATTACTGATATGACAAGCAGTATTTAAAGCTTCAGCCCAAAACACTTTAGACAATCTGCTTGAACATAGCATGACTCGAGCCATTTCTTGCAAGGTGCGATTTTTCCTTTCAGCAATTCCGTTTTGCTGAGGGGTTTTTGGAGCTGAAAATTCTCGTACAACTCCATATTCAAGACACAAATCAGTGAACATTTGATTCTTAAATTCTGTACCATTATCAGCACGTATACGAGAGATAATTGTACGAAAGAAGGTCCTAAGCATAACAAACAAGTCTCTAAAAACTTTAAATGTTTCGGACCTATCACGAAGAAATCTTACCCACGTATATCTGGAGAAATCATCAACGATGACGAAGATATATCGTTTTCCACCAAGACTCTCTACTTCAACTGGTCCCATGAGGTCCATATGTAGAAGTTCGAACGTAGCTGATGTGGTAAATGGTCGTTCTGCAGATGTCACCATCGGATGAGATGCTCGAACTTGCTTTCCTTCTTGGCAGGGACCACATACAAAATTATTGTCAATCTTTACTTTAGGAAGACCACGAACAGACTCAAATCTTTGAAGCGTCATCATGTTTTGAACATTTGTGTGTCCCAATTTTTGATGCCACAGAATTGAATCTTCAGTTATGGCTGAAAAACAATGCTCCCCCTTAATGAGATAGCAATTGTTTTTGGACCTTTTTCCAATCATAACCAACGCTCCATCTTGAGTGTAGACTTCACATGCATCTTTGTTGAACTTGACTAGTAAGTTATCATCACATAGTTTACTAATACTTACTAGATTTGCAACGAGCCCTTCTACAAAACTCACATTTTTGAGTTTTGGAAATCCTTCAACGTTTAAAGTACCAATTCCAGAGATCCTTGCTTTATCGCCGCTTCCATATGTAACAACTCCTCCATTTATTTCTTTGAAATCTTCTAGATGAGCTCGATCTCCCGTCATGTGTTGAGAACATGCACTATCGAAGTACCATGCTTCCCTTTCATGTGAACTAGAGGCTGCAAACACTATGTTGCAAATAAGGGAAGTTTTCTTAGGTTTCCACGTTCCCTTCTTCTTCTTGAGTTCTACTGGATTAAGTGACTTTATCTTCTCAGCTCCCTTCTTTTCTTGTTCTTGCCGTTTCACTTGCTCTTTCTTCCATTCTTCACAAAATGGACGAATATGTCCCGTTCTCCAGCAAAAATGACATTGATAACTCCGTCTAGGCCTTGATGCTTTTGATTTTTCTTGTGGAAACTCAGTTGCTCTAACAAAGAGTTTCCCATTTGTTGATACTACGTTAGTTTTTGAGTTACCAAATCCTAGACCACCACTCCCGGCATGTGAAATATTTAGTATCTCATCTAAGGTAGAAGAACCAGTATTTAACTTTTCAAAGGTTTTATTTGCTTGATCAAGTTCAGTAGATATCTTGCCAAGTTCTGCATCCTTTCTTGTGAGCATAGCCTCAAACCTCACTAGTTCTTCTTTGAGAGCAGCATTTTCTTTAGTCAAGGCCTCAGAGAGTTTGTTTTGCCTTTTTAATTTGACTAGCAAATCTTCATAGGATTCTTTCAGTTCCACCAAGACTTTGAGAGCATCTTCTTCTTGCAGTTCACTCGAGATTTCTTGTTCCGGATTCACAAAACTTGTGAAACAGAATAAGTTAGAATAGTCAGAAGTACAATTCACTGTTGACTCAATTGTGGTCATCAACGCAGCAGCTGGAGGTTGTTCCTCTTTTGGTTGCTCTTCCACAGCCTCATTGTGAATTGATTCATCATCACTTAGGGACAAAAAATTTACGACTTTCCCATGCTTTCGAAATGTATTAGCACATTCGTTAGCATAGTGGCCAAACCCACGACATTCATGGCATTGAATCTTCGAGTAATCTCTTGGTCCATACCTAAACGAATCAGATGTGTTTCTCTTTGGAGGAGTGGCTGTTTTCGGTGGAGAATCTGGTAATTCTTTTATCACCACTGAATTATTTCTTCTTGAAAAATCTGAAGCGCCTTGACCTCGTCTTCCTTGAAGTCTATTCTTGACCAAAGAATTTACCTTTTGCACTAGAAGGGCAATCTCTGCATCTTCACCATCCTCGACAAAGTATTCTTCTTCACGTATATCCGACGGCATAGCTTTAGGTGGAGTGTATCCAGAGCTGGATGCAGCTGATAAAGCAATGTTCTTATTTGAAGAAAAAACTTCAGATTCTTCAAGATTCATCTCATACATCTTTAATTCATTCATCACGGCTGTAAAATCAATTGAACCAACATCCTTCACAGTCGTGATTGCGGTTACCTTTTGATGGAATTTTGGAGTTAGAGTATGAAGAACCTTTGAGACCAATCTCTTGTTAGGAATTATCTCACCAAGATCTTGACATTCATTAGCAATATCAAGAATTTTGTTGCAATAATCGCCTACGGTTTCATCATTCTTCATGCGGAGATTCTCGAATTTAGTAGTAAGAATCCTCACCCTTGTATCCTTGACAGCCGTATTTCCTTGGCAGTGTAACTCAAGAATATCCCAAGCTTCTTTTGTTGATTCACAATTTTTTACGAGCTTGAACATGTTGACGTCTACTGAAGAAAAGATTGCATTGAGTGCTTTATCATTGAATGTAGCAGCTTCGTTCTCTTCTCGTGTCCATTCGCTAGTTGGTTTTCGAACGGAATCGCCTTCTTCATCAGTTTTCTTCGGATAGGACCAGCCGTGTAGGACATGGGACCAAGCTCTAGCATCAATCGATTTAATATAATGCTTGATCCTTACTTTCCAAAAGGAATAGTTCAGACCATCTAAGATCGGGGGTTTGTTGAACACCGGGTTTGTGAGATCCATTATAGGAACCGTACCAGGACCGTCACTCAGTATATCGAGTGTCGGCTCTGATACCACTTGAAGGTATCAAGTGGTGGTATGAACAGAGATGTCCTCCGAGGTTTGCTCTGTGAGCACCTCTTCAAACACCAACGTAGCGGAATTTAGAAACGAATATAAAGAACAAGAGAAACACGAAAATAGTTTTTCTACAAGATATATAAAATATATCTTGTAGTTGCCTCAAGGCCAAAATATCCACTAATTAAGTAGTGAACAACGAAAATTACAAATCGAGAAAAATACAATGAAAACTCTAGATCTATTCTAGAAACTCTCGATTACAAAGTATGAGAACTGCGATTAAAACTTTATCAAAATAATGTCTCTCTCTCTAGTTGCGTAAAGAAGTATTGGACTTGGTTGCCTATTTATAGATCATCATAAACTTGATGTCCAGGAAGCTCTCTCTCTCATAAGAAGTGGGCTTTATCGGTGGGCTTCATCTGCACGCACACAACAACCTCGTAACAAACTTCCTTAATCTTCTAACAACCTTGCTTAGCCTCCACTTTAGCTGCAACACCTCACGCGACTAGGTCTTCGACCGTCGCCTCCAAGTAACTCTGACCAAGTCCACTTGACTGAGTCTTCTCCCCCTTAATCTGATACGTCATGTTTTCCCACGTGGCAATAACCTTGAAAATAGATGCTTGCAACGAATAGGAAGAAAGACAAAACTAAAATATAGAATCTAAAATTAGATTCCAACAGACTGCCGTGGGATTCAACTTGGTGGAAACTGAGTTTTGTGAAAAAATTGTAAAAGTGTTAAAACTTTTTATTTGCCTGTAAATTCATCAACTTTGATGATAGTTTAATTAATAACACGAAGTTAGAATTTAGCTTGAAAATACATCGACTAACTACCTGTTTAATTTTTTAGATGCATCTGAAAATAGCTCAAATTGAAACTGACGTGGATGCCGAAGTTGCCTACTTGGGCAAATGGTATGACCAACAAAACAAGAATTCTTCTTAATAATATAAATGACATCGTCTTTTTTTTTTTAATCCTTAAAACCTTTAAAATCTAATTTTGGCTTATTGAATTAATTTTTTCATGCTTCGAAGATTGTCACCTAAGTACGTTTATGCCATGACGATGTAAATTGTCACGTCCAATTTTGACCGAAAATGTCGGCCGTGTTAAGAATCAAATTGTCACTTAGGGTGTGTTTGGCTGAGCTCGTAAGCTCCTTAAAATATTTTTATAAGCTTTGAAAATGTGTTTAACAAAATAAGCTCCTCAAGAGCTTATAAGCTCAAAAAATAAGCTATAGGAGCTTATAAGCTCCTTTAAAATAAGATTTTTCACTCTAATTTATTTTTACATCTTATAAGTTGTTCGTGTTTATAAGCTCTTTCAAATAAGTTTAGTCAAACACCCTCTTAATTAATATATTATCAAATTAAATGTTAAGTTCGTGTTAAAAATCAAATTGCTATGAAATTATCTTTATTTGTATATAAATAAATTGCCCAAATTATTATTGTAGACACATAAAATGCAAAAGTCGAATAATGAAATGGTCCCCTTGCGTTTAAATTAATTAGCAACTTAATTATGATCAAATGATTTTTAAGGAATCATCCCTATATCACGTACGATGTGCTTGGCCATAAATATATATGGGACATAATAATATCCAATTATACAGTAGGTATGTGCAGTATTTATGAGAGGTAGCTGAGTCATTGCCATAAAAAGAGTGAGAGTGGGAGATTCATCAAATCCACCACCTTCAATACCATTACTAGCAAGGATTATTTTTTTATATCATTTTTATTAAAAATAAAAATAGAATTAAATATAACTGAAGTCAAATTGGTAGATATGAATACTTAAAATCTGATGCTGTCTCAATAAATTCACTAGGTGACATAAATTGTCCACACCCATAATTAAAGTTATAGCTAGCCCTGTACTTGTAGAATTCATATATCCAACAAATATAATGGTCTTCGCACTATCTTGGAATTTTTTCCATTATTTCAGTTATTTTGCTTATCGTCTTATTATAATAATAATAATAATAATAATAATAATAATAATAATATTTATTTCCCATTAAGAGAAATACGTGTGAATCCTGCATTTCGGGAATTGGAAACCAAAGCAATGTATCTTTAAAGTTGATTAATGTTTTTTTCGAATAACGAGAGAGGTTTGGTTATTACTTCATATAAATATTATTTACTTCTTCCGTCTCACTTAAATAGTCTCAACCAAAAGCTTATTTTAGTCCTTAGAATATTGTTTGAGAATAGTTAAGGCGAAAATTTTCAAATTAATAATGCAACTAAACCCAACTTTCTATTGGTGCAAGATGGGACAATTTCAGTTCATTACAAATTAAATGCTCATGTCTACTATTTTTTATTTTTTTTGTATGCGTTTTTTAATTATATTTTTAAAGTTTGTACTGCCGAAAATAATAAATCAGCCCAAATTTAAATATTCCTACCAAGGCAAAAGTTGTAGTCTATAAATAAGGCAAGCATGCAGCAGTTTCTCACTTCACAAATTCAAAACAAAAACAGATTTACATCATGACAAGTAAGGATCTAACAATTTCTAAAAGGAATTTTGTGGTGCAATTTCTTCTTCAACATGGCCTTAATGAGAAGTTGGCTCATGGCGTAACCAATGAAGTCCCGATTAGAAAAGTGAGACAATATTAATAGGACATAGAGAGTATTTCATCCGTCTATGAAGAGTGCGTTGTTTCTCACACACCCATTTATATCTATATATCTATCTTTTCTCATTATTTGCAAGAAATCTAACACTTTGTAAATTAACTTCTTTTTTTCTTTTTTTTTCTTTTTTTCTAATCATCCCAACTCTTGTTTCAAAAAATTCACTAATAATTTACTTATGTTTTTAAAACACGTGCCATCAAGAGCACACCGTACTCTTGATGGATGAAAGGAGTATATTATATTACGCCTTCCTTCCGTTCTAACAGAGCTAATTTTAATCAAAATTGAGTCTATTATTATATTCAAATACTTTTATTATAAAGGGATGGGGAAATATTATTCATTCAATATGCAATAAACTATATTAACGGCAAATATTTCAGTTCGATTGAATAAGTTTTACTATTGGAGAAAAATGTCTTATTAAAAGTCGTTACTACCGGTTTAATCATGATTTCATAATTTTACAATTTTATCGGATCTGCGGATTTTGAGATTTTGTAGTTGTTGAAATTGATATCATCGCATACTTATATGGCGTATGTCGTTTTATGCCTATTACGTAGTATTATTTATTGTCAAAATATTCTATTTAACTTTAAATTTCCTTATGCTTAGTAAATCAATTTTAGAACTACATTTTAGGATGGGGTAATTCTATACACAACCCCATTTTATTCTTTACAGCCCCTTAATTAATATAATAATAAAATAATAATGATAGTTAATTTTTGCCCTTAAGCCGTAGAGTTAAATCTAATCTTCATTTATAACCCCCAAATCTGAAGATATACAAGAACATGGCAAAATTTCGAAAGTTAAAAAACAATCATGATTCATCTTTTATCCTTTAGTCCTTCTCCATGGAACCAGCCATCATAAATTTAATTTCTATTAATCACTCCATCAAAATGATACTATCTATTTGTGTTTATTTGTTGTACAACTCCAAGTACCGACAACGAAAAAGAAAAAGATGAAAACCTATAAAAAATGAATTCCGCAAATTAAAATCTTAACTTTAATTCCGCAAACAATTAAATTGGATTGATTACAAATTTATTTTAATACCACCTCTACTCTAAGTCATCAAAATTTCTCAAATATGTTGATAGCAACACAAAAATCTAAGAACTTATATAAAGACAGCAAATGGAAATTGAACATCTTTCCACATACGATTTCACGCTTGACACACACAGACACACACATATAAGATTTGAGTCTGTTATGACGAGTGATTTAGTAGGTTTCCCTTTAAGTTCCCAATGATTCAAAGAATTTTAATGATGAAAACTTCAAAATCTGTTTGTAGTTTTTTGGCACAACCCTCTCCTTTTTCTTCATAGTTCGGGGGCTGTAGTGCTGAAGATCCATCAAATAGGGGTTATAGGGATAAAATAGAACATCTCTATTATTATTTTTATTATTTTATTTAAGGAGCTATAGGGAGTAAAATGGGGGTTGTGTATAGAATTACCTTTTAGGATGATAGATTTTAAAGAAATAAGTAATTTGGGCTTTAATTGGGCTTTGGGCCCAAATTGTTTGAGAAGTAGGGTTCAAGCGCTCGAAAGCAGGCTATATGCTTAATTCAGAGAAGTAAGTTGGACTTTTAAAAAGAATTATCATAAATTTAAAAAGAGGCTAAATCTTATGGACTTGAAACAGACTAGCTTGTTAGGAGCCCAATAGAATAAAAATGTAATCTTTTATGTTTCTCCTTTTTTCTTTTGGAGTGGGTGATCAGATTTCAATTTCAATTATTCTTCGGATTGTTTGATAGCCACCATTAGAGACTCAATTTCAGATAATTAAATATAGGCCCAAGAAGTTGAGTCCAAGACTAATTTAATTCGAGGGAAGGTTGGAAGGGGTGATATCTTGGATAGACCAAGATATCAGCCTCAATCCTATACATGATACAAAATTTAATGGGCCGGTGAAATGCTGAAGGGCCTGGGCAAAAAGACTGTTCCTCCACCAAATAATATCGGACCCCCCACCCCGATTCTTTTTTGCTCCTCTACAGTGTGCGTGTCTTCAAATTCCCTTGCCAATTTTACCTCTCCTGCACATCGATCTACTTCTGCTGCAACTCCGGCAACTCCTCCAGCCTCGGCCGCCGTCGTCCCTCTCGCGCCGCACACTCTGGTTGTCGTCTGCGCCCTCCTCATGTCCTCTCTCATTCCACCCTAATCCTAGAACTCGACTTCTGCTTGTTTATGTGCGGCGACGCCGACGAGTGAGGGTGGCGAAACCAGCGACGCACAGGCAATGAAGGTAGTGGGATTGCTGGAATCGAAGGTTGTGAGATTGCTGGAGGCGGTGAAGGTTGGGGGAGAAATAGGGTTGGTAATTTTTATATTTTTAGAAGGATAATTTAGTAATTCTTGTTTTCTTATCATGTTTTAATTCTTTCTACCAAACAAACAAATAACAAATATCCACATATACTGTAGAATTTCAATTTCAATCTTGAGTTATCTTAGGATGATCTCATTCCACAATATTCATTATAAAATATTTGCTTATTACACATTTCTACACAAAACAAGATAAAAGATATCACTAAGATAAATGATAGATGATCAACACCATTACTAGTAAGTATCTGGTATGATATCTCATTATCAATTCCTTATAAAAATATTGATGTTATACACATTTTCTACTTTCAATCATTCACCATCAACAATAATCGAATTCATGTACCAATCAAGAGGGTAAAAACAATAATCGGATACACAAAAAATCATTTCCATATAAAAACCAGAAAATTGAAAAATGGCTGTTGAGTCGCCGGAGAAAGAGCAGAGAGAGGGGGCGGCGGCTCGGCAGCCGAGGCCGGAGGGAGGGTGGAGTTACACCAGAAAATTGAAGAATGAATGGCCGTTGAGTTGCCGCTGCTGGAACTCCCTTTCCTCATCCCCAATCCAGCTTCTAATTCCCGGAGAGATCGGCGTCTTCGTGGAGGGAAAGTGTGGGACGAGAAAGAGGGGCCGGAACGGGCGGCTATTGCTGGTGTTAGGGGTGGACTCTGACGCCCATAGGCGGCGACGAATGTGATTCCAGTGGCGGCGGTGACGAATCGGTACTGCCTCGCAGCTTCTTGCCGGGGCCTTCACGAAGACTTGTATTGTACGGCCTCCCTTCCAATCTAAACCTTCTAGAGGAGAATAGATATGATATAAAAAATCTTATGTGACAACACCACACGATTAAGTATGGTGAAGATAATTTTTTTTTTCTAACATATTTTACAATTTATCCAATCTATGAATTAAATTAGCTCCAGTTACAAACAAAAACACTCTCTTAGGCAGATAGATAAAAGCTACAAGTACTATCGTTAACGTCTTTAAAAATAAATAAATAAAGTGGAAGACATATATGGAAACAAGGATAGTATTTAAACCTTTCCGATAATTTTGCAGCGCCGACGGCGGAGGCGGTGCCCAAACCTAGAAGGTCCATTTGTTGGTTATAGGATTTTGACCCATATAATTTGTACTCTAAAATACTTCGAAGCATGCATCAATTCGACATGCATTTGGGGAGAAAAATACTTTTATTTCGTTTCTTGTTAAGTCTCGATTTGGGCAAACACTTTTATGCTTTTGTTCGACAATGTTAGCGTCGTATTAATTTTATGTAAGTAAGCAAAAAGAAAAGAAAATCTTAATTTCATTCCACAACATGTTTTATTTATATAAGTTTAGCTAAAACCATCCATTTGAATTTGAGCATGATGAAATGATATAAAATCTGTTTAAATACTCGTGAAGTCTAAATGGATACTAACTTAAAAAGGTCGACAGGAATAATATGACCGTTTGTTATCAGAGATGCTTAATCTTGAAGACCCGTGCTTATCTTCCGACCCGGGACAAAAAACACTGTTGCCTTTTATATAAACAATCGGGTCACTCCCCTCCGATAGCGGTGCCCTCGTTGAACAGTAGTCGTGCTTCAAAAGCAAATCTACAATATTACCCTTCAATCAAAGATTCATCTTCAAAACAGATCTGAGATTCGAGAAGTTCATATCCTCCCAAATTCTCGCCTCTCCTTCGTCGGCACAACTTCTGTAGATGCATACCTTCATCGGATGTTTCAGGTAATTTGCACAAAATCGTAGTCTGTGAAATGAATGCTACTTAGGTCTAATCATTTTTTGCTTTGAATCGAAACGAGTCATTCAATTTTAGGGTTAGTCTGAACTTTTAATTTCTGGTCTTGGTTTCATATTTGTTCAATGAATGTGAAGGAGCCTACAACGAACTTTTGATGTATCGTAATTGAATTTGAGATTTAGCAAAAGGATGGGTTTTTATTTTCTACAGTATGCCTTGTGTGTAGTCTGACTTCATTCATCGATTTTTGTATGATTTATATTTTGTGCCACTCATTTGTAAACTGTAGTGTATGATTCAAGCTTTTACGAAGTAGTTTCCTTCTAAGAGCAGCTGACATTTGGTGTTTTTTATCTTTATATTTTTGCGAGAACTAGTTTGAACTTTTAATTATTGGTATTGGTTTCATATGAACTGTTTGATGAATGTGAAGAAGCTTACATCAGCGGAATCATCATCGAATTTGAGATTGAGCAAAAGGATGGGTTTTTCATTTTCTACAATAGGCTTCGATTCATATTTTGTGCTGAGATTGACCAATATGCTTTGATTCATATTTTATTTTGTGCAAAATGATGAATCATAATCGAATTTGTGTGTAGTCTGCCTTCTTTCATCTATTTTTGTA
The DNA here is from genome assembly GCA_001642375.2 of Mentha longifolia. Classification (NCBI taxonomy): domain Eukaryota; kingdom Viridiplantae; phylum Streptophyta; class Magnoliopsida; order Lamiales; family Lamiaceae; genus Mentha; species Mentha longifolia. The sequence continues at coordinate 217,719 of CM038111.1, forward strand.
TGATTCATATTTTGTGCTACTCATTCGTAAACTGTAGTGTATGATTCAAGCTTATACGGAGTAGTTTCCTTATGTTAGCTGCGGACATTTGGTGCTTTTTATCTTTATATTTTTTTCGCATAAATGAGGAATTCTTTTGGGAACCAAATATATATTGGGCGAATCCTTCTGGAATTACTTGTTCTGTTGTTCATCTGATTTACTGATGAATATTGTGCTTTCATTCTAGCTATAGGAACTAAAACCATAATATCATGTTTCTACGTAGTTGTGGCTGAAATGAGATGTAGTGATGAATGTATCATTTGTATTTTGTTGTTTGGATTTATGCGGTGGAAATCTTCACTTTACGAAATGGTAATGTTTCTGCATGCATTATTCTTGCTACCCCTCATTTCATTTGCAGGTTTCCTCTAAATAATGGCACATGAAATTCCAAGATGAGTTCCTCTACTATGGAATATGGAATGCAGAAATGGATGATATCTTGTTGTGCAACCTCATCAAAGAGAAGCCAAACTTTCCCGTTGGGGAGGACTATATTCCTGCACAAGGTTTGCTAATGGCCCAGGGCCTTCTCTCCATGAAATTTCAGCTTTCAGATGATGAAGAAATCACATCCCTGATGTCTAATCCTTACTCTGCATCCCGTCGCCGATTCATTTAAGTTTATGGAAATTAGGAATCGTTATTATGTATCCCTCTGTCCCATTAGAATAGGCATGTTTTATTATTTTATACCTCACATATATTCAAGAAACAAGCCTATTCTAATGGGACGGAGGGAGTAATTTTTATTCTTTAGATCTAAGCTTTGAATCTTACTGGTTTTTGATGCAATGCAATCTTGAAGTTAATGGAAATGTTTAGTTTTTGAGTTGAGATGCTTCTGTGTTCGCTTGCTGCATTGTTGCTATTCAAGATGGAATCTTGATTTATATTCTTTTGAAACTTGCTAGGTTCTTAATGATTGCCTGTTTCATCTTATATATTTGGCTTGTATGTGTAGAGATGTGAAAATATTTGGTGGTAAATCGATTTCAAGAGATGGAAATAATTTGTTGTGATGTTGTAATGCAAAGGAAACAAAGTTGAAGATGCTCTCAAGTCTCAAGTTTTTTTTTTATTTATTTATTTTTATGGGAATATAAAGTTTATTGAGAACAAGAGGCACAAGAATTGCACAATAGTACAGCAATACAACAAGATCGAAAATCAGCTAGCCCAAATATCAACAAGGATTGAGTATCAGCAAGGATTTGAGTAAGAAGATTTTAGGGTTGAAAGTTTATATAGAAAGAGAAGAGGAGGGCATACACGAAATTTTTTACACTGCTAGGGATAAGTGTGTAATTTTATGTTTTTATCATGATATAATATTTCCTACCAAATAGGTGAGTCAAGATATCTAACTATTTTATGTCATGTACCAAACAACAAGTTAAAATTCTAATCTTACCACTATCTTATGAGGCTTGATAACTTTTGAGTTTTTTTTATCTCATCATCCTTTATCTAATCAAACCTAACAAGCATGCCCTAAAGGATTATGTAACGTTTATAAGTGAGTAACTACCGATTTTGTTCTTAAATGGTACTGTATGTTGCGCAGTGTTCCTATATCATGTTTCGCTATATAACGGAATGTTAAAACTAGAAAATAGGCATGAATTGAAAAGGTTTAGTCGCGATAGAGAAATATGTTTGCCACCCGATCACTAGGAATCATTAAAAGCATCTTTTATCTCATCTCTTACATCAGCATAATGACGTGGTTGTTGTCGTTGATGCATGCCGGCCGGTGTGTACACGTGGCGGTAGGAATTTCCCAAAAGTTGAGAACTAGTTTGTATTGTATTACTTTTCTTTTTGTACGTCGATATGAAAATATTGTGTCTCAGAAGTAGCATATGATATATATATATACATATATAGGGAATGGTTCAAACGAGAACCCTTCACAGAATTAGGAACAAATCTTCACCATTGGATATTATAGATTAACAGTTTAGATTTGCTTTTAAAAGAGCATTAATTTCGGCAGTTTTGGCATCTGGAGGGGCACTGAAGTAATAATTTATTACGTCCTCCTTAAATCGTTGGACTCTCTTGTAACCATTAATTTATTTCCTCTCCATTCACACGCTAATTACTATCTCTCTCTCTCTCTCTCTCCTTTCGACGAGCGTCCAACATTTTATTCTCAAATGACTCTTCTATTTTATTAGTTTTTAAGTTTGTTTAAGCATGAAAGCATAAAATGTTTCATAAATAAGCATGTTGTAGACTTGTAGTTGAGTGGCAAAGTGAATAAATATATTAAAATAATAAATACATTTTTTAATTTTTTTTATCAGGAAAATAATAAATACATTTTAATAATTATTATATTAAATTACGTATAGTAAGAAAGTAAAATAGGACTTACAATAATGCTTATTTTATGTTTACTCAATGCTTATTACGTGCTTTATGTATAGCTTTTTTTGCTATATTCTGATCGTTTATCTTTTTTAAATAAATGATAAATTGATATTATTTAGTATTTAGGGTTTAGTAATCTTGAAATAGGAGACTACTCTTATGAGAACCGAACTCTCTTATTTATATGTGTTCATGCTTTCTTTTTTTTTAATGTAATTATGCTTTTTTTACATTCATGCTTATTTAGATATGAAATTGTACTTTTTACAAATGTTAAATGCTTAATTTAATTTTCATGTATGCTTGGATTATAATCCTTTTTCATGCTCTTTTATATACAAAATTTTGCTTTTTTTACAGTCATACTTATTTAGATATGGAATTATGCTTTTTACGAATTTTAAAATATTTAATTTGATTTTCCTGCATGCTTGAACTATAATCATTGTTGTTATTTTATATGTAAATAAGTTCTGGTATCAGAAATAGGAACAGATCTAGACCATTTGTCACGCCCCAGTTCCCGAGGGAAGGCACGTGTGCCGAGACGTGGCAAGGGGTTTGAATTAAGAAGCGGGGATAGAAAGGGGCTCATGGCTTGGGATAATATAATATTATTTATTAAGAAATTAAATACGGGATCGGGACATACAGCTCAAACTACGAGGTAGGTAATAAGAAAACCATACCACTCGTACCGGCCGCCTATGTCTGAATACCCATAGACATAAATAATAAAATACGGGATCGGGACATACAGCTCAAACTATGGGGTTGGCTAAGCCAAACAACCCATGCTGGCCGACTTGTCTGAATACCCGTAATATATATATATATATATATATATATATATATATATATATATATATATATATATAATCAATGGTGTAAGGGGAAAGTAGAGATTTTATATCAAAATACGAAATTAACTTAGGATATTATATATAGGGAGATGAACTTTATTTATAGGCATAGCGGAAGCCTTTATTCTTTTATACAGCAACAACAACAGTCATCTCCAGCTTCGTCTACTCCACCAGCTCCCTAATCTGCAAAACATTTGGAAAGGAATTGCAGGGCTAAGTACTAATGTACCCAGTGGACTTGTGCCAAAAACATTTTATCATAAAAAGAATATCCATGATAATAAAGTATACATAGAAGGGTTTTGAAATTAAATTTACTTCCATGCATACCAAACCTTGATTTTCATGATTGTGCGCACATGTGTATTACCATGTTACTCTTATACTAATCCCGGGACATTGCCACAGCCGGATCCCTTTTCATGATGGAGTCATAGTTTGGAGGCAATGGAATATTTTATCCAGAGATTTTCCCCTCGAAGTTAGAATCAATTGGTGATCAACCCAACGATTTCTAACTGTGTGCACAGCCTCCCGGTTAGTGTGTGAGACCAACCGAAAGACCCGATCGCATACATTATAAGAGCATTAAACATGTAATAACACATTAAAACATTTTCATGGATAATCCCATTTTATCAGAGCTTACTAACTCAAATAATAATTTGCAAGAATAAAGCCCCACCTTATAACCTGAAACACCACAATGAAGCCTATTCCACTATAACTGATAGGGCGCCGATCTTTCTTCTACTAAAAAAAAATATCTTCTTTATCATAGGAATTAAAAGTAATGACGTAAGTAAGAGGATTTTATAAGAGATTCAAATGAAGGGAAATTGGATCGAGGAACATGGTTCAATAGACTTGCGGCTGTGGTATTTATAGTAAACCTTAGCAGCTTATTCTTCAAAGCTATATGGCAATTGTCATCAAAGCTATATTGCCTATTCATAACTCTAGGTTAACCACATGAAGCCACGTAACAAGTAGTAAAAGCAGAATTGGCAATTTATTTACTATTGATAACCATCAAATATATATATATAATATTATTTGGTACAACCCCTATATACCTATATATTAGCCATGCATGCAAGTAAGAATATATATATACGTATGTACATTAAAAACTATGAGCTAGCAATATCCTATCATTATACATATATATAGAAATTATATGTAGATATTAATAACTTATTTTATGTATACATATATACGTATACTATTTACTAAATGTATATATTAATATTATAATATATCTAATTCATTACAAATAAATTATTATTATATTATATTCTTATAATTATCAAAATTAATCTTAATAGAGTATATCATCTCATTCTAAATTTCTCAAAATTTTTAAATTCATATATATATAAGACTTATTTTAATTAATTATATCTAATAAAAAAATTGGGATATTACATCCCTCCCTCCTTATAAAAATTTCGTCCCGAAATTTTACGTACCTGGGTATTCTAAGTCGGGGTACTGGGCTCTTATCTTTTCCTCTAACTCCCATGTAGCCTCTTCTTGGTCATGATGATTCCAAAGTACTTTAACTTGTGGAATTTCTTTGTTCCTCAAAATTCGTACCTTGCGATCGAGTATCCTTATCGGTCTTTCCTCATACTGTAAGTCCTGACTTAGGATTACCTCATCATATTTTATTACATGTTTAGGATCAAACACGTACTTTCTTAACATAGAAACATGGAACACATTGTGAATACCTGTTAAGTTAGGTGGTAGAGCTAACTTATAAGCGACGGGACCTATTCTCTCGAGAATTTCGAAGGGCCCGATGTACCTAGGGCGTAACTTACCTCGTTTTCCAAATCGTATAATTCCCTTTGTAGGAGAAACCTTGAGAAACACATAATTTCCAATCTCAAACTGAAGATCTGTGCGTCTTTTGTCGGCATACGATTTTTGCCTATCTTGTGCCTCCTTTATCCTCTGTCGAATTAAATCAACAGCTTCTACCATGTCCTGAACCAAGTCTGGACCCAATAGTTTCCTTTCACTAACTTCATTCCAATAAAGTGGCGATCTACACTTCCGTCCGTATAAGGCTTCGTACGGTGCCATCCCTATAGTTGCCTGATAACTATTGTTATAGGCAAATTCTACAAGTGGTAGAACATCCTCCCAGTTGTCACCACGATCTGTGACAACCGCTCGAAGCATATCTTCTAGAACTTGTATTGTTCTTTCAGACTGTCCATCCGTCTGAGGGTGGAAAGCGGTGCTGAAGTTCAATTGAGTTCCCATTGCTTCCTGTAGGCTCCTCCAAAATTTTGATGTAAATCTCGTATCTCGATCTGACGTAATCGATACAGGAATTCCGTGCAGTCGAACTACCTCTTTAACATAAAGATGAGCTAACTTATCTAGTCCTAAAGTCATCTTCATTGGTAGGAAGTGGGCTGATTTCGTCAATCGATCCACTATGACCCAAATAGCTGTATTCCCTCGTGTTGACTTTGGAAGGCTCACCACGAAGTCCATATTGATATGTTCCCATTTCCACTCTGGAATTGGCAGTGGTTGTAACGCTCTATATGGCCGTTGGTGTAATGCCTTCACCTGTTGGCATGCAAGGCATCGTTCCACAAATGATGCTATATTTTTCTTCATGGCCTCCCACCAAAAGTTTCGACGTAGATCCATGTACATTTTGGTGCTTCCGGGGTGGGCGGTGTATGGTGTATCATGAGCTTCACTCATAATCTCATTTTTCAACTCCTCATTTCTTGGAACACACAACCTCTTGTTGTATGTAAGAGCTCTATCTTTTGCAATTGCAAATTCTTCTGAAAATCCCTTGGATCCTCCCGTTTCAACCTTTGATCGCATTTTCTCTAAGAATTCATCTTTCTTTTGAGCTTCAATGATTCTTTCTCGTAAATTTGGTTTAGCCATTATTGCTGCTATGTAACTTGACATTGTTTCTGGCGGGCATATAACTTGTAGTTCGAGGGCGGCAAATTCTCGAATAAGTTTTTCTTGTTCCGTGATCAAACATCCTAATTTTCCTTGGCTTTTTCGACTGAGGGCATCAGCTACTACATTGGCTTTTCCAGGATGATAGTTGATGGTACAATCGTAGTCTTTAACCAATTCTAGCCATCTTCTTTGTCTCATGTTTAACTCCTTCTGCTCGAAGAAGTACTTTAAGCACTTGTGGTCAGTGAAGATTTCACACTTAACTCCATAGAGGTGGTGCCTCCAGATTTTTAATGCATGGACAACTGCTGCTAGCTCCAAGTCATGAGTAGGGTAGTTTAACTCATGAGGTTTCAACTGTCGTGAAGCATATGCTATCACCTTCTTGTTCTGCATTAGCACGCATCCTAAACCTTGTTTTGACGCATCAGTGAATACAACAAATCCTTCATTGCTCTCGGGAATCGTTAATACTGGAGCGGTGGTCAGTCTCCTTTTTAGCTCTTGTAAACTTCTTTCGCAATCTTCAGTCCATGTGTACTTAACTCCCTTCTTGAGTAATTGCGTCATTGGTTTAGCCAATTTGGAGAATCCTTCAATGAATCTCCTGTAATAACCTGCTAAACCAAGAAAACTTCGTATTTCATTAGCATTTGTTGGGGTCTTCCATCCGTTGACTGCATCGACTTTGGCAGGGTCGACTTTGATGCCTTCTGCTGAGACGATGTGACCTAAAAACATAACTTCCTTCAACCAGAATTCACACTTGCTGAATTTGGCGTATAACTTTTCTGCACGTAATGTTTCTAGTATGATACGTAGGTGTTCTTCGTGTTGGCTTTCGCTTTTTGAGTATATAAGAATGTCATCAATGAAGACAAGGATAAAACCATCTAGGTATTGATGAAAAATCTGATTCATTAGATCCATGAATACTGCTGGGGCATTAGTCAATCCGAATGGCATAACGGTGAACTCATAGTGTCCGTATCTGGTTCGGAATGCCGTCTTTGGGATGTCTTCTTTTCTCACTTTAAGTTGATGATATCCCGATCGAAGATCGATTTTCGAGAATATGGATGCTCCTTTCAGCTGGTCAAAGAGATCATCTATCCTTGGTAGTGGATACCTATTTTTGATTGTGAGCTTGTTCAATTCCCTATAGTCGATGCACATCCTTAAACTTCCATCCTTCTTTTTCACAAAGAGTACTGGTGCTCCCCATGGTGATACACTGGGTTGTATGAAACCCAGGTCCAACAGTTCTTGTAGTTGAACTTTCAGCTCCTGTAATTCTTTTGGAGCCATCCGGTAGGGTGCTTTGGAAATTGGTGCAGCTCCTGGTTCTAGATCAATCGAGAACTCAACTTGTCTATCTGGGGGTAATCCAGGTAAGTCCGCAGGAAATACATCTTCATATTCTTGTACAACGGGTACTGTATCAATCTCTTTCTCCTGCTGAGGTTGTTCTTTCAAAGTAACCCAGAAAGCTTGACAATTCCCCTTTCGCATAATTGATGCAGCTTTTATTGCTGAGATGATTGGTACCCTCGTACCACTTCTTATGCCATGGAGACTTACTCTATCTTCATCATTTCCTTGGAAATAAACTTCCCTCTCCTTGCAATCAATCGTTGCCCCATTCTTCTCTAGCCAGTCCATCCCTAATATTACGTCAAATTCTTTCATAGATATGACGTATAAGTCTGCTACAAAAATCCATTCAGCAATTTTAATTTCTTGATTCTCAAAGGCTTTTTCTGATAACATGGTTTTTCCCGAGGGAATGGTTATTTGTAGGGCTTGATCTATTTTTCTAGGTCTCAAGTCTAGGATATCACATATAATTTGTGAAATGAAAGAATGTGATGCTCCGGTATCAAATAATGCTAAGATAGGTATGTTGTTTAGGTAAATCATACCTGCAAGGTTCTCAGGTGCTTTGGTTGCTTGCTCCTGGTTTATGGCGTACGCCCTAACTTGTTGAAGAGGTTTAGGCATCGACTTCTGGTATCCCTGATTCATCCGTGGAGGTGGAGGTGGCGGCGGTAAAGGTTGGAATCTTGGCATTCCCTGGTTTCCGTTGGAAAAAGGACAATTACGGGAAAAGTGTCCTGGCCTTTTGCACCTAAAACAATCATTGGTGCCTTTTCTGCATTCCCCAAAATGGTACTTTTGACAGATACGACAAAGCGGTTTGTTTTGCCCTGGCTGTTGGAATTGTTGAGGATATCCCCTCCATGGCTGTTTTCCGTTGAAACTTCCTGAATTCTTTTCTTCCCATTTTTTTTCTTATTGGCTTGGTTTGGTACATGCTCGGGTGCCCTCTCTCTTTCTCTTGGAAGCATAGACTCTATATCCATAGCTCTGCTTAGTATCTGAGCATATGTAAGTGGTCCATGGCTGGCTAAGGAAACCCCTATCTCGTGACGTAAACCTCGTCGAAATCTGTCGGCACGACTTGCATCAGTACTCACCAAATGTGGAGCATAACGTGATAGTTGGTTAAATAGTTGGTCATATTCCATGACCGTCCTTCTTCCCTGTTTGAGATTCCAAAACTCGTTCTGCTTTTGTGGTTGATAACAACCTGGTATATATTTTCCACATAATTCTTTTTTGAAATCTCCCTAAGTATATTCTTCCCACTGCTCCGGAGTTATAGTCCGTTTTACTGACTCCCACCAGAAGTCAGCTTCACCCACCAGTTGATGAGTTGCTAAAGTTAGTCGGTTCTTGTCTCCACAATCGATATAGTTAAAAATTTTCTCCATCGATCTGATCCAATTTTCAGCATCAGTTGGATCACCAAATCCATTAAAGGTAGGTGGATTTTGTCTACGAAAACACTCATCGATCCTAACAATAGATTGGGCCTCTATTCGTTCCTCACATTTTGGGGTTGTCTCATGGTGTCCATTTCTTGCTGGTTCCATTTCTGTATCATAACTTTTGTTAATATGGTTTGTTGAGAAATAAAAGGTTATGATAAAGGCATGTTGTGGGTAAATAAATCTTAAACAATATACATCTATTCAAACATATTTCACATAATATACATATGCCTTTGTCTATCAAAACAGGGGTATGCCTTCTTAAAGGACTTTTTAGAACAAGCAACATATATATTAATCAAAAGATGTGAAGTCAGAGTGGCTCGTAAAATGCCCACACCAAAAATTCTGACTTCTCCTGCAAAATACGTTAGTAATATATTATATAATTTTCTTCGATCATCTTCATCTAAGAACTGTCCTGAAATGAGCCCTGGTGGCTCCCATCTTTATCTGGATCTGAGTCTGAGTGATCATTTGCAACTTCATTAATATTTATTCTTATACGATCAGTTGGTGCTATAGTTTGCATCCTGGCTTTTCTGGTAGGTCCTCTTCCATTTTCTACTCTTGGTGTCGGTGATGCAACCGTTTCTCGTTGCTCAAAACCTGGTGGGGGTGTCTCCGTCCGAACTCTAACTCTAGATGGACCCGTCTCATCATCGTTCCTACCTACTGTAGGGGGGAATGAAGGTGGTGGTGCTGGCGTACTAACAATATCAGTCTGTATGGGAGATCCTAACATGATCCATTTTGTAAAGATCAGGTGAACAAACTTTGAGAAATCGAGTATCTCCGCATCTGTAACCGGATCTCTTACACATATCTCTGATCTAAGATATTCTGCTCACTCGCTCCACTGAGCGGGTAGTTGTAGAATCAACCTGCGAACGGCTTCGACTTCACTAATCCCTCCATGTTTTGCATTACTATAGAGTGTTGCTAAACGCCCAACAAATTCTCCTACTGATTCATTAGGAATCCTTTCGCAACTTCTGAATTGGTTTTTGTAATCTTCTAATACATAACGGTTTACCCACTGTCTTCTTGGATTCATCTTACAACACCTGTAACTTAATATGTCATGTATATAACAATAGTTCAAAAACTATGTATAACCATGTGTGACCATTTTCCGACCTACTTGCATATTCCTGATGTATCCTTGATAATAAATCTTTAAACTCACATTGTATAACATGAACCCACATGAGTTACTTGGGTTCGATTGTCCCAAACATAACTATAACATGAATCATGACCCCTTTACTTTCATGCATGCTCATAAAATAATATCCTTTACCTTCCTTTTTTTTTTTTTTTTTTTTTTTGAGTCTGGTGCAGCAGCGAGCTTGAGAGTTATTGTTGTTGTTGTGCTTTCCTTTAAACAATTGAAAATACCATTCTAATTTTAAAATAAAAAGAAAATGATTTCAGAGCGGTGAATTGCTCTGATACCATTATGTCACGCCCCAGTTCCCGAGGGAAGGCACGTGTGCCGAGACGTGGCAAGGGGTTTGAATTAAGAAGTGGGGATAGAAAGGGGCTCATGGCTTGGGATAATATAATATTATTTATTAAGAAATTAAATACGGGATCGGGACATACAGCTCAAACTACGAGGTAGGTAATAAGAAAACCATACCACTCGTACCGGCCGCTTATGTCTGAATACCCATAGACATAAATAATAAAATACGGGATCGGGACATACAGCTCAAACTATGGGGTTGGCTAAGCCAAACAACCCATGCTGGCCGACTTGTCTGAATACCCGTAATATATATATATATATATATATATATATATATATATATATATATATATATATATATAATCAATGGTGTAAGGGGAAAGTAGAGATTTTATATCAAAATACGAAATTAACTTAGGATATTATATATAGGGAGATGAACTTTATTTATAGGCATAGCGGAAGCCTTTATTCTTTTATACAGCAACAACAACAGTCATCTCCAGCTTCGTCTACTCCACCAGCTCCCTAATCTGCAAAACATTTGGAAAGGAATTGCAGGGCTAAGTACTAATGTACCCAGTGGACTTGTGCCAAAAACATTTTATCATAAAAAGAATATCCATGATAATAAAGTATACATAGAAGGGTTTTGAAATTAAATTTACTTCCATGCATACCAAACCTTGATTTTCATGATTGTGCGCACATGTGTATTACCCTGTTACTCTTATACTAATCCCGGGACATTGCCACAGCCGGATCCCTTTTCATGATGGAGTCATAGTTTGGAGGCAATGGAATATTTTATCCAGAGATTTTCCCCTCGAAGTTAGAATCAATTGGTGATCAACCCAACGATTTCTAACTGTGTGCACAGCCTCCCGGTTAGTGTGTGAGACCAACCGAAAGACCCGATCGCATACATTATAAGAGCATTAAACATGTAATAACACATTAAAACATTTTCATGGATAATCCCATTTTATCAGAGCTTACTAACTCAAATAATAATTTGCAAGAATAAAGCCCCACCTTATAACCTGAAACACCACAATGAAGCCTATTCCACTATAACTGATAGGGCGCCGATCTTTCTTCTACTAAAAAAAAATATCTTCTTTATCATAGGAATTAAAATAATGACGTAAGTAAGAGGATTTTATAAGAGATTCAAATGAAGGGAAATTGGATCGAGGAACATGGTTCAATAGACTTGCGGCTGTGGTATTTATAGTAAACCTTAGCAGCTTATTCTTCAAAGCTATATGGCAATTGTCATCAAAGCTATATTGCCTATTCATAACTCTAGGTTAACCACATGAAGCCACGTAACAAGTAGTAAAAGCAGAATTGGCAATTTATTTACTATTGATAACCATCAAATATATATATATATAATATTATTTGGTACAACCCCTATATACCTATATATTAGCCATGCATGCAAGTAAGAATATATATATACGTATGTACATTAAAAACTATGAGCTAGCAATATCCTATCATTATACATATATATAGAAATTATATGTAGATATTAATAACTTATTTTATGTATACATATATACGTATACTATTTACTAAATGTATATATTAATATTATAATATATCTAATTCATTACAAATAAATTATTATTATATTATATTCTTATAATTATCAAAATTAATCTTAATAGAGTATATCATCTCATTCTAAATTTCTCAAAATTTTTAAATTCATATATATATAAGACTTATTTTAACTAATTATATCTAATAAAAAATTTTGGGATATTACACCATTGATCTTAGTTAGATCGATGGTTGATATTGATTTAAGCGTAATTATAAGGTACAGTAAGCATAATTATATTTAAGGATCAATTTGTATTAGAAAGCACAATTGTATATTAAGCATAATTCTATACAGACTTAAGCATGAATTTGTTACCTTTAAGCATTATTCTTATTTTTTCACGCCATGATTTATTTACATGCGAACCCTCCCATATATATATATATATATATATATTCCGTTAAAATTCGAAGGAGATCAGCTTATGTCGTAATTTATGAAGTATAAATAAAAATAATTATTTGATTTAAATGTAAAGTTGTCGTTGTTCATTGTAATAAAATAGTAATTAAGATGTCCATCTGACTTCGTATTAAAATTCAGGAGAACTCATTTAAATGACTTGAGATTCTCTATCCCCAAAGTACCATCCCAATGGTGTTCCAAAACCTAATTTCTATTAGTTTTATTCAATTTTTTTCAATAAATTTATTTTATAATAATTTTATTTAATTTTATGATTATTTTCAAGGGTTCACCCATCTCAATTAGGGTTTATAATTATTTTTTACATTTAATTTCACTTTTATTACTGCTAGTATATTAGAGTTGATAAATTCAAAAATAAAGTATATAATTTTAAAAAAATCCAATTTTTTTCTTATAAATGTCTATTATGATTTATAAAATTATAGTATTTTTATTTTTATAAAAAATAATATAAAATTAGTAGAAATTAAGCTTTGGGACACCATTAAAACATAGTTTTTGAGATGGAAGATATCATCCCCATTTATATTATATACTATGTAGATGTTAGGGGTGTGATAAAGAAGATTGTTGGATTTTGTGGGATTCTTTCTTGTAGCAAAATAGACCAATAATGGATATATTACCATTTCTTTGGTGGTTGTGTCAGCAATTTTCCAAATATATTTCCACTGTCTTTTAGCGATGGATGTCACTATATTCTTAAAAAATGATTCGAAAGTCAATAATTAAGATGCACGTCCTAGTACTTATTAGAATTCGTATTAGAATTCGAGAGACATATCACATGTGATTATTCCGATCAATCATTAAATAATTTGAAAATTTTGTCTTTTTAAAAAATATAAGTGCAAGCAGCACCTTTTAGTAGTAGTTTCCAAATTCATAAAATTCCGCATTATATACAACTTTCATTTTCCATCGTTCCACCATAAATAAATAATTTTACATAAAAATTAGTTTCCGATTCTATAAAATTCCGGGCCTTATATTTCTAGCCAAACAAAATTTAGGATATTATAGATGTATTATAATTTATAATATTATGTTACATTAATACTACTATATCTTAAAATTGTTTATTGCATGCATCTATATCAATATATGTACATGTATATGTTTGCACCATTCGTGACCTTGATCTTAACCCAAAAACTTGTGCAGAACTTGTGAGTGGTGGGAGATTTTCCTAATTTTAATTTACAATATATAACATTTTGTCTTCACACAAAGTTAGATTTTCCATAAATAAATAAATAAATATATATATATATATATATATATATATTTATAGTTTTGTACAAATTGCCCCTAATTTTCATATAAATTTACTGGCGCACACTTAGAATTAGGCGTAGACGTAGTCATGTTCGCAAATTTACAAATTGCCCCTAATTTTCATTCAATATTTCGTTGTTGTGTACACGTGGTTTGAATTAAGTTTCCATCCCCTAAATATGTATTGGAAACATTTTTAAAACATCATCAAAATATATGTTAGTATTATCTAAAATAAAAAAAAATACTCCAAATCCCATAAGTGAGAACTTTTCTTTAATACTAATAACTTCATCATTTTTTGTCTTCTTAAAACACTTGTTTTCAAATTTAAGACACTTTTGCAAGATGGAAGGAGCTGTATTATATCGGTGGACTGGTGGTTGGTATAAGAATTGATATTAATAGAAAAAAATAGTGATTCAAATCGGTGGACTGGTGGTTGGTATAAGAATTGATATTAATAGAAAAAAATAGTGATTCAAATCGGTGTTTTATTTTCCATTGTATTCTCGGATGTTCGTTATGTGTTGAAAATATTTTTTAAATTAATATTTTTGTTCATAAAAATCTTTAATTGTTGCCTAGTTAGGAGATGTTTTTAAAACATGACAAATATCCGACAGTATAATAGAAGATGAAACACAAAATAATATTAATAGCTAATTGAAAAAGTATGACACCAATTTAAATCTTGGACTTATTCCGATAAGATAATCTCATTCTTAGTCATCGTCAAATTGAGATAACACGTGCGAATCTGAAAATTAGACGTTAATATAATTTTCCTTTCGGGTCAAAAATTAAAATACCCTTTTTTTTAAATATATATGTAAAATATACCCCATTTTTAATTTCAATGTGTAAAATGTCCCTTTTAATTAAATACTATATATTGGGCCCACTTTTTGTTATGAAATCTGTGTTGAAAGTGGGGTGATAGTGTAATGATTCTGCAGTTATTGACCAAGATTCTTCAGCCAAAAATCAACAACTACACGACAAAAAGATTTATTTGAACGAATCTATTATTTGAAACACTAAACCCTAAATAGCTAAAAACAAAACAAAACAGAAGAAAAAAAAACCCTACTATTTTATACTCACCGCCCCACCCTCACCGCCCCACCCTCAACCCTCAGACCCTCCTCCCTCGGCCACCCTTGAGAGTCCTCCCTCCCATTGCTGCTGGCCGGCCGGCTGCCCCCTTTCCCATCGCCAATCTTCTACGTACTTGTAGCCTCCGCCGCCGAGATACCTTATTTTTTCGGCACCCACGACACCACCGGCCACCCTCTTCGAGCACCACCATCGTTGGCCACCTCCGACGCAGTCACCGCGTGCCCCACCTCCGACGCCGACACCCTTCCCATTCCTTCCACCGCCGACTTCTCCCCTCGTCTCCACGACTCCACCGCGCCAGCACCGCCGCCTTCTCCCTCATGTCCACGCCAATGGCATACAATTCGGAGGAAGAACTCACCGAAGAGATATACGTGAGTTAAAAAAAAAAAAAAAATCGGACGCCCCCACCGCCGGTAAAACGTGGCCGGAATCTTCCCACCGCTAGCCGGAAAAAGTTTCGACGGCGGCCAGTGGTGGGAAATTTCCGGAGATGGTGGTGGGCGGTGGAGGTGGCCATAAATTTTATTTTGTGTATATATTAATTTATAGCTTATCCACCGCCGGCCGCCATCGCCAGAATTTGACCACTGCCGGCAATCTGTTACCGCCGGCGGTGGGACATTTCCGGCGACTTACGCCGGCGGTGAATGTGATAGAAAATTCTGGTTTTTTTTTTTAAAATGAGATTCATGATATTTTGATTTTGTTTTTTTTTTGTTTGTTTTACTTTAAACCACGCATCATTTTCGGTTATTTTCGGTTAGGTTAGTTTAATTTTAGGCAATATTTCATAATTTGATTTGGTTAGTTTAATTTTAGGTAATGTTTCTTAATTGATAGGTTTGTTTAATTTTATGCCTTGTTCATAATATTTGCAATTAATTAGTTTATAATTAGATTAGTAATTTGTTTACTATAGAAATTAGTTTAGTAGTTCTTAACAATCCGATTATTATTTTTGGGAATATGTTAAAAAAATTAGATCCAATCTAATTTACACAATTTAATTAGTTTGGATTAATTAATATAATTATTTATTCATTCTAATCATTACATTAGTTTTTATAACAAATTAATAGATTAGTATTCACAAAGTTGTATATATGATGATGAAATAGATATTAGTACGACAAATTGTTAGATTAGTTTTAGGATGTGAAATTATACTTTTATGTTATGTTAGTATCATGCTACTTGTCGGAAAAAAAATCTATAAATAGTAGATTAGTACTAATTAGGTTTATTTAATTTAATTAATTTTTACCTTGATTTATTATTCATAATTAATTAGGTTTATATTAGTTAATTACTACCTCCATCCCATTACATTAGTCACATTCACTATATGGCACGCTTTTCCACTGAAACCTAGTACGGGTTTTAAAATATAATTTTGTAGTATCATTTTTTACGGGATACTATGACACTCACTCATAGTATCCCGTAAAAAAAATGATACTACAAAATTATATTTTCAAACCCGTACTAGATTTCGGTGGAAATACGTGCAAAAAGTAAATGTGACTAATGTAATGGGATGGAGGTAGTATTTCCTAATACTGAAGCAATTAGATTAAGAAAATTAGACTATCACATGATATAATGATTAAAAAAATAAAAAATGTGGGCTCATCCACCACCGGCCCACCACCGCCGGTAACTTCCCACCTCCAGCAACCGTGTAAAATCACGGTCGCCGGCGGTGGGAAGTTACCGGCGGTGGAGGGCCAGCGGTGGATGGTCCCATATTTTTTATTTTTATTTTCTATATTTTGTATGTTATTAATTAGTTAAGTTTGTATATGTATGATGATTAACATGAGATTAGTATTAATTATTCCGGAAAAAAATTCAAAACGACAACTAATACTTTTCATTATTTAAAAGCTTAAAACTACAACTAATAATTACTTACAATTCTTAACTGTCGAATTAGTTTAATATTTTTTTTAATTAGATTAGTGATGTTACGTGCTACTTAATTAATTCGTGCTGCTTAAAATAGATTAGTGATGTTCAATACGTGCTACTTAATTAATTTTTCACATGCGATTAATTATATTTTATTATTTTACATTATGAGATACTTAGTTGTAGGATGGAATTTGTATGTAGTCTTAATAAAATTAATTACTCGGTGGATTTTGTATTGCTTTCGTATTTGTTTGCATGTTTGAAGTTTAATTACGTTTATTAGTGCATGTAATTCGTGTATTTTATGCAATTTATGAAGAATCTTCTGGTTTGTGATCTGTAAGACCGCAATGACGACATCTACGACCACGACGACAAGCGCGACGATGACCGCGACCACGTACTCGTTCACCTCCTCCCGGGATTCTTGACTCTCTCGGTCTACCCGGCAGACGAATCCTTAAGTTGGGCAGGACTTTCATACTTTGGATGTCGGGCGGCAGTCTCCATTGCGACTTCATAGGAACTTGAGAAATTTGCGTCTTGTAAGTTTTGACATATGTTGTCCTCCTGTAATAGTGTGCAATGTATTGTAGGATATCATGCCCACGTGCACTGAGATAACACAAATTAATAAGTTAATAGTAAAGGAAAAACTGTAAGTTAATTGTTAAGTAATCGAAAAAAAACTCACCTCATTGCCGCAATCGCATGCGCACATGGGAGACAATCGACCTGCCATTCAGAGCATTGACAAAGAAGTCCCAGTAGGTCCACATGCATTGTCCTCCCAGATGTGACCACTCTGTAATGAGCATGATCGTCAATCTGTGTGGCAGTATACTCGTGGGATCGTTCTAGTTGCACACAGATTTTTCGTCGGGCCTCCACTGTTATGGGATGATTGTCGTTTTGGGCCTTTGTTCGGCAGTCAGTGAACCAGCGGTCAACTATGATCCTCACAACATCTAGACAAGCACAGATTGGCAGACATCGCGCCCACAAAAGGGACTTATTGAATGGTTCAGCGGCGTTCGACGTCATGTTACTAAACCGTCGAACATGGCACATCGATCGGGACCACTTCTCTACTCCGATATCAATCAACTCTCGATATGTTGCACGTGCCTCTCTTTGAAGTGCTGCCATGATGGTGTCAAAAATGTGCTTATCGTAAGTATAAGCAGCTCGCTGGAAGTAGGCACCAATTTCGGAGCCGAAGCCCATTATTTTTTTACTAAGATGATAATAGCATAACCCGTGGTGGGCTTCCGGAAACACTTTGCCCACTGCATGTATTATTGATGCGTGCTGGTCCGACACGAACAACCAATCCCGCATTGCCCCATATGCCATCATAAGAGCTGTCATGAACCATGCCCATGACTCGTTGTTCTCGATCGGTCCTATACCGTAGGTCAAAGGGAACAACTGCTCGTTCGCGTCCTTCGCCACAGCTACAAACATTATGCCACGGTTCTTTCCCTTCAGATACGTGCCATCAACACAGACAACAGGCCTAAGACATTTAGATCTGTAAGCATGTCGAGATGCAGGTAATGCAACGAATACGTGTCTGAATCGCAGGTCAGGCCCAATGTCAATCTCGGTTTTCGTGCCCGGATTTGACATCTTCAGCATGTGGAGATAACCGGGCAAGTCCTCGAAGGAATCTGTAAATTTGCCGTATATCATCTCAATTACATAATTCCGGCCCTTCAAGCAGACATCGTAGCTGGCATCAACGCCGAACATCGCACGAAGCTCATTTTGAATTATTTTCGGTTTCATTACCTCTGAATCACGCATAATTTTCTTTGCAAAAAATGTCCCGATCACCTTCGAATGGATTTTTTCTACGAACCACATTTGTTATGTCGAAATTGTCGCATGTGTGTTGCAGGTGGATTTTTTTAACCGTCCAAGGCCCGCCGAAGCTTGTTGCGCGTAAATGGAAGTGATACTCTTCAGATAACTTGCATTTCAACACCACTCGCGTAGTATCAGATTTCTTCACCTTGTATTCTTTCATCCTCTCCAAATGACACAAACCGACTGCAATACCGATCTCTGTCTTGGTATAGTAAATGGCATTTACAGCCAAATCTTCGATATTCAGGTTCTCCTCGTGGAAAACTGCTGATGATCCAGGCTCAAGAGGGACCATCGGAACCAACCAATTGCTCATGTGATCAGTATCAGTATCTACCTCCGGTTGATCCTCATTCAACTCTGGATACATCATATCTAAGAGTTTTTGCATCCCGCCTTCCTCGTGTATCTATGCCGTCCAATCAGCGAACAAGGCCCTGTTCACGGTCCTATCACCGGCATATAAATTTGACTCGTCTTCGCTCTCAGAGCTCTCCTCCGTTTCAAGGACGTAATCTTTATCCTCATTATCGTCATCATCGTCAAATAGAGACGGTTCATTTCGAGCCTCCTGATCACCTTTGACCGTACGATTGAGGTCTGGGATAGTATCATGAAATGAATCAAAACCGATATTGCAATCTCCGTGATAGACATCCCCCGTCCAGTTTGTAGAAGCTACAACTCTCCGGATATGCTCGAGCTGGGCCTGCAAATTGTCGATGCCCTCGGTTTCAAAGCCGAATGATACTCTGTACGGCTGGTCCTGATCGAACGTAGGGACATATGAAGAAGATGCCCCTGCATGTGAAGATGATGCTCCGTCGCTCGAAGACACGTACACTGTTGGGAATGACTCTGTACGACACAACCAAATTAGTTGCTCATCGGTTCTGAGACGCGATTTAACAGCCCGTCTGTTCTCCGATGTCGTCAGATAGAAAATATCATAATCACTACCCGAGGGGTTGCAGTAAAGAGATATATGATATCTCAAGTTGTATATCGAGATTGCATCTTCGGATAAGGGGATATCTAAATATGTGCCGCCATTATAGGTACAATCAATCCAATAGCCTCCATAAATCACTTTCACATATACGAAAGCCATCTGTAATCAAATAAATTTTAAAAATATGCATATGTTAGATAGTAATAAAATTTTAAAATTGTAACATATCATTAACTTAAGATTTCATAAAATAGATAGACAAATTAAAGTACGTCAATTTAAACTATTGAATTTACAAGTACTAAACCCGAAATTAATCATTTGTATACATAGAATATGGAAATTAAACATGTAATTATATACAAAATAATTTAATAAGCAATAATATAGTATCCACCGCCCGTGGAAGTTGCCGGAGCTCTCCCACCGCCGGCGACACAAGGTTGCCGGCGGTGGGAGAGCTCCGGCAACTTCCACGGGCGGTGGATAACTTATTACTCACTTAATCATCTTTTTAAACTCAATTCATGTACTATTTTAAATTTAACAACAATATTTCATCAATTAAGAGATTAATTTAAAAAATTATATTTAAACTAGGGATTTATCAAGTACTAAATCCTAAATTAATCATTTAAATACATATAATATGATAATTAAATATGTAATTATAGATAAAATAATTCAATAAGCATAATATAGTTACCACCGCCTGTGGAAGTTGCCGGAGCTCTCCCACCGCCGGCGACACAAGGTTGCCGGCGGTGGGAGAGTTCCGGCCACTTTCGTGGGCGGTGGATAGTTTATATTCGTTCTCTATTTTTATTATTCTCATTTCATGTATTTTTTTTAATTAATCAACAATATTTTCTAAATCAAGACAATAATTAACGTAATTAATTTTACATTGCTAATTTATCAAATACCAACTATAAATTTATTGAATAACTACAGCTTAAAATATAATTTTTACCTCACTAATTCTTGCACTCCTTCGTTGCTCCGCTTCCGACGAACATTTTCTCCTTCACTTATCTTACACACAGTTTCAAAATAATTTTGAGCTAATGTTTTTTTTTTTCTCTGATGGATAATTGAAAATTTACGTGTTTATGTATAGTATATATAGTGGAGATTGTTCAATAGCATAGGATACCTGTTTCGAATATTAATTCAAATACATTTCCTACTTTAATAGAGAGCATGCATGACAATTTTTCATGCATGTGTCGAGTCGAGGGCCCGATCTGAGTCGAGTGCGGACGCATGCATGCATAGTCAATTCATATTAAAGTAAAAGCAAGAAAAAAATTGATATATGTTACCGACAGTAACATAAGTGGGCCCCAATTTTATATTATTTTAAGAAAATGGGTATTTTTAACATCTCTTTTAAAAAAAAAGGTAGATTCAACATCTACATTTAAAAAAGGGATAATTATAATTATTAAGACTTTCGTTTTTCTATGAAGATATTCTTTAATATATTTATTTACATGCTATGGATTAGTCTACCATAATTATTTCATTCCCAAATCTATTGCTCGCCTAGATAGGATGGTCACTAACATTCAATGTTTGGGTGCATACATTTTATTTGTACAATTTTTATGCATAGATTGTACCTAGTCATTAATTATATGAATAACTAAGCTTCATACAACCTAATTTTAATCCATTCTGATGTAAAGATATTGTATTATTAGCTTGTATACATATTTGTGGGCATAGAAATGAAAAGCAAAACACATTTATTAAGTAAACAAATGTAGATTTACTCAAGGAATAAGTAAATCCAAAAGTTCACGAGGCTCTTAAATCGATAATTTTTGAAAGAAATAACACACTTATAAAACATGGTGGTCTCTCTCCATTTTTTTAAAATAATATCCACCGCCATTAAATTACACGTAATGTAGCATTATTTGTTATTCTACTTTTTTTTAGGTTGAACTTATAGATAGCATAAGAAACAGGAGAAAATTGGTGAAAAAACAAATATATTTACTCATAAATTCTAAAATAGGACAATAACTATAACTGTGCGTTCTCTTTGAAGAGAAATAAAGAAGAGAAAAAAAACACAAACTGCAATAACTAGATCTAGACCGGATGATCTATACCAATATTTATTCTATTAAAGAGAATACAAAACACAAAAACAAAAGGAAATGAAATGAAATGCGAGTCAACGAATGTATGTATAGTACTAAATAATATACTCATTAAAAAAAAACATATAATCACATCACATCTGGTAATACGAAATGATTAGGTAGAGAGCGGAACACAAAAAACTTATCACTTGATAAATACTACTAGTAGCAGTAATCTCCATTCAATTTGGAATAATAATCCTCTAAAATTTATCCACAGAGAAATGGATCAGCTGAAGCCGAGTCCACCCAACTCCAGCCCCCTCACGCCGATCGGCTTCATCGAGCGAGCCGCCACCGTCTACGCCGACTGCCCCTCCATAGTCTACGACTCGGCTACGTACACTTGGTCGGAGACCTACCGCCGCTGCCTCCGCGTTGCTTCCGCTCTCTCCTCCTTCGGGATCAGCCGCGGCGACGTCGTCACCGTCGTCGCCCCCAATATCCCTGCTATGTACGAGCTCCACTTCGCCATCCCCATGGCCGGAGCCGTGCTCCACACCGTCAACCTCCGCCTCAACGCCCGCACCATCTCCGTCATCCTCCGCCACGCCGACTCGAGGCTCGTCTTCGTCGATTACCAGTCGGAATCATTAGTCCTGGAGGCGATTGCTCTGTTCCCGCCGAGTTCGCCGCGGCCGCGGCTGGTCCTCATCGCCGAGGGCGACGGATCGGGGGCTTTGAAGGAGGGATTCGTCGCGGACTACGACGCCGTTTTGTCGAGCGGTGATCCGAACTTCGATTGGGTTCGGCCGGAGAGCGAATTCGATCCGTTGACGCTTAATTACACCTCCGGCACAACCTCGGCGCCCAAGGGCGTCGTCCACAGCCACCGCGGCACCTTCCTCGTCGCCATGGATTCGTTGATCGAATGGTCGGTGACGAAGGAGCCGGTCTATCTGTGGACGCTGCCGATGTTCCACGCCAACGGCTGGAGCTACACCTGGGGGATGGCCGCCGCCGGCGGAACCAATGTCTGCCTCCGGAAATTCGACGCCGCCGCCATCTACGCCGCGATCCGCGAGTACCACGTGACGCACATGTGCGGCGCTCCGGTGGTCCTCAACATGCTCACCAACGTCGCCGACGGAAAGCCCCTCGAAAAGCCGGTCGAGATCCTGACCGCCGGGGCGCCGCCTCCGGCGGCGGTCCTGCTCCGGACGGAATCGCTCGGGTTCGTGGTGAGCCACGGGTACGGCCTGACGGAGACCGGAGGTCTCGTGGTCGTCTGCTCGTGGAAGAAGAAGTGGAACAAGTTCCCGGCGGCGGAGAGGGCGAGGCTGAAAGCCAGGCAGGGGGTGAGGACACCCGGGATGACGCAGGTTGACGTCATCGACGCCGACACCGGCAAGAGCGTGAAGGCCGACGGCAAGACCTTAGGCGAGGTGGTTCTGAGAGGCGGCTGCCTGTTGCTGGGGTACCTCAAAGACGCCGACGCCACCGCGAAGGCTCTGAGAAACGGGTGGTTCTTCACCGGCGACGTGGGGGTGATGCACCCTGACGGCTACCTCGAGATCAAGGACCGATCCAAGGACGTAATCATCAGCGGCGGAGAGAACCTCAGCAGCGTGGAGGTGGAATCGGTGCTGTACGGGCACCCGGCGGTGAATGAGGCGGCGGTGGTGGCGCGGCCGGACGAGTTCTGGGGGGAGACGCCGTGCGCGTTCGTGAGCTTGAAGGAGGGGCTGAAGGAGAAGGAGAAGCCGACGGAGAAGGAGGTGATAGAGTACTGCAGGGAGAGGCTGCCGAGGTATATGGTGCCGAAGACGGTGGTGTTCAAGGCGGAGCTGCCAAAAACATCCACCGGAAAAATACAAAAGTTCGTGCTGAGAGAGGCCGCCAAGGCTATGGGAACGGGATCGTTCAAGCTCAGTAGCCTATAGTCAGTCAACTCCGAGTCAAACGTAATAAAGGGGCGTGCTGGCACCAATATTCCTCACATAATTAATTGCTTTATCATCTCCTTGTATAAATATGTTGTCATCTTTACATTTTCTTCTTCATCCATATACTCTTTTTAAAATGCAATTAGTATTTTATTTCGAAATCATGTAGTACTATTATTACAATAACATAATTAAATCTAATAATAATATAGAAATCATGCAACTCAAATAAAAAATAATGTGTTTCTTCTTCTTCTTCTTCTTCTTCTTCTTCTTCTTCTTCTTATTTATTTTTATTTTATTTTATATTGAATTTACTGTATTGATCCGTTGAAATACTGAATTTGAACATAAACTGCAGAAAGTGAAAAAGAATTACATATAGGTACAAAGAAAATGTTATTTATAGTTTATACACGAAACAAAAGCGTGGTTCTAGCAACTATTCATAAAATAAAAATAATATTTTCTTTCTACATTTTTCGGGATCAATTAAAACATGTAGATGTAGTGAAATGTGAATAGTGAAGAAGATACTCTCGCCAGCAGGTGACCCAAAATTGCGACTCAAGGGGCCCAATTGCGAAATATATATCAGTATTAAATGTTTTTGTTCCCTTTCAATTTTGAAAATTAATCCTTCTAATCTAATCTAATAAGCTTGTCAATAACGCGGATCGATCACCCGAATTGCGTTATTTTTAATATTTCCGCGGATCATAATTTCCTAATAAATTGGTATTTTGATTGAAACAAGATGACAGTGGTTGGTTGGTTTAGCGATGTGAGATCTTTAAAATTTTATTGTGTGCTTATGGTTGGTTTAGCGATGCGCGATCTTTAAAATTTAATACTCTATATTAATTTTTTTTTTATTTTTAAATCTAATATTAAAAATCTATCACCCACGTTAGCCTCACTCATATTTTGTGCAGAAGATGTCAACGGCCAACCAAGCAAGGCAATAGTATAAATACCATGTGCATGAAATTAAGTAATGAAAGAGTTGTGACTCCAATGAGAGTATTTCTCATCTTTTTACATAATAAAGAATGAATAAACGAAACGAAGATACCTTTAATCCTCATACTATATGGCTGGTTGCCAATTAAATTATTTAAATTAATCAAGTATATGAAGAAGGGGTAACATTTATATCAAATGAAGTGCCGTGACTTATTTGATTGTTTTCTTTAAAACGTATGTGATGTCACACCTTGCATAGCGACAACTTTCTATCTAATGTTTTTTGGCTTTATTATATTATATATGTAGATTTATGTATGTGTTTTTTAGATAAAAATTCAAATGTAGCCGTAGCCCGTAGGGGTGGATAACTAAACTACTAAGAAAGTGACATTTCCTTTCAGAAGTAGGTGATGCCATGATGGTGTATGCATTTTATAGAACTCTACTTTAATTTCTAAAACTTCCGCAACAACGACTTAACCAACATACAACCTCATATTGAGAATGAGTATTCCGCAAAATGTTAGCAAATCAATGAAAGACATTGAGAAATAATATTATTCATTAACATATTTTTTTATTACATGTTTAAGTTACAACTGCCTACATTCAAAACGAGTACCCTTCCTTGATCTGTATACTGTCACATCAAACCAACAAACAACTTTGATATACAAAACGAATACAATCATCTGGCAAATGGTCTTTCTCTTAACGTATATTCAATTACATGTACAATAGACATGTGACCTTGATAGGATAGGCCCAATGGCCCAGGATAGGCCCAATGGCCCAAACCAGCTCGGCCCATCCAAAGGGAGGCCCAATAACACAAAGTCAACAAAGAGCAGCAACATCCATGATTTCTCAACCACTGCACAGGCGGACGTGCGAGAGCAGCAACATCCATGATTTCCCAACCACTGCACAGGCGGACGTGCGAGAGCAGCAACATCCATGATCTCTCAATCACCCTTGACTGAAACTATCTATAAATAAGAGCCATTTTGTAAGAGGGGGGGGGTCGGCACTGTACTATTTGGAAAAGATACTTGAATATACACATTCTCTTTCTCCTCCGTGGATGTAGATCGACCCAAAAGATCGAACCACGTAAATCCTTGTGTTCCCAGTCTTCTACAAATCTCACCATCACTAAAACACTCTAAAATCGACGATCGATCACTGGCGCCGTCTGTGGGAAACGAAAGAATTTTGTGAAACCGATCAGCACATTTTCGAGTGAAAATACGATGGTAAGACCAACCTGCTCCGCCACCACCACCGCCGCCGCCGCTGCTGCCAAGGCGAAACAGAAACGAGCTGACCTCTTTTCCAATCCGCCTTACATGCCGGCCAACGAGGAAGAAGGTGACGTTAGTCAAGCTCAGAAAACTGCTTCCCAGATCCAACGTGACCAACAGCCCATTCGCCGAACTCCTGAAGGCCACCCGGAGGATGTCCCATCTGGGGGTTCAGCTAGCGGCGACGGACCAGATCAAAGTGGCAGCCAACGCGGAAATACCGAACTCCAACCCGAGCTGGGAGACGCACTGAAGGCGTACCTGAACCTCCACGAGCAGGATTTTCGCAAGTTCGCCGATCAACACCGACAACAAAGTCAAAGCAAAGAAGACGAAGTCGAACCGTCACAAAGGCCATCCCTAAGTCTCCAGATCGTTGGAGACAGGGAGGCCGAAGTTCCCCAAAGGCGACAAAACAATCGCCGTAGGAACGATCGCGCTTCACCTCGGCGCGGTTCAACGTCACCTCGTCAAAACGTCGTTCCTCATCGGCGTGACGAAGGGAACGTCCATCAGAGAAGATTCGACGTTGAGGCCGAACTTCCCCGAAGGCGACAGAGCAATCGCCGCGGGAATGATCACGTTTCACCTCAGCGCGATCCGACGCCACCTCGTCAAAACACCGTTCCACCTCGGCGCGACGACGAGAACGCCTACCAAGGAAGATTCGCTGTCTACGGTCGAATCTCGACTCCCTTCACTAATAGGATACTCTATACTCCCCTCCCGTCGACGTATAGAGTACCTCCTATCCCACCTTACAACGGAACCCAAGACCCCAGCAACTTTCTATCCCGGTTCCAATACAACATGATGAACCAGGGGTTGGCCGAAGACGTTTACCTGTGTAAAGTCTTCCCCGAGCTACTAGTAGACAACGCTAGGAGCTGGTTTGATAGCCTCCCTAATTGCAGCGTAGGGTCATATGCCGACCTACTGGACGCCTTTGAACGTCGTTTCTTCCAAAAAGCCGCGGCAAAGATCAGCCCAGCCCAGCTCCTCACCTTAAAGCAAGGGCGGGGAGAAACGATCAGTGATTTTCTAGCCCGTTTTTATAACGAGAGCCTAAAAGTCGATCGTCTCTCCGACGACGTGCTTATCTCGGCCTTCCAAAATGGCATCCAGTCCGGAACTCTCTTCAGAGAGCTCGTAAAGGCACGTCCCGCGACCTCCAGGCAGCTATGGAGGATCGCCGACACATTCGCCGAAGCGGACGAGGCCGATCGGAAGAAACGGGCGGCAGATCGGCCCGAAAACGATAAGAGAAAAAAAGAGGAGCGCACTGACTTTGGGCAAGGCCGCCGAAGTGCCCTCGAAAGGTTACAGTATACACCGCTGACAAAGTCCAGGGCCGAAATATATGAGCTCCACTCAGACTTGTTCGAGAAGCCATCGCCCTTATCCCGAGGTGGCTCGAAGCGCCGATCCAAGGAAAAATACTGCAAGCTCCACAATGACTATGGTCATGAAACTGAGGAATGCAGGGACCTCGCCTCGAACATAGAGCATATGGTGCGTGACGGTACCCTCAAACTGTACCAAAGTCACGACCAGAAAGAGGCCCGACCTCAAGGGAAGGGCAAGAGAAAGAAAAATAAGGGAGGCCATAATTGCGCCTCCAAAACCGACAAAAGGCCAAAACGCGATGACGAGGATGAGGATGAAGATCAACCCCGATATGATGCAGTTATCACTGCCATCACCGGACTGCCTGAAGGCACGACGAGGTCATCGTTGAAAGCTGAGGTCCGAAGTCAACAACGGGAAGAACCTACCCAAAAAAGGTTCAAGAGGGAGGAGGTCGTCACCTTTTCAAGCAATGACCCAGTTCCCCATGCGGTACCTCATCAAGATGCCACCATAATCGAGGCCGTGGTGGCCAACAAACTGGTCCACCGCGTATTCGTTGATAGTGGAGCATCTGTGAGTGTGTTCTTTAAAGACTGCTTCGATAAGCTAGATATCGAAGAAGCACGTCTGAGGCCAGCACCCATGCCATTAAAGAACTTCACACAACAAGAGACGACGACGGAAGGCATAATTTCACTGCCCGTAACGGTTGGAAAGAGCCCGTTGTCTACTACGAAGATAATCCACTTCTTCATCGTAAAAGCCAGTTCCCCCTATAACATCATCTTAGGAAGGGATTGGCTAATAGCGACAAAGGCAATCTGCTCGGCCTACCACCTAACGATTAAAATTCCATCTAGAAACGGAGTGATCACGCTTCGAGGAAACCAGCAACAGGCTAAGGAGTGCATGCAGGTCGCACTCCGAGGTGATAGGAATCAACACCCCCAAGCATAGCAACTACAAAAACCCGAAGAGGTGGAGCCGATGTCGCCTCCATCCATCGAGCCGGTAGAAGACGTCGCATTATACGAAAATAACCCTGCCAGGGTCGTCAAAGTAGGGTTCGTCGGCGAAAACGAGCTTCGAAGTCAACTTATCCGGCTCCTTCGGGAATATAGAGATGTCTTCGCTTGGTCGCCGCTAGACATGACCGGGGTGGCACCAAGCATCATCACTCATCACCTCAACATCGACCCTGCAATAAAACCAGTTCGGCAGAAGCAACGAGCCTTCACAGCCGAACGAGGTCAAGTGATTCACGACGAGGTTCGGCAACTGCAACAGGCCGATATTTTATTTGAAGTAAAATATCCGACCTGGTTGGCCAACCCCGTGATGGTGAAAAAGCAGGGAGACGGGTGGCGGATGTGTATTGATTACACGGACCTTAATAAGCACTGCCCAAAAGACTGCTACCCCCCTCCCCAACATTGACAAGAAGGTCGAAGCTCTTGTTGGCCACAAGGTGTTCAGCTTCTTGGACCTATACAAGGGATACCACCAAGTCCTCATGAATGCCGAAGACGCGCCGAAGACCGCCTTCGTCACGGACTTCGGCATCTATGCATACAAAAAAATGCCCTTCGGACTGAAGAACGCCGGAGCCACATACCAAAGGATGGTCGATAAAATTTTTGAAGCCCACGTCGGTAGCATTGTCGAAGTATATGTAGACGATATAGTCGTAAAGAGCAAGAAGATCGCCACTTGTGTAAACGACCTTAAAGTTGTCTTCGGCCTACTTCGTAAAGTAAACCTAAAATTAAACCCAGAAAAGTGTACTTTTATGGTCCGATCTGGAAAATTTCTAGGGTGTTGGGTTTCACGCGAGGGGTTAAAAGCCAACCCTTCAAAAGTCCGAGCTATCCAAGAAATGCAAGTGCCGAAGTCAATCCATGACGTGCACAAACTGACGGGCTGCCTAGCCGCCCTAAGTCATTTTCTATCTAAGGCCGCCGAAAAACAACTCCCATTCTTCAAGATACTAAAGAAGGCGCCGAACTTCGAATGGAACGACGAGCACAGGAGAGCTTTTGATGGCTTAAAGAAGTATCTCGCAAATCTCCCTACATTATCTGCACCAAAGAAGGGCGAGGTCCTCTCTTTATACCTCGCCGCTTCGAACGAGGCAATCAGTGCAGTCCTGGTACGAGAAGAAAGACGTCATCAGCTACCCGTCTATTTCATAAGCCGAGCCCTAAAAGGACCGGAGACGAGGTATCAGCCTTTGGAAAAGGTCGCACTTGCGTTGGTGAATGCAGCAAGGAGACTCCGACCGTACTTCCATGCACATCAGATACAAGTGCTGACCGACCTACCACTTCGGCAAGTGCTTACAAAGCCGGAAGCATCTGGGAGAATCGCTAAATGGGCTATAGAACTCGGCGAGCATACGATTTTCTTTGTACCTCGCCAAGCAATTAAAGGGCAAGCCCTGGCCGATTTCCTGGTAGAAGCCAAGTTCACAGGTACACAGCAATCCGTTGAACCTACTGAGGATAAATCAAAGGCCGAGGCACCGAACCCACAACCGCGAGACTGTTGGAAGGTCTACGTGGACGGGGCATCTGGTAACAAAGGAAGCGGAGCCGGGATTTTACTCATCAGCCCGGAAGGAAAGAAGGTCACCCACGCACTCCGGTTCAATTTTCCGACCACAAATAACGAGGTGGAGTACGAAGCTCTAATCGCTGGACTTCGCCTAGCCCAAGCTCTCCAGGTAAGGGTCATTCAAATCCACAGCGATTCCCAAATCATAGTGAATCATATACTAGGTAAATACGAGGCCAAAGGAGAACAAATGAAGAAGTACCTTCATAAGGCCAAGATCCTACAACAAGGCTTCTCGTACTTCGAGTTGGTGTGAATCCCAAGAGGGGATAACGGACGAGCTGACGCGCTAAGCAAGCTCGCGTCATCATCAACAATCTCTCCAGTGGAAGAAGTACAGCTCCGAAGTATCGATGAAGCCGAAGTTAATGTAGTAACCGAAGACGGACCGAACTGGATGACTCCACTTCGCAGCTATTTAGAGATAGGCGAGCTCCCCACCGATAAGGTTGAGGCTAGAAAGCTCCTGGCCAAGTCCATCAAGTATGTCTTTGAACAGGGAGTGTTGTATAGAAAATCCTACCTCCAACCTCTCCTAAGATGTGCGGGGCCCAATCAAGCGAACTACGTACTGCGCAAGGTCCATGAAGGTTCCTGCGGCAGTCACATCGGAGCCCGCGCCCTGACCAAAAAGATCATGAGGTGGGGATACTATTGGCCCACCATGCTCCAGGACGCTACCGACCTCGTCAAAAAATGCCCGAAGTGCCAAATCCATGCGACGGTTCCAAGATTGCCACAGACCGAACTGGCCAGCATGCAAAGCCCTTGGCCGTTCATGCAGTGGGGAATCGACATCGTCGGTCCATTCGAAAAAGCTCCCGGCCAACTACAGTTCCTCATCGTGGCCATCGACTACTTTACGAAGTGGGTCGAAGCCGAACCATCGGCGCGAATCACAAGTAAAAACGCCCTAAACTTCATTTGGAAAAATATAGTTTGTCGCTTCGGCATACCTCACGTCCTCGTTTCAGATAACGGAACCCAGTTCACAGACAAGACGTTCAGAGAATGGTGTGACGAACTCCACATCCGACAGAAGTTCACCTCGGTAGCCCATCCTCAAGCGAATGGTCAAACCGAGGTTACGAACCGAACAATAGTCAAGGGGTTAAAAACCCGGCTGGATAAGGCCAAAGGAGACTGGGCAGTAAACTTGCCCCAAGTCCTATGGTCGTACCGAACCACCCCGCGGACGTCACACGGTGAGACACCATACAGCTTGGTGTATGGAACCGAAGCAGTGATCCCGGTAGAGATCGGTTTACCGAGCCCCCGAACGCTTAACTTCGCGGCCCAAGACAACGAAGACGGACTTCGAACTAACTTGGATTTGCTAGAAGAAAAACGGGAACAAGCCTACATACAAGAAGCTCGATACAAACAGCAAGTAGCTCGGTATTATAACAGCCGGGTGAAGCATCAACAGCTCCAAGTGGGCGACTTCGTACTTCGGAATAACGAGGTCAGCAGGGCGGAGAAGCTCGGCAAATTAGAAGCCACCTGGGAAGGACCGTACCGAGTTCAAGAAGTCCTCGGAAAAGGGTCGTACAAGCTCGCCCACATATCTGGTGAGCCCATACCCCGTACATGGCACATTACCCACTTGAAGAGGTACTTTGTATAAACAGAAGGTGATGTCCAAGTTCATTTAGGTCGTAGGAATTGAGTTACCTTGATAAATTTTGTCTTATTTTGACTTCGTAAAATTTTTGTCTTATTTTGACTTCGTAAAACTTTTTGTTTATTTTGCATGCATTTTGCATTTCTCTCTCTCATTTATACTAAGTATCTCGATTTTAAAAATCCTGACGAGGATACGCAAATAAACTCCGCCTCGGAGTCACACCCAAACGCGCGTAAAGGGACCACCCCTATCGATAAATTCGACAAATAAGGAACCTAGAAAGCCTAAACTTCGTCGTTAGACGAAGTGGCCACCTAAAAAGCCTAAACTTCGTCGTTAGACGAAGTGGCTACCTAGAAAGCCTAAACTTCGTCGTTGGACGAAGTGGCCACCTAGAAAGCCTAAAAGGCCCAAACTTCATCTCTGGACGAAGTGGTCGACCGAAAGCCTAAACTCCGTCACAAGACGAAGTGACTATGAGAAAGCTGCCTTCGTTGAATACAAGGGAACCTGCCTCGGTTAAAGGCAAGGATAGAAAGCTTAAACAAAAAAAAAAAATTGTTTTATTTGAATAGAAATAAATGTACAATTGTTACATTAAGAAGACGAGGAACCCGGAGGCTTTGGCTTACTAAAGCTAAGCCAATCTCTAGCAAAATCCCTGCCGGAATTAAAGTTCAAAACATCGTCTATACTAAACCTGCCCCGACCATGTCCAGAAGCCGAACTTCGGCCTCTACCTCGGACATTCTGGCTCGCCCGACCCCGACCCCTTCCCGACGCCGATCGCCGCTCTTGACTATAAATTTCTCGAGAATGACGTGTCACAATCTTCGGGTCCAGCTCATCAGACCTCGAAGATTCACCTTCCAAAAATTCTCTAGAAGTACGGTCGAGCAACCTCGGATCCGGATCGGAAGAAATTGAAGTCGCAGAACCAGCTTCTAAAGACAGACGTCGCTTCAACTTCGGAAAGCGATCAAGGACTGTCTCATAAATGCTCGCCACGCGAATGAGCTCTTCAAACTCACCTCTAACCTGCCAGGATTCACTCCCATATTCCTCCCTGTAACTTCGGCATCGGGCCTGGAGCTCCTTGACCTTATCAAAGTCTCGGAAATCATGGATCCCCCAGCTCGGTGAATTATGGTCTCGTACTCCATATGCTCCTCGACGATCTCTTTGCAAGTCTTGATGTCGTCCCGAGCTCGCTGGTACTGGTCTTCAAGCTCCATGTATCTGGCATGCATCTCATCAAGTTTTTCCAAAGAAGCCCGAAGTTTCACCTCGGCCTCGATCTCAATGTTATTAGCCCGCTTCTTCCAGTTCGAAACATCGAGCTCGGCTACCTCTACAGCTCGGCGAAGCTCGGATATTTCTTGAACAAGGCGGGAGGCATCATAAAACTCGGGAGCAGACTACAGAACAAATACAAGCAAGGTTCAAAAGGAAATCTTTTTATATAGCCGAGCACGGCGAAAGAAACGCCACCCTAACGGTGACGAAGTACAAAACTAAAAAAAACAAAAAACAAAAAAAAGAGAAGAGGGAAAGAAGCCAAAAATCGTGAAGTGTCAATTCACTCCATCACGATTTTCTCCTTCTAGGCCGACCTCTGGTTCCTCGGGGTCATCGCGAGCTGGTTCCTCAGCGGTCTGTGCAGCCGGGGTCTTCTCGAGGTCGGCAATGACCGTCTCCAGGAGTTCATACCTGTTGACGGGACATCGCCGAATAGCCCCTTCAGTGAGCAGAACCCTCTGCGCGGCGAGCTGCTCAACCACCGGGATTGAAGAACCGTGCTCCAAAAGCACCCCGGCGAAGTCTTGCAGCGTTTCCTCAGTCATGACACCATACCCGTACTTGGTTTTATCAAGCTCGGGGATATCGGCGGCGATGTTGTCAAGCGCTGCAGAGACGATCGGGGTACTCAAGGCACTCGCCAACTGAACGGCCATTTGGGAGAAATGCCTCGACCGGAAGACACGTTCCACCACAGCTCGGAATACGTCTCCCTGTCCAGCCACCACCCCGGCAATCTCGCTTGTCAGCCGGTCCACTTCAACCTCCAGCTCGGCGTTCCTCTTTTTCGCCTCTTCGGCGGCAGCCAAAGCCACCGCCTCCCTCTCCTGTGCTGCCTGTGCCGCGGCTTCGGCGGCACGGACCCTGGCCTTCAGCCGATCCTCCGTAGCCGCAACTTCGGCAGCCTGTGTATGGAACTTGGCGACTCCACTCCTAATGAAGCTCGCCAAGCCCTGCAAAACCGCCTCGGCTCCCTAAAACCCAAAAACAAAGGAGAGAAATTAAAAAGGGTACAATCACTATATATATGTATGTAATATCCAGTTTTACACTTACTTCAGGGAATCCTTGGCTCGAGGTCGTGCCACTCTCGACGATCGTCACTTCGCCATCCAACGAAGGTACGGTTCCTCGAGGTCGTCGGCTGACCAACTGCAGTGGAGAGGAACCCCGGACAGGCGCGTCCAGCTGCGAGCTCACGGATACCGACCTTGGAAGGTCGGTCGTCCTCTCCGACGACGTCGCCGAAGTCGCCTTCTCCACCACGGAAACAGAGGGCTTCTGCCTCTTCCTCTTATTCTTGCCTTGCAAAGCGGCCTGGAAAGCTTGGGCATCCACTACAAAAAAATATATATATGTCAGTAAAAAACGAAAGAAATCACGAAACGCAAATCAGCGAAGCAGAGCCTCACCCAAGTCCGCGTCGGACACGGAGTTATACGGGCTTAACCCACGATTCGCAAGCTCGGCCTCGGCATAATTCCTTTCAACGAGGCCGAGGTTCACCAAGCTCGTCTCAAGCTCACCGGTCGGTTTCCCAGTGTCTCGAGGAGCGAACTTACCCTTCATCCAAGGGTATAACGGGACACCTTCACACCGGCAAAAGAAGAACTTCTTTTGCCAGTTCGGCACCTTAGAAGGCGTCCCCAACTTGAACCTATTAATAGGGGAAAGGTAAGCCCACCCCGTCGGACCAAGCTTAGGCCTAAAAAACCTAAGGAACGACTCTACGGTAGGCGTACCTCCACGTCGGCTGACCTCGAAGCAAAAGCCGATGATCTGCTTGACAGAGGGTGGTTGCAACTGACCTAACGCCAGTTCAAGCTCTTCTAAGAGCTCGACAAAAAAATGGTTCAAAAGGAACCGTAAACCGAAATGAAGGTAATCTTCATATACGGTAAAAAAACCCACGGGAGGCGAACTACCCCTATCAACATCGCGAGGTAAAAGGAGTTCGACTGACTCGGGAAATAAAAAACTGCGGGCCAAACCCTGCACATGAGATACATACATGGTGGAGGCCACAGCCAGAGACGCGTCAGACCCGACCAACGACGGGAATTCAATTTCCCTAAACGCCGGCGGGACTAACGCGCGGGTATATACATTTAGCCAAACCTTCGCCGGAAACTCCCTAACCGGCGAAGGCGAAACCTCTACGTTCGCACTATCAGTATCTACTGGGAGAAAAGAAGAAGCATCCATTGTGAAGGAAATTACTTACTTGTCACGGATTTTTCGATCAAAAATCACCGGGAACTGACTGGACGGCGGCGGTTGCAAAATTTTGAGGCTTAGGGTTTTCTCTCTTGCGCGAAATTGGAAATCAATTGAGGGGGAAAAATATTGTTTAGCGTACATGAGAAGCTTTTAAAAGCAAAGGCACGCCTTTTCAAATCCCGTCTCTTCACCTGCTCCAACAAAAAAGCGACGCGTGTCCTACCTACGCTGACAACAGCAGTCGCACCTCACATCACGTCCATTCGATTCCAACCTCGTCAAAACGAGGCGGTATGTACTTCGACTTCGTCGAAATACCAATTTCGACGGGGGCAAGTGCAATTCAAGCTCGACCTCGTCAAAACGAGGCGGTATACATTTCGACTCCGTCAAAATCTCAATTTCGACGAAGCAAGTACAATTCCTCCACAATGACCTCGCTGCTCCGGTCTTTTGGGGGGGAAAGTGATAGGATAGGCCCAATGGCCCAGACCAGCTCGGCCCATCCAAAGGGAGGCCCAATAACACAAAGTCAACAAAGAGCAGCAACATCCATGATTTCTCAACCACTGCACAGGCGGACGTGCGAGAGCAGCAACATCCATGATTTCTCAACCACTGCACAGGCGGACGTGCGAGAGCAGCAACATCCATGATCTCTCAATCACCCTTGACCGAAACTATCTATAAATAAGAGCCATTTTGTAAGAGGGGGGTCGGCACTGTACTATTTGGAAAAGATACTTGAATATACACACTCTCTTTCTCCTCCGTGGATGTAGATCGACCCAAAAGATCGAACCACGTAAATCCTTGTGTTCTCAGTCTTCTACAAATCTCACCATCACTAAAACACTCTAAAATCGACGATCGATCAGACCTCTAATTTGATCTAATTTTGTTGAAATAAATAACGAGTAACTTGAAATTCAAAAGCATGCAAAGCTATCCGAGAAATGCTATTACTCATTGACTTATTTTCTTATTACAGTGGAAAAAAACCATGTTGACATCCCAATCGAGTAAAATTGTGTGATAGATACTATATATCTTTAATATATTTTTGTATTACAAGTTTACCACGGACTGAACATCAAATGGTTTGAAATATGATATAAATATTAGTTTTCAATGAATGCTATATATCTTACAGACCTATTTTAGACACCTTTCGATGAATTGTATCAATACTATCCTTTCAAAATAAATAACTTAGCTAGTACATTATTTTTTTTTATTTTTTTGCTTAAAAAATAAAATATCAAATGATTCCGTCAAATTTTGACATATACTACAGACTCTACAGTAGTTAATATTGAGAATTATACTATAAAATACTGTAATAAATTATATACCTCGCTATAAGTTCGAACTTTTAAATGAGATGAAATTCTATAAGTTCATCAAAAATTAATTCGTTAAAAAGTATATCAAACTGCATAAAATATAGGCCTATCTAGAAGGTTGGACAAATTTGTTTCGTAAACGTAATATATACCAAGTCAACCTGCGTACTACACATTGCTCGTTACATTAAAAAGTTTAGTTTGGATTTGCGAGTATCAAATTTGCTGTGGAAGAAAGTAGTAATAAATTTTGTTTTGGTAAATGGTAAGTATCAGAAAACTAGTGATCTGGAGAATAATTCCATTAATGCCATATTAATTAGGACTAGTTGACATTCGCCAAAAAGAAAACCAACGAGGCTCATCTACCTCGAGAGACTCACGGACATGTCTGACTTGTATCTAATCGAGCATGTTTGCGGGTATGTAATAATGTTTGCAATCCTTTACATCTAACATATTGTTCACACACATATCTAATGAAGTGAGTGAAGCCGAATGCCTAATCAAGCCAAATTTGAGCCGGCCAATGTTGTTGTCGTCGGACTTGCACAACAAAAGCTTAAGACAAAAAATGATATACTTCAAATTAATTCAATCAACGAACACACCCAAAACCAACACCATATCATTAAAACACAAGTTTGTCCTTACAACTCAATATATATGTATACAGTGAAAATAAGACACGAACATGTCAGAATATTGATGCACAAAGTTGTTCAGACAGAACATCACAACACAACTGTAGCAGCAACAAACTAATCAAAGTTCTTCCAACACAAGATAGGAATAATTAATGAACAACCTAAATCATCTTCTTCCAAAGAAATCATCCACACAATGTTCTTCATCGTATTCATCAATGTTCTTTGGGGTTTCTGGTTTCTGTTTCATGCTCATCGAGGCCCGAACGGCTGATAAGGCTTTCAGCTTCGGCCTCATTAAAGCGCGGATGGCTAACAAGCCTCTCCACCGGAATCTTCATCACGTCGCGTCGAACTCCAATATCAGAGACCATTCGACTAATGCAGTAAATCCCACAGCCGACCATCGAAAGCCCACCAAAGCCCGTAGTCAAGAATCGAAGCGGTGAAGAAACAATGGCACTCGCAGCAGCTATGAACGACGCTGCTTGACCACTCCTTCCCACACTGACGGTCGTGAAAATCAGAAGGCCCGTTTTACAGTAGATTGCGAAATCCTCGCAGTTGTTCTTGAAAATGTTGTATCCGCCAAAGCCATTCTGGAGGAGATACTCAGCACGGTAGAGAACATCCTCAGGTTGATCGGAGCGGGCAAGCGTGCAGGTCCCACCACGAGCTTTAGCAAGAAAAACGGCTGGTGAAACACCGTACTGAAACTGGTAGAGCTCTCCGTCGGAAAGAAAGCATTCGAGGCAAGAAGAAATGACACCGTCATCTTTCGACTGGTCGCCACATCTAGGGCAGGGAGAGTCGGAGGGATTAGAGGGAGACGAGCTGAAAAGATATTTGTCGAGAACTGTTCCTGTGCCAATCTCCTGCCCCGCCCCACGAGTGAAATGGATCACGTTTCCATCTCCAATATATATTCCTGATGTTTAAACGTTGAATGAGAGAGAGAGCTTGTTAGCAAACTTGTGTATGAAATATTAATTGCACAAATTAGAACAAAGGAGAGGGTATCCGTCATGAATGAACAACCAAGTAATTACTTCTATTCTTTAACCATGACTTCAACAATAAGTGGTAAAGGAATAAAAGGCACATGTATCTAGTTGGTCGAGCACGACACTAGGAGAGTGAATTCATGACAACTAACTTCAGAAAAACAGCATTCCAAAGGAATTGATGATCAAGCAGGGCAAGGGGGAAGGAAGAATAAAAAAATAATGGCAATCAATCTTAATCATTCATAGACAGTCACTTTCATAAGGTCGATCAAAACTCGTAACAAAGAGAAGGTGTTCTGCGTAGTTATCAAGTACCAAAAAACCAATAAGATTAAATAGCAATTCATAGATTAAAAGATAAATAACTGAAAACTCATACTCGAGGAATCCCGTAGTAACCTAACCAGGAGTCTTCCCATCAGATCAGAGATCAGCCCTTAGACCTGTTAGCAGTCGAGTCGGAAGATGCAGCTTGCTCAGGCCTCTGGTACAGAATATGAGGAATATGCAGGTTGCTAAGCCCTCTGCTCAACAAGTCATAGCAACTCTTTGGTCGCTTCCATGCCCCATTTTGCTTCTGTTGATAACTAGCTCTTTACTCTATTGAAGAAATAGTGTAAGGAGCTATAACTCAACAAAAGCAAAATAGGGGCTTTGATACAAATATTTTGCTGCTTAGAAGATGTCTTATATCGTGCTTATAAGTCGTATGAATATTTTGGATCCCCAATCTATCCTTTTACATGAAGCTTCACAGTATTCCGTGGCTCAAGCAAAAGGTGCTCTAATTCCTCTATCAAGAACCAATTCGTGTTTGATACGAATTAAGTACGCAAGATATCACACTATCAACAAAAAGAGCATCTCACTGCTTCTCCTATGTGCCCATACATTTTACAACACCTGTTGAACTACAAGAAGCTCCGGCTTCTTCACTCACTTCCTTAACCACCAACAAAAATGCGGATGTCGATTCATTAGGTTAAGCCTAGAAGGACACCACATACGAGATATACGTGTGAAGCACTAGAACCTTCACTCACTACTTGTGACTGATTCGACTTCATACGCTTGACTAACACATGCTCTTTAGAATGCAACTTGCTAAATACACCTGCAATCCGATCTCAGAAACAGGACAAGGGAGGAACAAGAAGGGTAGAATGGACAATCAACAAACTGTTGGCGAATCGAGAACACATGATTATGAGCAAATCTAGACGAATTTTAACCTATTAGTTTGCAAGTAAGGATCAACAATCTGAGATTGCCCATATGCTAAAGAATATACCTTTCCAGTGTTCTTAGAAAAATAAAATCATGAAAATAGAATTACATCTTTCAATAGAATTTCCAGAGTTCTAAGCCTTCTCACGAATTAATTCCCAACACAATCCCTTCGATATTCCGTTCCCTACTCCCCAATTTCCATATACGCCCAAATTTATCAAAAATCAATACAATCGACTAATCAAGACAGAATAAAACAATCATAATGCAGTCAAAAAATAGAGAGCCATTGAGATTCAGCACACACAAAAACGCAGGCACAAAAATTGATACGTAATTCTATAGAGAAAGAGAGGGAGAGGGAGAGGGAGAGGGGAAAAGACCGTGGTGCGCGTAGAGGTACGAGTGCCTCCAAGAATAGATATGGTCGCCGGGGTTGAGTTCATCCTTGGAGATCTTATTGGAG
This sequence comes from Mentha longifolia, assembly GCA_001642375.2. NCBI lineage: Eukaryota > Viridiplantae > Streptophyta > Magnoliopsida > Lamiales > Lamiaceae > Mentha > Mentha longifolia. The sequence goes on from CM038111.1 coordinate 257,577, forward strand.
AAGAGAGCCACCATTGTTGCTGAAGAATGAAGCTTTGTTCCTTCGGTGAGAGGAGAAGAAAAGCAGAGTCCTCTCTCTACGCGCTACATCCCTCGCATTTCGGTTTTTATTTAATCAAATTTAATTAATGATGACGTGTCAAATAAACGTTTCTTCATTTAAGCCCAAATTTTATTTAGAAATAGGACAATAACTGGTTTCTTCTTTTTAAATCTATAGCTTCTTTTCTTGAAAGATGTGTGTATTAGAATTGGATGTCGTATAGCTTATTGCATGATTAGTTTGAGTATTAAGGCCTTGTATGTACATAGCGCAGTAACCAGAATTAGCTTAAGTTTTGGCGAAATAAATATAAATAAATGTGAATTATTGATTTTACTTTCATTCATCACTATTATTGATTTGAGCATGATTATAAAACTTAAGAAACATGTAAGAATTTGAAGAAGAAAAAAAAAATTGCACATAAAGAAACAAAATTTTACGCATATTTAAGCATATGACTTTATATGTTTATACTCGAGTGAAATTTCTCATCACTCGATGCCATAATCTGAAAACCAAAATATACCTACAAATGCCTCAGATCTGTCTAAATAAAATGTGAAGTTCCTCCAACAAAGGGCCATATTCCATGAGTACTAAAACGAATCTATGAAAAGTTGTTGTCGAAATTTCAAGAATTTCTCACTAGAATCAACGTAAACATCCTTTTATCTGGACAACGTATCCAGTGCTGGCAAGCCTCACACTCAAGGTCTTTTTTTTCGTTGTCAAATTTGCTATTCATAAATTGATAGTAGTATATTTTATAAGGAAAAAAAAAAAATCTTATTTTTCTACAATGAAAATAAAAACAAAATACAATATTAAAGGAAAATTGAAGGATAAATTTGACATTAAACGTAAAAAGTGGCTAAAAAACTACTCTCTCTGTCTACAATCTTTAGATACTAAATATTATATTAGGACGTCCACTATCTATAAATAAATTTTTTTTAGTAATAGGCCCCATAACTTTAACACTTTACACTTTAACACTCATAAAAAATTTAGAAGGACCCACAATTATTCTACTTTAACAATTTAACACGTTAATTTATTAATATATCATCATAATGTATTAAACTCTGTGCCAAAAATTTTGTATTCGAAGATTGTGGACGGAGGGAGTATGTTTCTATAAAAGTGGTTAAAAAGGTAATTTTGATATCCAAAATGGGTATTTGATTTTTGTCCCAAAAGAAAGTATACTCTAAAAATTCATGCCAAAACAAGGTGCATCTATTTTATGAGGGAAAAAGTAACAAATTACAATATGAAATTAAATGCAAAGTAATTTTACATGGAACCATAAATTATTCGACAATTATTAAGAAAATGCACTATGAATAATGAATTATAAGAATATGATCTTATGGGTAAGGCTCTAACAATCCATACGTCTAAAATAAGGCTTGAAAGAAAAGAAAAATAAAAATTTTAAAGGAAAACAAATACATGCAATTATAGCCATATCTCTTCATCACGATCAAAATTTTTCTTCCATTCGTGTGAACATTACTACAATTCTTTCTCTTCTTCTTATCCATTCATAACGTTTTTCTTTTCTTTCTTTTTTTCTGTCAACATAAAAAAAGAGCACTTATATGAAACTATTTTCAAATCTCAGACATATAATAAGGATCTAAGACTCCTAAGTGGCATGAATTGTAATCACAAAAATTTAAAATATCAGAGTACACCTTGAATTCTTGAAGTAGAAACAATAACAATTGACATTTTGTTTTATCGGGTGAGGAAACTTTATAAGTTTCATCACACTAACTGCACATTTGATTGTTTATTTGACTGCAACAAACTTGACCTTTAACATTGAAAGTGCACTAAAGTCAAGTGGACAATAATATATTTCATGAAATTTAGTGGCACATGAAATAGAATTATGTGAGTTTTAATAAGTTTTCTATAGAAGTACATGTAAGAGACAACAATTAATATACCCTTTTAAAGGATAAAAAATCAAATAATACCCACCATATAAGAATATATAAATTTTGCCCAATATTTCCACATTCTTCCCAAATTAATCTTATTTCTCTCTCTCCTCTTTTTTATGCCCTGACACACACGCACATGTCTCACTTCTTTCCCCCTCTTTTCTTTCTTCTCTCTCTCTCACACACACACACCATCTGACGCACTCTCTCTCTTCAATTTTCTTTTTCTTTTCCTTTTCCTTTTCTTTTTTTTCATTTTCATTTTTTTCCTTTTTTTTTTTTGCAAGCATTTTCATTTTTTTCTTACTCTCTCGTTTTTTTCTTTTTCTTTTTTTACCAATTTATTTTCTATCTTCATTTTTTCTTTTTCTGGTGTTTTCTAGTGCCCTTCTCGTTGTATGCTCTCTTTTTTTTTTGTAAGAACCTACAAATTTAACATTTAATTTGATTCAATTTCTTACCATGATATGGTATAACCAAGAAGTATAAAGTTAGAAGAAGAAAAAAATGTATTTAATTATACAAAAAGATGGTAAGAAATCACACACATTGGTAAGAAATACATCTTATTTCTTATCACTTAATCATTTAAAGTACTATTATTTATTTCAGAAATGATAATAAATTACACATATTGATAAGAAATTATTAGTTTTCTTACCAAGTAAGAAATACTCAAATTCACAAATTCTAACTTATTGTCAGAAATGTATATCTTTTCTAACCAACATGTTGAATTCTCATACTTTCTAACCAACTAGTAAGAAAAAAATAAATTCACAAACTCTAACCAACATTTAAGAATATGATTATAGAAAACTATATTCCAAGTTATCAGAAATAAACAACTAATTCTAACCAAAACATAACAAATGAACACTCATTGTCAGAAATCCACATGACATATTTGTAAGTAATGTAAAGAATTTATCAATTTCTTATTTTCTCTAACTATTTCATAAGAACTTAACAATTTACTATATTCTATCAATTCATTTGGTTAGAATTTGACAAATTCTTCTCTAAATCGTTTGATAAGAATTTGACAACTTTTTATGTTCAACCAATTAATTTCTTACCAATATAGAGGTCCTATTACTTTTTCTTGCAAATAGGTACCACACAACCCTCCAAAGACATAATTTTTTATCACTACCCACCCCCTCAAACTTGGATTTTATTTTTTATCATTGTATCACCGACAGAAAACAACAATAAATAGAAGAAAATAAATGATCATAAGGAAAAATCAAAACAGTAGGAATGAATCAACCAAATTATCAAAAGAACAAAAACAATCCAATCAATTATTCTAAGAATAGGAGTGAAACCAATTTCTACAAACAGATTTTAATTTCACTAACTAAAAAAAAAGTAAGCAAGAAAATCCTCCATCCATAGCACCGTAAACGATAAAGGGGCAGCTTTGACCTACCAATTATCATATCACACTTAAAATTCCAACTATATTCCAAAAAATTGATAGGACCCAAAATGGAAAAAGCCATGAACATCCAGAAACAAAAAATGTAAGAAAGGGACCTGGATCTGGATCTCCCTTGCTGAGATCTGAATACTTGAGTGAGGAGAAAAATAATTTAATGTCCTCCACGAAAGAGCCCACGGAATCAGGCTTCTGCGCGCCCCGGCCCGATAAAATCGGCCGGAAGCATGCGGGCTCTGCTGCTGCTGCAATCGACGGCGGCCGTCGGCGCGAAGGGTACGGGTTTGAACTTATTCTGCTGGAGGGTTCGAAGCTCTGGAAGAAGGGGATGGCGGCGAAATCCTCGCTGAAGCTCTCAAAAACCTTCACCGGCACCTAGGGTTTAGAGAGAGAGAGAGAAAGATTGAAATTAAAAAATGAGAGAGGAGCGGGGTGGGTAGAGAATGGGTAGGGTTTGGAAGAGAGAAATGAGGTTGGGGACGATGGCTGTGAGAGAGAGAGAGAGAGAAATATTGAAATTTAAAATTGAGGGAATGGAGCGGCTGGGGGGTTTAGGGGATAGACTGGGGCTATTTTAGTCTCAATTGTGAAAAAATGGGTAAAAGTTGTGTATTCTTATGTGGTGGGTATAATTTAGTTTCTTATCCTCTTAGAGGGTATTTTCATACATTTCCTCTACATGTAATATATTATTGAGATATATACCGGTAAATACAATAAGGAAGTAAAACGCATAACATTTGAGATATAAATGTTTAAAGGTTGGAATTTTGGTGGAGTAGTTACTTCATTAGTTAATGAAGTATTTATTGTCCCACATTAGTTATTATCCCACATTGATTATTTAACATTAACTAAACTTATTTAAATGTAGTTAAACAAGTGGGCTAAGTATCAAGTGGGCCAAGTGGGCATGAGACGTTGGGCTCTCTCGGGTCAATTTGAACGTTTTTGTTTATGTTACAGATGTTGTCAATTTGAATTCCGTGGAATACTTATTATCAAACGTTTATCTTAGACAAATATGTTGTTGTCAATTTGAATTCCGTGGAATACTTTTTAAATCTATTTGATAACATAACATTATCAAACAATTTGATACCTTGTTTATGTGTCAATTTGAATTCCGTGGAATACATTTTAAATCCATTTGATAACATAACATTATCAAACGTTTATCTTAGACAACAATGATGTTGTCAATTTGAACTCCGTTGAATACTTTGTTGTCAAACGTTTATCTTAGACAAAAATGCAGATGTTGTCAATTTGATACCTTGTTTATGTAACAGATGTTGTCAATATGAGTCATACTAGTATTTGTTTTTTCATAAAAAAAAGTTATTTTTCTGCTCTAATATAATTGCTTTTTTAGGCTACTTTTTGCCTGGTTATTTGAAAATCCTGGCTGCCTATTGTCTGCCATCACCGGAGCAAGGATCCCATCTGCCATTGCCGGAGCCGCCAGATCCACCCCAACCACCACAGCTGGAGCCGCCGGAGCCCGAGGTACCCTAGGCGCCTCCTCGTCTGCCACCACAGTCGCCGCCGCTGGAGGTAGCATGTACTCCACAGCCCTCACGATCACAAAAAATTAGGAAGTCCGATCGTGTGGGCTGCGAGACCCGCCACTTCCACCATCATCTAGAGCAACACCATTACCCCTAGCACGATGATGAGGTCGTAGTAGTAGTACGGGCTCTGAGGCCCGATCTCCCACCAGTCCAACTCCAGCCGGCAGCGGGCGGAATACATGGTTCCGAGTGTCAACAGGAAGGAAAAGATGATGCAACCCACCTCCGCCTAGATATTGAAGGTAGTCTTCTCAGCGGTCTTTACGGCGCCCTTTTTGCCGGTGCCTTGTCTGAGGTAGAACACCCAAAAGGAGATGCACAGGTAATGGGGCTCCAGAAGAACTCCTCCGTTCTGATCTTACGCTCCATCTCACGTGTCATTTTTTTTATTTCTCTTTCTTTCTCTAGATGATTTGAGACGGTAATTTGACAGAACTGGAACAACTAGGATTTTATAGGCACGGAGCAGTGAATTTCCTTTTTCTTTAGTTTTTATTGTTTAGTTTTTACCATACTCTTTATTGTTAATTGGTGTGAGTGAGAAAAATCGATTATATCCAATATATATCAATTTAAATTTTATAAATATATACGAGTAAAATGTATTATTAGGTGCCTTCTCTAAAGGAAAAAACATTCCACTATTTTCATCATTTTCCCTTTTTTCTTTATGGTGAATGATTTATTTTTGCGTAGGAAGAAAAAAAATTCTTGGACAATATTTTTTCTATATTTCACTTCAAATCATGATAATATTTTCCTATCAATTTGCATTGATAATATTGTTTCCTCATGTTAGTTAAAAAAAAAAAATCAACTTAGAGAAAATAAGATAAAAACATATGTAAAACCACATTATGAGATCACATAAAGCATAAATTCAATTCCTTAAACATCGTACTCTATTATCAAAGATCAGAGGAATACCTAAATCAATTGGGATTAAATTACTGGATGCGGAATACCTTCATGAACAATCTCAAATCCACGAACACGAACAGATTTGGTATCCTCGACTAAATCACCTAATGGGCCTTACGTTTTCTTCCAGATGGGGAGAAGAGAAACTTTGTTCGATTTAGTATACTGGGGACCATAACTAAGGATTCTTTATATACTAGTTAATTAGATTACCCATAAATACCTAATTAGACCAGTATTAGGGATCTACCGGTAGCCCATATCAATTACATAGTCCATTGACTTTTTATACAATTAGATCACTTAATTAAGTCCATCAATAATAAATAGCCAATATAATTGCAATAATAATATGTTGCCCACAAAAAATAGATAAATAGGAAATAATTTCCTAACTGTTGTAAATATATTATTTATGGACATTACTTAATAGTTGGGGTTCTCTCTATTGTATATATATTCTTTGAGATTAATGAAACCGATGTTCCTCCCTCTCTTCTCTGCGTCTTCTCTCTTTCTCTTGTGTGTTCTTTATTCTTCTCTACAATATTACTTTACAACACGTTATCAGCACGAGTCTCTAACCAATTGAGCAGATCGGATCTTGAAGCGTATACGGATTGAGTAAACTATGGAGGTATGCCCTAGGAAAGAATCGTATCTTTCCTGCAAGGTAACATTACTAACATCATGACTGAATCATAGGTATTTGATACATTGTGAAATTCATAAGATCGACGGTTTTTTCACTCGATCTTTTAATTGGGAGTTTCTTCAATTTTAATGTTTATCTTGGGGGTACGATATATGGTGATGAACAATTAAATAGGCTTTGGTCATGTCTTCGTCATTTTTTTTTTTTTTATCTTTCATATTGTTGTATTCAATGTTTAAGGCCTCTGCTAATTAATCACATGTTGAAGTTGCAAATTTGTTAGATTATCATGTCATGATTGTTTTATAATTTGCAGAACCACCATGTATAATATAGGGTACAGAATCTGATAATTACGTGAATTTATTACGTGAATGATTCGATATCCAAATTGATTATACGAGTACGAGTAGCTTTGTTTTCATGATGCCTTTTTAAATAGTATCTACACAGAGTCTATGTTCATGCTTGGTGTTATTGATTGCAAATGCTTTCCATGTGTATTGACATGGAATCTATTTTTGCTATTGGGCACACTATAATAGGTTGATGTTTTTATACCATATGAGTGTTTGGTTAATTGAGATACTTCACATATTTGTGCCTTGTATTACAATATACCTTGATTATGATAAATATGTGGCTTGGTGGACAGTAACTGCATATTAGTCAGTCCACAATTTAAGAATGTTTAATGTTATGATATTTGAATCATATACTACAATATGGAGATGAAAGCAAGATAAGAAGTTGATAATATAGAGTATTCAAATGGTTTAGCTTTGAAGGACAAAGCTTTGATATCTCATTGATCGAATAAGATACTCTTTTTTCAACAATCCTTTAATGATCACAATTAAACAATACCGATTCTCTCCCAAAACAATACGATTGATTGAATTACATCTATTTTGTACTCCAACAATAGTATACAGTTAAAATAAATTATACTCAAGAAAGATTTTTTTGTACTCTAGCAGTAGTACATAAAAATATATAGTTTTGGCAATCCTTAAAGGATCACGATAAAATTTTCATAGTTCTCCCTTAAGCATAATTACTAGAGCTCATATTTTTGGATTGTGTACTCCAGAAGTAATACATGACTAAAATAAATTATATGTAAGGATCGATCCTAAGTATTTTTCACTTCTATTGGAAGTCATTCGTAATTATCAAATGATGCCTGAAGCACATGCTAGTTTCTACTTATAGAAGCACACTCGAGGGAGATCTAAGAAAATTTTTGTTGATCCTGATGTGGTGAAACAAGTGTAAGCTAATCGAGATCATGAATATAATTATTCTCCTATAGCCCATGACTACGAAAATTGTGAATTGTATCTATTTGTTTGCGTGCAGCAAACTTGATAATTAGAGCATCAAAATAAAATTTTGGAGAATATTATATAGAATTTTATGTCATAACTCTCGCTAAAAAGAGGGGGAGAATTTTCATAATTCTAACGACAATATCCTTATTGTCAATTCTGGAAGAGTTTCATCTATCCTCCATATTGAAAAAGTTCACCATTTCCTTCCTCTTTGGGAAAAATAGTATAACTAAAAATCATGTTGCAATGAATTTAAAATACCCAAATTATTCTAAAATTTATTAAAGCATGAGTGTTTGGGTCATTCCCCTTATAATTAGTGCGTGATAATAAAAATCATCATTTCCCATCTGCTAATTCTATTTATCACCATCAAAACGTACATATATGGCTCTAAGAAAAATTATGTGTACTCTCCGTCAAGAATTAAAAATTTGATAGAGCCAAAATTATCGGGGATCATTTGATTAATTGGTACGTTATTCTTATAATCCAACTAAATCATTTTCACGGCATTAGGGGGAGATATGAATGAAAGAATGCCGCAAAATTCTTGTTGGATTAAATATTAATTCACGCACTACACAAAATGAACTGAAAGTTCAAACAGTTATTGACTGCCAATGGAGTGATTTTATATACATGTTTATATGCACCATACTGAACGGAAGTTCTTCATGAACTAAATATATTAATTGATGCTCTCGACGCCTGAAGCGTGAAAACTATTTTGGTGCTAAAGATAAAATCCGCGGTAGTAATATCAAATCATTAAATGATATTACTCTAGTAAACCTCCTGAAGAGGACCGTCCCGCAGACGAGAATCTCAAATGATATCACTCTATGTATAGAACCTCCTGAAGAGGATCGTCCTGTAGACGAGAATCCCAGTATATTTGTAAGTGCACTAAATAATCATAACATTGGGATACTGGGATTACGGAACGACCAGATTAAATATATTATTGGGAAATGATGGATAAATCTGGTTAATATTGATTATATTATATTGTCATGAAGATAATTCAGGAGAAACGTTAATAGAAATGTTATAATTGTCGACACTCTTTACCTCAACCATTACCGGTATAAGTTTAAAATGATAATCTGGATCCAGAATGAATATGGTGTTATTGTGCCGGAAGCACATGGTAAAATAAAGAGAAGAAGTTGAGGTTGAGTTTCACTCGCTAAATAGACAAAAAGTCTATTATTCCTCTATATTTTATTCTTTAAAGAAAGTTGTCCCAGTAGGACACAAATAAATGTTTCTAAAGAGGAATCAAGTTCAATGAGGTGGTTGAAAATAAAGCGAGTAGCTCGAGGGTTTTTAGCAGAGACCCTCAATTGATTAATTCTCCTGTTATGCATTATGTTCCGTTATGTAACTTATGGCAGTAATTGGTAAATATAGATATCATATGGTTGATCATAACGATCTCTTTTATATAAGTCATTGGGTACCGATATCTATATATGTCCTTGTTGGACTTGAAATTCCTTATATGGAGGAAAGTGAAAGCGCAATATGTACTATAATAAGTTTGTCCTCCTGAAGTAAGGATATGTTAATAATGAGATATGTTCTTGCGTGTTTAACAAAAGTTATTTGAATGATTTTGGAAATATTTCCGATTATATTGATTGATAGATTTGGGTTACATCTTATTCTTTAATATTGATGTTATATAAATATTTGTACACACAAAGAAGTTGAAAAAGTTTAACTCATGCTTAATGACGGAGTTTTTGGAAATAAAAGACTTTTGGGTAAGTCTAAATCTCATCTCGGCCTGCAGTCCAAGTATCTCCCTGAAGGAGATTATAACAGTCCGAGTATCTCCTTGAAGGAGTATATACCAGTCAATCTGATTGATCAGAATTTTAAATTATTTTATTTGATAAATTGCATCCATTTAACATCTCATATCATCACTTGAAGTGTATATATAAGATAACAAAGAAATTATGAACCTGAAGTTTATTATTTTGAGTACCAGAAGTACTACTTTATCAGGCCTTATACCATTAATTTTAAATTGCTAGCAAGATGAAAATTTCTCCTACAAGGAGATATACTTATATGATGGTAATCATATTCTTTGTTATCTTCAAGGTATAAGAAACTTTGGTCTAAGATTTTGAGATTCTCCTAGAAGGGGATATTTTTGAATGATGTTGAAAATGATATTTGTTGATCTTCAAGGTTGATTAGAACTTGATGAAAGATATTGAGATTGATAATGGTGGATTATTTGGATGTTGTTAATTATTTTGATCCCCACAATACTTATTTTCGGACTGGCAAATCGATAAAACCCCCAATATCCTATGAAGGATATATATAAAAATTTTAATGTGTTGCACATATGAGTTCTAGAAGAATTATTGTATATTTAGTGATAATCTTGCAGATTTATTCACTAGACCTCCCCACGTCTATGTATGAGAAATATATGAATGAGTACATATTGAAATGTATTGAATTGAAAGATTTTTGTTTTGAGGGGGAGCGACATATTTAAATTATTTTGAAGATTAGGTCCTAAAAACCGAAATAAGATAATCCCGAAGATTATGCCCTGAAGGCCAAATAGTTGTACTCTTTTTCCCTTACTAAGTTTTTTTCCAATGGGTTTTCTTAGTTAAGGTTTTTAATGAGACAACTAATGCAACACATGAGTATGTGTATGTTATGTACTCTTTTCCTCTGCCGAATTTTTCCCACGTGGTTTTTGCGGAGAGGTTTTTAACGAGGCATGAACATCACATCGTAATGTCCAAGGGGGAGTGTTGTAAATATATTATTTATGGACATTACTTAATAGTTGGGGTTCTCTCTATTGTATATATATTCTTTGAGATTAATGAAACCGATGTTCCTCCCTCTCTTCTCTGCGTCTTCTCTCTTTCTCTTGTGTGTTCTTTATTCTTCTCTACAATATTACTTTACAACACTAACAAAAATTTCATCTTTTTCGGATCTCTTTTTTTTTTATATTTATTTTTCCATTAATGAGTACGCATCCTAATTTTGGTAGTGTTCAACTTAGTAACATACATTAGGCGAAACAAAGACGAATTGAGGTGTATTTTGCAGAGAGAATTTTGGTGAATTATGTAAAGGAATGGAAAAATCATCTATCATAAATAACATTGAAGAAGAGGGAAAATTGTGGAGAACGCACTCTTAGAGAATATATGATAAAACACATGGAATACTATATTATAAGATAAAATTTTCTACATCTTTCTTATCCATCTCTTTTGTTTTCCATTAAGGAAAAAGACAACCTAAATTTGATAGAGTTCAACATATTAACATATATAGGGCGAAACAAAGACGAATTAAGGTGTATTTTGCAAAGAGAATTTTGGTAAATTATGTGAAGGTGTGGATGAAGAGAAAGTTGAATAAACCTAAAGAAAAGTTGAATTTTGGTAAATAATGTGAAGATTAGTAGACCATTTAGAATCCATACGCAACACACTCTCATTTTTGTCACAAAAAAAAAAAAAAAAAAAAAAAAAAAAAGAAGAAGAAGAAGAAGAAGAAGGTCCTTTTCAAAGTTTCACTCATATCTATTCTTCTTCTTCTTCTTGCTAAATGTTGTACGGAGTATTATAAGGATATGTTCTCTTTAATACAAAATTATCACGGAAAAAAGAGGGAAAAGAGAATAATCATCCTTTAAATTTCTTCTTATTTCCCACATTTTTCACCTACTTATCTATAATGAAGAATTTTACTCTTTCTTCAATAGATATTATCTCACCAACATGGAGTGCAAATATTTGTCTTTCTTTTGGAGTGAAAAGGAATGGGGAAAAAGAGTAGAAGGTGGGAAATAAGGAAAAATTTAAAGGGTGATTGTTCTATTTTCTTTCATTTTCCCATAATAATTTTCCATCAAAAAGAACACACCCTAAATTTAAATTACAACATGCATCATCACATAAAATTGTTGGAAGCTTCCAATTGGTTATTCTATGATATGTACAAGTATATTTATACTTGTAAGAGGCAAAATATAAAATACCCACTTTCACATTATAATATCAATAATAGGTATGGAATATAAAAAACACAAAAAATACCCATATTTTCATTTATAGACAAAAATGCCCCTGAAAACATGTTCCCTCTCATCTTAGCGTCATACGCTCGATTTTCCCTCACCAAATCAAAATTTCGTCGATTCAACTCCCGATACCCATTCTCGACCTTCTCCCTCCCGATTTCTTTCACCGACGTACGATTCCCGGATGCCGATGCCGAGGACAAAGAATCCTTCTTACACACTGTCGTTTGCAACCCAGGAGCCAACAAAGAAAAACCAAAATGAGGCAAAAATTGTGAACATTATGATATCCATCGGTATCCAAACGCTTAGTTCAAAACTCCAAATAATTTTTCAAGTGGAATAGAGTAATAGCTGATACCATCATATCTTTACTACAAAATGTAGAACCACGAACAAGTTCCCACATAACAGGTTCCGGCTATATGACCATGTCATCACACGGAATGGAGGCTTGATACGATGCACCCGGAATAACCCATTGACCTAACGCACGATCATATGCAGAGCTACTATCACTGGAATTATGTAATGTATGCATGATCGCTCTCACTTTTGGGAGTGAGATAGATGCAATAATAATCGATTGAGTATAATCGAGTCGAATCCACAAGGAATGCTATGGCGTGAGAATTTCAATTAGTAACCTAGTTATCTAATTACTATCCAAGCTTGCAATCAACATGTTTTTGGGTTTTCTATGAACTAACGATCAAATTAAATGACAATTAATTAAGAAACAAACAAGTAACAAACGATTGAAATCAATAAGAGAAAGTATGGTTCCAAATATAATCCAACATTCACTAGAGGCATAGTTTTGGGATTTGCAAGAATTAACCAATTTAATCTAAATCAAGGGGGAGTTTTCTCTATATGATATACATTAGTTCTTTTCTCAAAGCAACAATGTAAGTAGATTAACCTATGACATCTATCTTCGCTAGGTCTCAAGATGCATAAATCAACTCCAAATGGCACAATTTATATCTAGAATCTCCTATTAGCATGAATTTCTAATATGTTGTGGTTTGATGCTAAGTGCTATGAATTAAAGTCTCCTAAGTATTTAATCAAATACCTTGTATGCACTCAATGATGGTCAATCAATCATGCAATATATTTTAAGACCCAAACCACAAGACCCATGAAATAGAAGTCAAATCCAACTACAATACCCAAAAACCTATTAATCTAGCTCATGTCTTCATATATTTAAAACCAAAAGAAGTTTAGCTAGACATAATTAGAGAGAATAAACCATAAAAAATATAAGAAACCATGCTTAAAAGAAAGACAAATGAATAAGGAAAATGAATATGGTCTTCAATCTTCAATCTCCAAAGTAAATCTTCAAAATCTTGAAATTACTAAAGTAGTAAAGAGGAAATGAAATTTAGGGTTATAAGAATGTCTTAAAGTGTAAAAGTTATCCAATTGGGGAAGATTTAAGGGTTAAATACATAAAAAATGGGTTTGAAGACGAGTTGGACCGTGTTTGGTCGGACCAAACTCGATCCTTAAGTGGAGAAACATGGAAACCCGGCGGTATGGCATACCGCCGGGCCAGGCCGCCGGATATGCTGCAAGTTGGGGCGGCTCCACGGCGGTTTGAGGGTGGATTTCGGCGGTCTGGCAAACCGCCGGTCTTCCTTCTTTGACCGGTTGACTTGCGCAGCTTCACCGTTTTCGCTCGTTCTCCCTCTTCCGAACTCCGATTCTCGATCTACTTTTTGCTATGGCTTCCTAACGAACTCTTCTTCGACATGGAATCATTTAATTGGCCAAATAAGTTCTTTATTTTTCCTGAAAAAAAAACATAACAAGACTCGAGAAAACGAGAAAAACGTGAATGCGAGCAAACTAGCGAAACCTTAATCATATCACTTGAAATTCCGCATATTTAAACATGAATTCCACTCTAATCAAACTCAACATGCACATAAAATACGTGTTAATCAATGCACAATATAACTATCGACCCCACCAGAATCTATTTTCTCGACCTCATTTCGAGAATTCATTGGAATGATACTACTATATTCGGATTCCTTCCTTCTATTAGATAGTAGGCACTCCACCAAATTTTTCAAGCAAGACCACTCAAAATTATCAGTGATCTTCATTCTTGAGATTTCACGTAAAGCCGGTTGAACTAACGCATCTATATCGAATACATTTGTAGTCCGATCCTTCTTCAACCTTACTTCAAGTTTGCTCAACAATTTTTCAAATGTTATACCACTAGAAGGGATAGGTATAAAATCCCTTCTTTCCCCCTCATATATGTTGTCATTCCAGCTTCCTCCATGAACAACAATTAAAGAAGAAGCCATCGGCTGCAAGAAAAAAATCATAAGGCATCAGTGAACACCCCAAAATCGTACCAACGTATTACTCATGAAATGCTAAATTATACTACCTCCCAACAGATTGTCACGTATAGTTCTGAATATCCTAATATCACAGGCATGATGAAGTTCATGGCTCTTATACAGTACGAAAAGAATAAGACTCGTAAGAAAAAGAATAAATACAGGATGATAGTCTCTGGTGTTCAAAAATTCGAAATAACAATCAACAATTCATGTTCAATATTCAAAATAATTCACATTCAAGCTCAAATTACAACGATTACAACATCATAAAATAAAATAAAAAACATTGTTGAACAGAAGCCAAATACGCTGATCACAATCCTCAACTAACACGCTGAGCACAATATGAACAAATAAAAATTATAATCGTCGCCGCAAAACAACAATCAACACCGAAGCCAAAAATCATCTCGTATTAAACACCGTATCAATCAAATTACATCACCAATACAGAAGATAAAATAAACTGTAACAATCCAATTTATTACCTCAAATTGTAAAATCGTCAGAACCAATCTGCTGCCATATCACACCCGCTCTTCCATGGCCGTCAATTCAACCTCCGCCTCAATATCCGTCGTCACAACAATTGCCGCCGTCGCCGCAATTGAATTCAATAGCTCCACCAATTTCCCATTCCAGAATGAGAGAAATAAACTAACAGAAGCGATAAAAGTAATCCAAATCTAATAAACTAATCCAAAGCAAAGAAAATAGGGATATTTTTGTCAACCTAAGCAAAAAATGGATATATTCCAAAGCTAAAATTGATATTACAAAGTTAAATGGGTAAAAGGCTATATTATCTCTATGCTCTTAAGTTGTAATATATGTGATTTTTCAATCAATCTAAATCAACCAAAGTGACATTACTCATCGCTTGATCGAATGACTTAAATTCCAAATACAATCAATTAGTGTTTCAAATGTGATGCACTAAGACAACAAGTTAAACATTCTTCTTTTTTTTGTGTTTGATACAATCAACTCAATAATTTAATTTATAACTAGCGTAAATGAATATGCTAATGTACAAAATGTGATCTTTAAACTTTGGGTTCTAACGACTACGGACTACCCGGTAAGAAAAGTATCTTTATTATAAATTGAATTTATATATATATATATCCAAAAAATAATACTCAAGTTTACTTCGATGAATTTAAACAAATAAATAAAATGCAGTATTGCCTATAATATTCGGATTATAATTTGCTCCCATTATGCGCGCGTATCATATGGGAACTAATCATATAGTGAGATCATGAATCAATTTTAATTTTTGTATATACTACTGTATGATTTATGATTACTATGAAAAGAATTATGATCGTAAGAAAAATATATCATTCTGTATATTGAAAAAAAATGACTATGTATACAAAAAAGCATGTGCACACTATCTCATGATGAAATCAATAGTTTTTTTTTTTTTTTTTTTTTTTTTTTAATACCCTCTCTGACCACCCCACCACCACCGCGCGGCCACCTCACTTCTCGTTGCCACCATCACCTCCTTCCTCTCCCGCCGCCGCCAGTGTCCGCTTCTACCTGCCTTCTGGGCTGGTTCTCCGCCCGACGCAAAACCCCTCCCGCTGACCCTTTTTTGTTTATAATTTTTTTTTTTATTTAGTTTACTTAAAATCGACATTAGTAAACTATTTTTTTTAATAATGAAATTTAATGCTAATTTCTTTTTGCTGAATTATATTAATACAATCTTTTTAATTAAGTAATTAAGTTTTTTTATTTTTTATCAACGAGACAGAAAGAGTATAATATAGTTGTCCATTTCAAGAACTTATTATAATTCTTCTTCTCCAAATCATACCAAGAGAGAAGAACCTTATGAATCAATGACATTCTATGTAATGAATGATCACACACTGCAAATACAACAAAAATCTTCAAAAATTCTCAAGTGTTCCTCATCCTCACCTGTGCACATATGATTTCATTTCATGATTTCATCTACACTATCTCCGGCACCAAATTCAAACACAACACCATCCACTTCAACCAAGCTACATCCAGCAACCTTCTTCACCCTCTTCTCTCCCATTTCCTTCCTCACTCTCTCCACATCCTCCCATTTATTCAACGACGCATAAACATTCGAAGCAAGAACACGAACCCCGCTGTGATCGGGACAGCGCTCGCTCAACAATCCATCGACCAATTCTTTCCCAAGATGACCATTACCATGAACTCTCCAAGCATTCACCATTGCTCCTACCATGTACTCATCCGCCTCGATCCCCGCACTTCTCACCACCTTCTCCGCCTCCTCCACCATTCCAGCTCTGCCTAAAAGGTCCACTAAACAACCGTAATGCTGCGGCCCCAGTTCGATTCCATAAACATCTCTCATTCTTGTGAAAATCCCCAACCCTTCCTCTACAAATCCAGCTCTACTGCATGCACTCAGCACGCATATGAACGTCACCTCGTTTGGCCGAACTCCATCCTCCTCCATTCTACTAGAGTGCAGCGATGCTCTCGCCATTATTAGCCAATCGAAAATTAGAGAGGTGCACGCAATTACATCTCGAGAGGGAATCTTCTCGAAAACGTCCCGAGCAATACCAATGTATCCACATTTGGCATACATATCAACTAGTGAAGTGCCTAAAACTCCATCCAATTTCATGTTATTCCTAACAATAAATGCATGAATCCACATACCTTGCGCCAATGCGTTGAGATATGTGCATGCAGAGAGTGCTCCGACTATCCCAGAAAAATTAGGCTGAATTCCAGAATTCAGCATAGCATTGAAAGTTTCCAGAGCTTCCACAAACATCCCCAGCTGTGCATAGCCATTGATCATCGAGCTCCAAGAAGCTGCGTTCTTGTTAGGCATTTTCATCGAACAACTTCTTCGCAGACTCAAGGTCTCCTATCTTTAGATAACCATTGATGACAGCAGTCCACGTGATTGCGTCTCGATGAGGACTTTCATCGAACACCTTCCTTGCAAATTCAACGGACTCGCAGCTGGCGTAGCAATGCACCAGTCCGTTTTGCACGTAATCATAGCCCTCCCACCCCAGCTTTATCACTAAGCTATGGTACGTCAACGCCGGAATAACGTCGGAAAGTTGAGAACAAGCCCGGAGAACAAACGAAAACGTGTAATTATCCGGCAAAAAACTGTTCTTCATCATGTGTTTGAAGAGGAGAAGCGCGTTTTGATGAGGGCGGTGATTCTCGGATGAAGCTCTGATGACGGTGTTCCACAGGGATACGGAGGGATGAGAAGAGATTCTCAGGAGTGCCAGCGCATGAGGGAGATCGACGCTCGCGAAGCGAGCGCTGAGTTTTCCGGCGAAGAAGGGGTCGCGGATCGCGCCGGAGGCAATTAGATTGGATTGGATTTGCTTGAGCTTAGGGATCGAGCATCGATGGTATATGAAGGAGAGCGCTGCGTGAAGTGATTTCAAATCATGGGAGAGAGATTTAGGCATCAGTTGAAGAATTTCTGCAAGTACCGTTTCAACTTTCTTCTTCGCTGAAGAATGAAGGTTGTGTTCCGTTCAAGCTTACATGAAAAGAACATTACGACGTCATTTTGTGTATACATGCATTTGAACACTTGGAGCAATTTCTTCTATTATAGATAAAATAAAAATAAAAATAAAAAAGTTTCAGTTGAAGAGAAATTCATCAGAATGAAGAACATTGGTTCATAAGGTATTAATGCATCAAACCTAGCTTACACGAGTACATAATGATCATGTTCACTGAAACAGATATTGCAGAGAATTCATGAACGACAACTTAAGAAGAAGAAGAAGAAGAAGAAGAGGAGTTTGAATCCTCCAAGTTCCAAAGAGAAAGCATCTTCCTTTATTTATCAGTACTCAAGAGATCCTAGAGAGGGGAGATTTTGAGCATCAATCCTTTCGACCGAACTTCTATTCAAGGCCTCGCCTTCTTCCTTTCCTAGCTTCAGAACATCTTCGGGAGAAAGGATCTTGATATACCACACATTATTTACAAATGACCTGCATATTCATTCTTTATGGTTAGGTTTTTTTGTATTAATATATTTTAGGGGGCAGTTCTACTGATTCAACTTCTTCGGAACGAAATGGAAGCTTACTCCCAGGGGTCGTCTCCAAGGAGAAGAATGTCGTTCTCCCTGTCAACGAATACAAGCTGCCAGCCTGATCTTTGAGGGTCTTCAAGCAACCCTTCGATCCCAAACATCTGCCCCAGTTCCTGTCGCAGCTCCTGATAACTGCTGAACCGGGCAATGTCCAGTGACCTACCAACAGATCCCGTTTTGTACACCTACACCAGAAATAAAAACATATTCAATTGCTTCTCGAGTGAACAAGTAAATACTAGAACACGAAATGTCTTAACTAGGACCTTCACAAAGGTACGGTCTGGTGTTGGTTGGTCAACTTGTCCTATACTGTCGAATAACTCAGAAGCATCTTGTACGTAGCCATACAGTGGATTTTGAAACCCAGATGATCTTAATTGCATAGGGAACATATCTTGAACCGAAGAAGTTGCAGCTCTGGACACAGTAGTGGGTAGGAGGAGACCAGAGTCGATGTTGGCACCAAAAAGAGAGTGATTCTGCACATCCAAGCTACAGGTTTCTTGTTCCATGGAAGAATCTTTTCCAGAATATGATGGATGTGAATTGGGGCTGGGACCACCCTCAACAGGTGAATGAGAATATTTTGCCACCCAGGAATGTTGGGGTGAGTTCTCATTGAGCATGGCTCCAGCTCCCGATAAATTTAGAAGATTGCCACTTCCTTCAGAACAGAGCGAACCCAACATATTTTGCACACTAGAATGAGAATGAGTCATAGATGGAGGGAATTTACTCTCGGAATTTGAAAATTCCGATTTTGTAAATGAAGGGGAAGGAATATCTGGTGGGTGCCTATACGATTCGTGGTAAGTATGATGTTCTTCGGATAGGTTTTCAACTTGGTGCTGTGTTGGTCTCTGCATATTATCCGAGAGCATTTGGGTTTGCAGAGGAAGTGCGAGAGAAGAAAGTGATGGCGGGATGATATGCTGTTGTTGCTGCTGTGTTTGAGGATTATGACTACCTGACTGTTGAAGATAGTAAAGTGGCTGCTGAAACTGCATTAATTGGTGTTTCAGCAATTCACCGCTCCCAAAGTTTTGAATCCCCGAAGACATTATTGCCTGATATTGATGGTTGAGGTCGCTTCTTAAGCTATTCGGATCAACCCTCTGCTGCATCCAAGGTAACATTCCACCAGGCTGAAAATTTATAGAATTTAAACCTTGATCGCCAGTGTCACCTCTTATCCATGGCATTCCATTGATTGCTTCAGAGCCAGCATCTGAGATATAATTCCATAGTGATAGAGTCTTAAAATAACAACTTTGAGGATGTAAACAATCACCACAAAACAAGTATGATAATTTATGGAAACAATTCTAAGTTCCTGTAGTGTATATAGTATTGCACGTGTTTCTACAACAACAGAGAATTGAGTAAAAGTAAAAGCTGGGCAAATCAAGGAAGCCTGTGGCCCAGAAATTAGGATTCTTAAAATTTTCAGTCTTAATAATTACTACTTCCTTTCACAAACTCAAGCAGTTTAACGCCAAAACTAACGACAGATCCTTAGTGTCTTCCATCAACAAGAAATCTTGAGGCAACTATGAAGGTGAATAAATGGGGAATTTATTCAGTCAGTATCATTTTGATGGCAATCGTGCAAAGAAGCTTTTGAACCTTGACAAATATAAAGTGAAGTGACAAATTAAGGGGTGGTGTGACTTGAGGTGGGACTTGTACCTTGAAAAGATGAAGCACCAGGATACCACGGTCGTTTTAGTCTCAGAGGAAATAGTGAAGGATACATAGGATATGTTGTCAAAGGCTCAATTTCCCATAATGATACCCTTGGCTGCCTCTCACCTGCTGTCGATTCATCCCAACCGACCTAAACATTTGAAGGAAAAGGTAGAATAGAATTCATAAATGGTGAAACATCAAAGTAAACCAAAGGTATCATTAGTCATCTAGAAAAATTGTAAAATACATGTACTTTGAGAGCAAATAGAGCAAAGAATAAAATATGATAAAAAACCGCAACATAAAAAAAAAATGTGTAATTAAGTTCAAAATTAGTTTTTGTGTGTCCGGAACATGTGCTAATTTCTGCAATTCAAAGCCATCAGGAAACTCAGTAAAACCACTATTAAGATTGCTAGGCCTAGTCTAAAAATCTCAGCAACCAAACATCGCTTAGTGTAAATTTGACCGGGTAACTAGTGAATTGACTAAAAATTTGAGAAAAAGAAAAATAATAAAGCACGGGGTTGAACTTCATGCATCAAAGAAATCTTGCATACCTTAACTGAGCGCCAATGAGAATTTGACCAACGAACAGAGTCCAAGTCACCAATGCCAGTAATAGTACCCATGTATCTGCAATGAGCAATGATCAATGCGCAAAAAAACCAAGAGTTGAGGGAATATTATATATATATGACAAGAACATATTTTGGCCATACTTCTGATACTAAATCTTCTTTAAATAGAAGGATAACAGCTCCTAGCAGGGCATATATACTTTAGAATGCACACATCAAAAGCAGGAAGTTGGCAACATGAGAAAATGGTTTCTCTAAGTGAGAAACAACACTACAATCCAATGTAATCTCTTAAGAGGAATCTACTACTAAGCAGCTGATTACTCATTGATTAGGTTAGATATTTTAGGATACTTGAATCAGTACATTGTGTGGACTACAATGACGGGGCAATCAAGGATAAGGGAAAAAAAAAAAAGTGGAGAGATACAGGAAGACAAAAGGATTGACCAGAAAGAGCAAGAAGAAAGAAAAGGTGAATTTCATAGTAAATGCTATTAGCAACGCTACGAAATGAAGATGATACGATTTCATCCAAGTTCTATCAGATACTTATCTGGCACAACAGAAACCATCTAAGAAACACAATATACAAAGAACAACAAATTCCATGATATATCTTCATTAGATAGACGAATTTTGCAATATTATTTGTAATGATGGATATGTTGGTTTATATTTCTATAGAATATATCAGTTCAGAAGTAAACTAAGATATTTTCTAACTGATAGTATAACTAGCACTGATATACCTGCGAACACTGGATTCTTCAGTTTCAAATAGCATACGGAAACGCATTCCAACTGAAACACGCGTATGATAGACAGCTTTGGCAAACTTTGAAAGAGGTATGACAAACTCGGATGGACTGGCCCTGATGTCGCAAGGTTCAATCAAAAGGTGCTCCCACACAGAAAAATAGAGAAAAAGGAAAGCAGAAAATAAAATATTAGAACCTTGGGTTATAGAATACAGTGAAGCAGCTATTAGTAGCAGCAGCATGAGCTGCAGCAGCAAGTAGTCCGATTTGCATACTGTCACTTGAAAGAACAGATGATGGCATCACCGTTTGAGGTCGAGTAGCACGACGAATGCCCAAAAGGAGCTGGTTTTTCTCATTCCTAGAGTTAATCAAGAGTACAATTTAATTTATACGAAAACAAGATCTCAGGTGTATAAACTGAAATGAATATTTGGAAATTTATATGTAAATTTTACCAGATAAATAGAACGGAATCCCCAGCAACAAGACGTTTGGCACTGACAAAGACACTCCAACCGGTAGTGAGCAAATGACGCTTGGGCTGGCCTGAGTCAAGAAGTGGCAAGATTGTTAATCAACAAGTCAAAATAAATGGTAACAAAATCTAAAAATGACTTCATAAAACATGAACAACTCATCATGAACACCAGCAAGACTCATATATCCCGATTCAATTTAAATTTCTCTTCTAGATTGAATCATACAATTCCCAATACAGTAAGGATGAGCTATATGGGGATGCAGAAAACACCATAACATTGTTGCGAGATTTTTCTTTCAGCATCCTACTTTTATTGAAGATCGATAGATTTTTAGAGATATATTTTCACTATCAAGGAGAAGGGATATCTCTTCAGAGTATGTTCCTCTCTGCCGTGTGATTGTGGGGTCTGAAGACATGCACCTGTCCTGTCTTCCCAAGATTCTCACCGTTGTTACTGTTTCTGAAAAGGCATTACTGATGTCTCATACACTGTAACTACTAGTAATACATTAACCTACCTCATGCCTTATTATCGTTATAAATACATTAATTTATCTGTAAGAACAATTCTCTGTTCTAGCTACATCAGGCCTTTCAAGGAGTTGGGAACTTGGGATGCTTCAAGAAACAGGACAGCGAGCACGTGCAGTATAGAAGCTTCTGGTAGGTCTGTCTAAATTACATCCTACCGTTCCCTTAACTCAAAGCTGTCCACACCTAAGTTCAGATTCATTTTACATATTAATATTCGGAAAATAGTTAATGTTAAAGTTCCCTCGAATTGTGATTTGTATCTCACTCAAAGGTCTAGCAATTTGAAAATACCAAGAAAGACCCTACATCTTTTTGAAGCTTTTGTGGTTTGCACGAAACTAACCCATAAGCATATATTGGCGTGTATAGTTCTTAACAAATACTTAAAATTTAACATTCTATCCTATTATTTTTAAATTGTCAATGAGGACAGTAAAATTATAAATTCATGCCAAATAGCTGAAAACTAGAATACCAATGGGTGCACATATAACAACCATTGCATAGAACAACAACACCAAAGGCATTACTTTCAAGCATTAATATGGTTTGACAAGTCAAAGATAGAATCTACCCCGAAAAATATGCCTGAACTTCCATTCCACGTCATGCAGATCTCTTGCCATAAGTTCTTGACAAGGTGGTGTTTGTGAGAAATCCTAAGGCACCAAAGGAAATGAGAACAGCTGTGTTACTAGTTTTGCATCAAGGGTGATTAGACAAGATTGTATACCAAGGGTGGGAAAACTTTCTCTGCTGCACGACGGGGAACAGAGAAGCCTCCATGAGTACTAGTATCACTTGCAGTCAGAGTCTTGCAAAAGTAATTGGTTGGTTGCCTGCTCGGCATTCCCAGCTCCACTGGCAGATATGCATCCTTTTGTTCTTGCTGAATCCAAGCAATACATGAATAGGTCACTTCTAATCTGAGTGAATGAGTAGAAGAAAATAACATTAAATATCATGCA
Organism: Mentha longifolia; assembly: GCA_001642375.2. Taxonomy (NCBI): domain Eukaryota; kingdom Viridiplantae; phylum Streptophyta; class Magnoliopsida; order Lamiales; family Lamiaceae; genus Mentha; species Mentha longifolia. Next base: position 281,101 of record CM038111.1, read on the forward strand.
TTCCTAAGTAACGGATGAAGATACCGGAGTCAGCGGCTGCAATGTCATCTGAGCATATACTTCATCAGTTTCAACATCTGCCTGAATCAACAAATAAGCCAACCACTTATTAAAGTCCGCTCGTCTAAAATGAGTTAGCTAACAGGATGGGCCATAAACGTCTACCGAAGAAAACCCACATGCATAGTAACATTGTGGAGTTGACAGATTAATTGAGGCGGCAAGCTAGGGTAATTGGGTATATGAGCATCAACTTCTTTATTAGTTGTGGCAGCAACCTGCCAATATTACCAGTTGACATCTATCAGAGACATGGCAACTATATGACGTTAAGCAAAGTATTTGAAACAGCTTAAGTAACGATGGACAAAATCAGAGAACCTGCTCACTGTGGCCCTGAGGGAAGTAAACCACGCGACTTCCAACTGTTGGCAACGACACTAAAGGACCAGCACAGGCATGCCATAGCTCAGAGTTCAAGCACTTCTTCTCCCCTTCCATAACCAAAGTATCGACCAGGAAATTCATCAATCAAAATACATTCCAATTAACTAAGTAAGTCACTGAACTCTCTTTCTTTTATTGATAAGCACTAAAACGAAGAACATATTAAGGAAAATGATAATTGCATACTTAAAACAACAAAAGTTCAACGACAATGACAAGATGAGAGAGAGAGAAATCAAAAGAATTCTACCAAAAACAAAAAGGAAAAGAAGAAAGAAAGTTCAATTCACATAAAGAAATGAAGAAAAGAATGAAGAGAAAGAGGACATAATTGGTACCTTCATGAGCCTGCTGACCCATCTCTGATGTTGAAAGCTTCATGGTTTATTGTCCACACTTCACCAAAATACAAATGTTGATTAATATTTTTCTTTACCTATCAACAGAATTATCCATTATAATCCCAGCTCAAACATACCCGTCACTGACAATTCCTGGAAAATCAAACCCCAAAACCTAAGCCAGTTCTATAATTCCAATATTATTTAGCTTCCTGGTTAACTCTTCCCCATATTTAATCTTTACTGCATTTCTACTCCTCCAACAAATCATGGCTAACTTTACAAGAAACCCACAAGAAAAACAATCCACTTAAAATCACATGAGCTCACCATTTTTAATCAAGAAATCGAAAGATTGCTAATCCAACTCGAGGCATTTCAACAGAATCCCTGTTCTCTAGTTCTCCTTCATGATTATGCAGGTGAAAGCTGAAAGTTGAGAACTTTTGAGAAGCCTATCGCTATCGCCCTCGACTTTCCTTCAAGAAAACCAAGTGAGAGAAGATTGAAAGTCAGTGGCTTTCCCGTATTTTATATAGTCCACCCGACCAAGGTCGACCTGGTGGCAGTCGCCTCAGGAGGAGGAGGCAGAGAGATATAGAGAGAGAGATGCACAAGAAAGAGTGATGGAGAGAGAGAGAGATAAATAGAGGGTATTAATGCTAAATCCTGTACTGCTGATACTATGCAAATAGCTAAGCGAGTGACCCTCTTTCCGTTTCTCTCTCTTTGCTATCATCAGAGAGAGAGCCATAGCAAAAGAGAGACATCTCAGCCGTCCATCCAACCGTACGAAGAATCGTGTCCGTTCCATGAAAAAATGATTTGACAGGAAGCATGTGCCACCATCATTCAATGGTCGCTGTCAGAGTACGGACATCAAAAATATAATACTGCCTCTGCCCATGATATTGAACGAGAAAGGGATCAAGCTATCGCCCCAAACTCTCTTTCCTCCCTCTTCTCTCGCATCGTCCATGTTGTACTCGTGGCGGTAAGAAATCGAAAGGAATTCGCAGAAGCACCATTGATTTTGAACTCAGCTCAAAGCATTCTACATTCTACAACAGGCAGCAGTCAGAATCTTGCGCCATCAAAATCTAGAAAATAAAGTTTGCAATTACTGAAGTCAATTACTCTGCCATCCTAGTCAAGAAAAGTTGTTTAATATTCTTGCCATTTCACACACATTCCAGTTTTGGATAGTTTTATTAATAAAAAAAAATGGAAAATCAAGATTGAGCTTAATTAACTAATCAAAATCCTAATTTCAAATCTACACTTAACACTAGTGGGGAAAAGGATATTTCACCACTTGATCACAAAAAAAAAGAGATTCTGTGGCGCATCTAGGTAAAACTAAAAGGTCACCAATTTTAAGCCTTGGTGTTTATACTGAGAGACCGACGATCAGATTAACTAACTTGTTCTGCAACTCTACGTACACATAACAGAATAACGCCGTCGTCGCCTCCTCTCTCTCTCTCTCTCTCTCTCTCTCTCTCTCTCTCTCTCTCCATTTCCGCCGCCAGATCCACCCTTAACTGGACATTCTGCATGCCTGTTGAAATCGATTGTCGTATTTCTTCATGAAAGGAGGGGAAGAAGCGCATATGGTAGGGTTTGAGAACAGAATTAGGGATTTGTTGTGAGAGAGAAAGCAGTAGGATCAGCGGAGATAACGTCACCCAATCCATTCACCATTTAACAAACTGGTCCTTCATTAGTTGATTTCATCTCTCACACACTCAGTTGTACTGTAGTATTGAGTAGCAATCAGCAACATCGATTTCCAGTTGTATTGTGAAGATCTATACTTTTTTTTTATGGAACGTGTTTCCACGCATCTTACCATGAGTTCTAAAATAATTTTAAAAAAAAAAAATTACGGGATACTATGAACACAATTTTTTATTGGGTCCGTCTCGCATATATAAACACATTTTTTTTTGGGAAATAATTAGGGTTTAAATGATATAATTTGTAAATATCTTATTACACTTAATATTTTCTAATTAAATTTCATCTCATTCTCAATATAATTTAAATTCTAAAAGTTTAAATTATTATAACTTGCTCGTTTGTTTTCTATTTTTTATGAATTTTTATACCAAATTAAAGGTTTTGATACGATTTTTCATTTAAGATCAGACATCAATATATTTTTATGTATATCTATGATGATCTAGTTTTAAAATATGTCTAAATACATAAACCACATTACATCCCTACACACAATACATTTTACACTAAACATTCTCGTCTTAAATCTCGTGCCGAAACGAAACGTGTCTATATCTCCGAAACAGGGGAGTAATTTATAACAGGTTTGGACAGAAGATGAGTGGGAGGAGGACGTGTCATGTTATGGGCAAAATTTATAATCTTAAATTATTAAAAATATATATATTTTTGATAATATTGGGAAAATGCACATTTAATTTAAATATTAGAAAAGAATGATCCACTTAACATTTAATACAAGTACAAAATTTACTTCTTCTAGCATGTAGTAGTAAAAAAAAAGAGAGTATACTATACTAATACTACTATGCATGTGTGTGCAGCAGGTGGGGTAGTGGGAAGTGCACCTTTGACTGGAAATGATAATAATAATATTACTATTATTATTATTATTGGAAGAAAACCTTGTGTAATACGGAGTATACTATTTCCTCCCGCTCAGAGATATTGACTCCTTTTATATTGATATGTGAGGTATAAAATAATGAAAGGGGTCAATATCTCTGAGAGAGAGGAAGTAATATTTAAGATTCGGGAGAACCAAGACGTACTAAATTCGGGTTAAAGAAAAATTAGGTGTTGATCCAAATTTAATTAATTTGATTATATATCTTGATCTAGATATTTATAATAGAGAAAATATAGAATAATAAGACGTGGGTTGGAAGAGTAAAAATATTCGACATAGAATTTAATAATGTGGACCATATGAAATACTGTAGACCATATCCTTGGACTGGAAAAAGGAGGACCATTTAATTTTAAAGTGTGTGCGTCAAAATCTTTGCCTGAATTCCATAATAGTAGATGCTATATAACGAGAAATAATGTGGGAATTAATATGGCTATAAAGAAAAAGGATTTCTGTCCATTGAAGGAAATTTGGGCAACACATTTTATTTATTAACCAACTTATTAGATATCCGTAGGCCGAACGAACCGAGTAAAGTCGAGCATTGAATCGACTAGATTAGAAATTCGATCATTTGAGCTCAACTCAAGCTTTTGCCTTTATGATCAAGTTCGGATCGATGCACAATTTGGCTCGATGAGTATCCGATGAGGAGGAATTCGAGCACACTCGTTAATGATTCGAACTTTATTCGAATTCAGCTCGTGAACAAGTTGATCTCGAACTCGACTTATTTAGAATGAGCTCTACTAACAAATTAAATTCCTTCAAAAGTTCCAACTTTTTTGGCTTGAGTTCAGTTGCAGACTCAATTTTATAGGCCTGCAAACACGCTCGATTTAATAAAAGCCAAATGTTTTTACGAGCCTACTAGTCGAGCATCTCAAGAGGCTCGAGCTCAATTCAAGCTCTAGCTCTTTTTGTTAACAAAATCGAGTTCCAAACGTGTCGGTCACCAAGTAGCTCTTGAGTAGGTTACCTCGCTTATTGTCCTAATTAGACTTGCTCATTTATACATACTGAAACTAATATTTGAAATGGGGTTTCACCTGTTGGTGAACTGCATTTAAGTTCCATAATATAATTGAAAATATATTTGTATATCTTCTAGCGTCTCAATCATCAAATGGCAACCAAACCACCTATGAGAATAAGGTAAATGTCCTGAAATCACACAACATGAATCTCTAGGCCTAGATTTTATAATAGGAAATGCTTCAACATTAGTAGCAAAAGACAGCTTGAAAGCAAATACAAGAGGGAGAGAGAATATTTGCCTTCTACATACATTGGTGTTTACCTGTAAGTTCACTCCCAGCAACACTGACTGAAGTCTGAAGGAACAAATTCTTACAAACCTCGTATCGTATCGTATGCTATCCTTAAGCGAAATTACCAAATTTAAAGCGAGAGAGAGGCATCAGTTTTCGTGCTGGTATTCAAGCCATCCTTGAGATGGGAGTCCACATACAGTTTTGGGTGTCTTCAATGTTGCTCATCCTCTCGTCGTTGCTTGTGCTCAACGTCTCCGTCTTTTGTTTTCCCAACTTCAACACATCTTCCGGAGAAAGGATCTTTATATACCACACATTATTAACGAATGCCCTGTCCACGTATTTGCAAGTTACAAACAGTCAGTTCAATCCCATACAATTTTGAGTTTCATCAGAATTAAAAAAGAGAAGAAGAACAAGAAGATACGACATGGTTTGATATCGATTCTCTCTTGATACACGTGGTGTATAAGGGACAGGAGAAAATATTCCATCATATTAAATCTCCCATATCACAATATCTTATTATCGTTTATGCTTTATGTGACAGATGAATTCTTGATTCTCAACAGATCAAAAGAAAGAACAGAAGTTTAAGAGGAAGTATCTTGATTTAACGAAAACTCCTATTGCACATCCTCTTCTGCATTCGAGGAGGAGGAAAATTGCAGATAATAAAAACTGAGAAGTCTCTCTGAAAATTTTGAACGAAAATGTATCATCAAACAGTACTTACTCCCATGGGTCGTCTCCAAGGAGAAGAACGTCATTCTCCCTGTCGACAAATACAAGCTGCCAGCCTGATCTTTGAGGGTCTTCAAGCAACCCTTCGATCCCGAACATCTGTCCCAGTTCGTATCTCAGCTCTTGATAGCTGCTGAACTGGCTCATGTCCAGTGACCTACCAACGGATCCCGTTTTGTACACCTACAAAAAACAAAAATCCATCACTTGCTATGAACTCTTGCAGTGGAAGAATACAAAATTTATAACAATCACCTTCACGAAAGTAGGAGCATCCGTAGTCTGTAACACATCGGAAGAATCTTGAACACAGCCATATAAAGGACTCTGATACCCCAATGGTCCCGACTGTAAATCAGCATGAACAGTTCCAACAACAGAAGCAGAAGTTGGGATTAGGAGAGCAGACGCGTCGAGGTTAGCACCAAAAAGGGCTTGATTCTGCACATCCATGCTACTTCTTTCCACCTCTACAGAAGCATCTTTTCCAGAAAATGGTTCAACAGTTTTCAAACCATTGGCAGACTGGGTAAATTTTGTCACCCATGATTGTTGTTGTGACTGCTCATTGAGCATCGGTTCACCCAATCTCGATAAATTCAAAAGATTACTACTTCCATCGGGACTCAAGAAATTTTGCATCGTAGGATGAGCCATGGATGCTGGAAATTTATTGTTTGAAGTTGAAAAATCTGGTTTAGAAATTGAAGAGGACGGAATATCAAACATTGGCCTCTGTTGGAGCTGATCGTGTTGAGCAGCGAAGTAAGCATCCTGATAATTCTGTTCTTGCTCACGTTTCTCAGCTTGATTTACAATTTGCTGTTCGAGTGGTCTCTGCAGATTATCAGACAGTATTTGAGTCTGAGTCGGAAGCATATGGGGAGAAACTGGTGAATGGGGTCCATGCTGAGGCTGATTGTAAGGAAGAGGCTGCTGGAATTGCATAAATTGGTTCTTCAGCAATTCCCCGCTTCCAAAGTTCTGCAGTCCTGCCACCATTGCCTGATACTGCTGATTGAGATCGTTTCTCGAGCCTACTGGGTCAAATCTTTGCTGCATCAATGGCATCATGCCCATTGACTGAAAATTGACAGAGTTTAACCCTTGAGAAGCAGCTTCACCTCTTAACCAACCCAGGCCATTGATAACTTCATTACCAGCATCTGAGATAGAGGCCGAGGGATTCTTGGTAAAACCATACAAGGAGCATAAATCTTGCAACCATGTTCAAGACTTGTTATACATCAAACATGACACCAGAGCAAGTATTAAGTTCATGTTTAGATGTTGCATGCTGAAGTAGTAATGAGATATAAGGCAGCAGGTAGAAATACTCTCTCTCCACTAATGTACGTATCTTATATAAGTTACTAGTATTCCCTTCTTCAATTCAAAGACAACATCACATGATGTTTCTTAAAATTATAGTACAATCAGATTAGGTGTAAGAGGCAGTTCAAATTAAAAATATTGGGGCTGAACACCTGTAACGGGAGATGAAGAAATACAAGAATGTTGAAATAAAGATGGGAAAAACAATCATGTCATTGCCTAAGAAAACAAGAGAAGCAAATTTTGTGGTGGTTAGTATACCTTGGGAAGACGATGCCCCAGGGTACCATGGCCGTTTCAGCCTGAGAGGAAATAATGAGGGGTACATGGGAAATGTTGTCAAAGGCTCGATTTCCCATAACGATACCCTTGGCTGCCTCTCACCCGCTGTTGATTCATCCCAACCAACCTACAAATTTATACAGTAACAATTGATAAGCATTATCTAAGTCGAAAAAAGTACCATTACAGATATCCCATCGATCCCCCCTCCCCCCACCCTCCACACACATATACATCTCCAAGTGATAACAATTTGGATCACATTTCTGCAAACAGAGGACTGCTGACTGATTTGGAACTTTGCTAATTAAATTTGTGTTAGTTGGATAGAAGTGAATTAAATTTACAGCACCAACCAAAAACTGATAGCATGGACACACGCAACTAACAGTAGCTTGGACAAGTCAATTCACAGAGCACTTGCACTCTACCTAGGATATAGATCCAAGACAAGAAATCAGATTTTTTAGTAGCGAGCATAAACAAATATATTAAGGACATAAAGTTCAGCAACGAAAATAGTAAGTCTATCTAAGACCTTATAGCCTGTAATACAAAATTGATGGTGAATGGAATAAACTGAAAACTGGGGAAAAAGGGGAACAAAGAAGTGTGATACTGTATCTTTAAATATCTTACGAAATGTTGTTACCTTTACTGAGCGCCAGTGAGAGTTCGGCCAACGAACAGGATCTAAGTCACCAATGCCAGTAATTGTGCCCATGTATCTGCATTTGTGGTGATTGATGATAAGAAGACCTATAATACATATAAGGTTCCAATTAGACCTATCTTAACCAAGTTCTGGTATTGGTCAGATTTAGGAGTCTAAAAAGAAGTTGCAAATTTCCATGCAGCATTCATACTACTGGATGCCATACACAACATACTAGGCCACCCAATCATACTTGAGAGCTAGTTAGCGAAAATCCCAAACATGGAAACAAGCTAGATTGGCGTATTTTAACATCCTAAATGACCTTCAACACCAAAACCAGACAAGTGTACAAATATAATTGCCAAATAAGATAAGTATTTGCAGTTATAACTAGCCATAAAGATGACTACATCTCCATATTTTCATGTGCAACTATTAATATACCTGCGGACACTGGATTCTTCAGTTTCAAATAGCATCCGGAAACGCATTCCAACAGAGACGCGAGTGTGATATACAGCTTGGACATACTTTGAAAAGGGAATTACAAACTCACACGGACTAGCCCTGATGTGAAATAGGTTTGTCAGAAATGCAAAAACGAAAATATCAAAGGATAAAATATTACAACCTCGGATTATAAAATACAGTGAAGCAGCTATTAGTAGCAGCAGCATGAGCAGCAGCAGCAAGCAGTCCAATGTGCATACTGTCACTTGAGAGAACGGATGATGGCATCACAGTCTGGGGTCTAATGGCACGGCGGATACCCAGAAACAGCTGGTTTTTTTCATTCCTAGGACAAACATTGATAAAGAACTAGCATTGAGCTTCTTAATGCAAAGTTTGGAAACTGGAATTTGAATCAACAATGTAGGCTGTACCATATAAAAAGAACAGAATCTCCAGCAACAAGTCGTTTGGTACTGACAAAGACACTCCAACCAGTAGTCAGCAAATGACGTTTGGGTTGACCTGAGAGAAGCAGGAACCACATTAAGAATTGTAAATTTTCCTTCAATATTGCCACAAGAGGATGTCCTCGACTATTATAGTCAAATTCTCATCGAGAAGGGAAAATGTCTGAAGCTCTCGCATTAACTTCGTGTTTCTTCTTTGAAAATGATTTCACATTCGAAAACTATTGTTTGAGGTACGATGAAAATTTGAACGGCTTCATATAATTCAAATGGACGTGTATCATGAAAAATGCCCATGTTTTTTACAGCAACAATGATAAGAAATGATAGCTATCAGTGGACCAGGAATTTCCATGAGCAATTGCAATGCTATAACTATTAGATTCTGGGCAGAAAGGAAGAAGAGTCATATAATTTGCATGAGCAATTGCAATGCTATTAATCACAAATACCAGATTTTGGACAAGAAGGGGAAAAATCAAAGATAAAATACAGAAACCAAGTGAATTAATTGTTTAGTCTCTCATATTGCAGAGAAACTACAAGGCCAAGTCAAGTAGAAGCAGGTTACGTTGTGCAACCACGAACAAAAGACACATACAAAATAGATGTAAGAGAATTTTTCCCTCCAAGTGACTCTTACACACCAGATTAGCATCACCTAGTCATTGCCTATTCTTAAGGCTAAGAGGGGAGTTCGGAGTTGATGACAGCTAAACTTGTTTTTTGGTGTTCTTATATTTCACCAGAATCTTATAATTTGAGACCTTATATTCTAGACCTCTCTCTGCAAGCACACCCGAAAGGTCTCCAAAAAGCAGGAGAAAACAAGACATCCATGTTAGAAAATATTTCTAAATGACATGTTAAGCAGAACTTGTGTTGATTTCAGTTTTCGTCTCAGGAATTAGTAAAGCCGATGGCAATCGTATCATTTAAATTAAGCAAAAGTTTGTGGAGGGATTTTTACAAACAGAACATTATTTCAGGCACTCCAAGAACAAGAGAGAAATATCACCAGTTGAAGGAGGATATAAACAAATACAAAGCAACAAGCACAGAAGAGAGTCCTTTTATAATCCAAGTTGGATTGTGCATAAAAAGACCTCTTACAACAGCCACTTCTATCCTACCTACCAAAGGATTATGGACCACACTACAATTCGAAATAAACCTAGAGCGTTAAGCACGTATGTATTCAGTCAACCAACGGTTTTCATATTTATTCTTAACAGACTGTATTCAGACTCACCAGCCAACAGCAGTGGGTGGACACTTAATTTGTTGTCATCAATATTAGTACTTGTCGACTTAACATACAAAGTTTTATATCAACTGTAAGTCTGTAACACTACCGCCCAGTGTCAACACTCCAAAGTCAGGATCCGAGCTTTCCATATTAATTCATGCTACATCCTTTTTAATTCAGTCTCGACAAAATATAAATACCAGTAAAGCACAGTCCCATGTATAAAAAATTTCACTAAAATATTGACAGCCAAATTGACCAAAAAGCTGAAGAAAGGGTCACCTCCCTTGATCAGGTTGAAACCAAAAAAAAAAATGGCATACCATTGACCGTATTTCTGAAATCTGAAAATGTTTAACAACTTAAGACCAGCTCCTCCAGCACAGGTGTATAGTGTCCTATTAGATCCTGGCATGGAAACATTTCTGTAGTGATTAAGGAGTACCACTAGTTATGCTTCTCCTCTAGTATTAACCATGTTTTCATGCACAGAGAGTCGGTGAATGAAAACTAGTTACTCTGTGGACACAAATTTGGCGGAAGCTTATTGTTAATTCATAGGACTTGAATTCTGAGTCAACTGGGATTTTCAATTAATGTTTCTTCATGAAATGACAAAACACCACCATTCCTAAATACCAGCCAAAGGTAATAACAATGTGGCTCTTTTGCTTCCCACTAAGAAGTTTTTCTGTCACCCATAAATCAAAGTATCAAAGGCATAGACATATAGCCAGATGAGAATAACATTCATGTGAACTAAATTCGATTGCAATGATGGCATTTTAGTTAGTTTGACCACCGCCACGGCGCCACCTTCTATTGCAATTTTTTTCTTCCAACATTTAGAAAGTCCCTATATCATCACCAACCTTAGTCTGATCAATCTCATGAGTTATGAGTCATAACCCAATAGGAAGGAGTAGTTTATGCATCCACTATAGCCAAATATAATGTATTCTAAGACAAAAGTAAGAAAATGACATAGCATTGGCTTTCGCATGTCATAAACATATGTCCTGCGTAGGGACAAACTGATCTGTCGAAATATCTTCGCATACTTGTATAAACCTGTGATACTGCATTATTTGTTTTGTAATTTTTCAATCGAATTTACACATACAATGTTAAGGCATGGTTTCGGTTGCATTGCACACTAAATCCCAAAGTATTAAATTCAAGAACCAAGACAAAATTAACAAGTTAATGACAGAAATTTACCCCGAAAAATATGCCTAAACTTCCATTCCACATCATGAAGATCCCTGGCAATAAGCTCTTGTGCTGGCGGTGTCTGCGAGAAATCCTGAAGCACCGACAAAATTGTAAACAGTTCAACACCAGATTTTCTATCAGAAAAATCAGATCACGAGAAAATGATACCAGAGGTGGAAAAACTTTCTCTGCTGCACGACGAGGAACAGAAAAGCCTCCATGTGTACTAGTATCACTTGCAGTCAGAGTCTTGCAGAAGTAATTAGTTGGTTGCCTACTGGGGATTCCCAGCTCCACAGGAAGGTATGCGTCTTTCTGTTCTTGCTGCATCCAAGCAATATTTATTATGATTATGAATTCTGATTCAGCAAGTCAAGGACAATAATATTGAGCTATCAAGCATTGTATAATTTGAAAATACCGGAGTCAATGGCTGCAATGTCAACTGGGCATATACTTCATCTGTTTCAATGTCTGCCTGAATTTAAACAAAGAAACCAACTTTTAATTTAGGCTTAAGTTAAAAAGATGAAAACACAAAAATCTACTAAAGAAAACTTACATGCAATGTAACATTATGGAGTTGGCAAATCAATTGCGCAGACAAGCTCGGGTAATTGGGTAAATGGGCATCGACTTCTTTATTAGTTGTTGCAGCAACCTGCATATTATTCCCAGTAAATATCAATCAAAACTGACCTGAACCGAGTACTAAAAGTAGATCACACATTCATATAAAGAAGTATTGCAGTAGGAAAATTCAACGAAACCTGCTCACTGTGACCCTGAGGGAAGTAAACCACACGACTTCCAACTGTTGGCAACGACACTAAAGGACCAGCACAGGCATGCCATAGCTCAGAATTCAAGCACTTCTTCTCCTCTTCCACTAACACAATAATCAGTTCTATAATCACATTTTAATCAACATAATCTGCTTAAAGCAAGATATCTTTGTCTAAGCACTAAAACATATTCCTTCCAAGAAATGCGGAATTTACAGTTTTCATGCATAGACAGTTCAAAACTAAATGATAATGATATCCCCCCACAAAAACATCATAGGAGATTAACTTTAAAATAATAATAATAATAATAATAATAATAATAATAATAATAATAATAATAATAATAATAATAAAAAATAATTAACAAAAATAAAAATAAAAAAATTGTTATAAGAGAAAAAAGCTACAGAAAAGGAAATGGAAAGTGTGCTTAAGAAAGAGAAGAACAATGGGCACCTTCATGGCCATGCTGACCCATCCCTGATGTTGAAAGCTTCATAGTTTTATCCAAGATTTCACTCATACAGAAATATTCAACAATTTTTTCTAGTGTTATAATCTACAAATTTCCCACTCATCAACATAATTATCACTTAAACTGCTCAAACAAAACCCTCATTTCCAATCTTCAACATCTCAACCCCTGCAAACCCAATCCTTTTGAGCTCCATCACTCTCGTGCTCCCAATTTCACCCTTCGCCATCGCAAAACCTCACTCACATTCCACACTCCACCGAACAATCACCACCAAATTCGCCACAAACCCACTAAATCAAACCAAAATCCTCAGAAACAAACACGCAAATCCCCATCCCCATAATTCCTAATCAAACGGAAAAAAAAAAAGGAAAAAAAAATCCCCTCTTTCCCCATATTCTGCCTCTGGATCCTCCAGCTACACTGGGTACGAGCTATAAAGTCGATAGCTTTTTCATGGTGAGTCGCTATCTCGCAACTTTCTCCGAGAAATAATAGTGAGAGAAAACCGAAAGTCTGTTGCAGATTTGCTCTGGTTTTATACTCAGCCCGACCGCGGTCGACCTGGCAGCAGTCACCCTCAGAACCGAGAGAAAGAGATGGAGCGTGGAATTCGTGTATCTATTGCTGGATACTGTACGCTGCTGGTACTATGCAATTTGGCTCAGTCACTGTCCCCCCTTCTCTCTCTCTCTCTCACTCACACACTCTTGGCAAAGAAGAAAAAGAAAAGGAGGGAAATCTGAGCTGTTGATTGAACCGTACGGTGGATCGTGACCGTCCCATGAAAGATGATGGTGACAGCAGCATGTGCCATCTCCATGGGTGGGACCATGGTCACTCTCAGAGTACGGACATTAAAATATGTCGTGATAGTGAAAGTGAAAGTGAAAGTGAAAGGGAAAGAACGAAAGGTGTAAGCAAGCATGTATCGAAATCAAACCACCATTGCCACTCCGCACTCGCCATCTTTTATGCAAATTTCTTCGAATTATTGATTCGAATAAGCCCAGCTGACGTAGGGTTTTCCAGTGGGGAAGATTGAATGAATATTTGATTGTTTTGCTTCGAAATCAAATGAATTGAATTAAATGAATATTGATTGTTTTGCTGATTGGGATTTTTTTTTTAAGTGTAATTTTCTAAACATATAAATAAAATAAAAGTTATGAATTCAATATTTATATATTAAAAAAATACATAAATTTGAACATTCAAATTAATATTGTAATTTTATAACTTTTACTTTATATAAATATGTTAGGGTTGTTAATATAACGTATTATTAGGTGTTAATCAAATTTTTAATATGCAATTGACATTCTAAATATAAAATTGCAACAAGTAAAATATCGAGAAATGATATGGTTGTAATGAAAAAAAAAAAATCCTTTAAATAAGCATTTCAATCTAAAAGTTGAGCGGTTGTCATGCAATAACCAATTTAGCAAAATCATTTTATACCCTTTTATAAAGAATGACAGAACTTTAATTGGATATATTGGCTGCCGTTAGTTATAGATGGACATGGTCATGGCCACCCAATTTTCTTACTATTATTATTATTAACCACAACAGGATTGCATTGAAAAAACCACCTACAGTTAAAAGATAACAAATCCATCTCCATTATTAGACTTTCATGAAAGAAAAACATCATTCGTTCTTTATTTTTCAATTTTAGAAACTCGTTCTCAAAAAAGTATTCAAATATTTAAATTTATCTAATGTCGAATGTATTTTATCCATAAAATGGCCCGTGCCGCTTGACTACTAGTAGTTAATAATCATTTTATGTCACATTTATTTTGACATGTACGAGTATATTATAATAATAATATATGATAGGATGGACATGACAGAAGAAGTTATAGTTTATAGATTTCGCAATTAGGGAAATTGGTCCTCCAAAATCCAATCTGTACTTGATTCCAAAAAGTTTAAGGAAAAAAAAATCGAGAGTATAAATATATAAATTCAAGCCACTAACTTAAAAAAATTAAATATTAATATTCAATTTTAATATTATGGGACCAAAATACCATATTGAATTTTAAATTAAAAGACTGCATCCTTACCTTTCGGTTTTTCATTTCCTCAAAACATAATTAACTCCTTCTCAAATTCTATCTCGCTCATTCTGATGCCTTCCACCTCCTTCATCCTCATTCACCACGCCGAAGTTGTCTGACACGGCCGCGGCCGCGCACGACGAGCTGGCCAAATAAAGATAGTCACAGGAGATGACTCAATTGATGCAGATGACGATGTTGTTTATCTGCACAGCACAAGCGAGTGAAAACTACCTCAAAATGATGTAACAGTTGCCCAATACCTTGATGTCACCAAAATTTGAAGATCAAGAGGATTATGGAATAAGAATTTATGGATTAAGTAAGGTTATTTTAGTAGTCTTATGCTAAAGTTGGCTATTATTTCAGTTTTGTAAAATGAGTGCAAAAAAAAAAAGATTCATTTATGGCGAGAGTAAATTGATGTATGACTTAAAATTGTCACGTATTTACAATAATTTATTTTTTTTATATTTCAGGTGTGATGTATGCGATACATAGACACCGGTGTTCAATTAGAAAAATAAAAACTGAAAATATTCTAAATTTCAAGTACTAGAATTATTATTATTTTTTAAATTAGAATAGTTTTTATTTTTATTTTTTACTTGGCAAACACAACACACTCACACATACACGTACCCAAGATGACTCAATCCTCAATCTTTTGATTGGAAGCGAAATGTTTTACCAACGGCGAATAATTTTTTTCTAAAAGAAAAAGGCACGAGATATTTATTATTATTATTATTATATTATTCTGACAATTTTTTTTTATTATTCTTGTGAATGTTAGATGTGCATATTAAATTCAATAAATCTAAAAAAAAATTGTTAACTCGTCTTAAACCTGTGGTCAAAATCTTAGCTCACATCATCAAAACAGGCTTCAGGCGGCGGCGGCGGCGACGGCGGATATGAGGATCATGGAATGGGCGGCGAGAAGAGATCACCTCCGCGGAGTACCTAGGAAGATGATTATCACGGCGGTGGGAGCATTCGCCAAGGTTGTGGCCAATTTGCTCAACACCACAACTGTTTACAACCTCGAAACCCTCCTCCGCCTCGTCCGGCACCGCCCGCCCGGCGTTCCTCTCATCACCGTCAGCAATCACATGTCCACGTCAGTCACCCTCTCATGTAAAATGGTACTTTTGTGTTGATTCTTATGCTGGAAGTGTTGGTTAAATCTGGCTAATTTAGTGATCGAGAGATGAATATGGATTACTGTTTTGCTTTACATTGACTTGCCCAAAATCATGTACCATCTGCATTGCTTCGTTTGAATGATCTAGGCAAAAACCGGATTCAATGATAGTTACTTGGAGGACAATGAATAATTTACAGGGGTTTTCCATGAATCGGATTATATATCTTTGTGTGTATATTATTTCCCTTCATTGGGAAATAATGGATGTATGCAATTGACTATTCTTATTGCTCGGTAATAGTTATTCGTTTGCTTGTTCTGACTAAATGTACTGGAAATCGTGACTGAGTTTTAATTAATTGTTTCTGGTTCAGGTTGGATGACCCAGTAATGTGGGGATGCAAGAATTTTCCCATAATGGATGCCGAATTAGCGAGATGGGTACTTGCAGCTGAAGACATATGCTTCAAAAACCCAGTATATTCCTATTGTTTTCGGCTTGGTATGTTTAATTATTTAGTTGCAATATGTTCTGCGTGGATTATTCAGGACTCTATTTGGTGATTGAGTAATACACTGTGCTAGCGTTTCCACTGGCAATGACCATTTTCTTGGAGTTGCTGAATCCTATGCCATTTGCCAGTTTCGTGTTCTTGAATAGGAGAGTGGAAGCTTAAATGTTAACTATTTATAGACTACATGTGAAACTAGACACATAAAATACTTTGATTGAGTAGCTGAACTTTGCTACTGTACTATGAGAGGCTTGCACAATCTTTTTTGCTGTTAGTATTTAGTACTCGTTTGGTTCAAGTCGGGCAACGGAAAGGGAATGAAATGAAGTCAAGTAAGGGAATGGTAATAAAAATGGTTACTTTTATTAAGTGTTTGGTTCAAGTATGGAAAGAAGTCACTTGTAAGGGAGTTCCCTTTCTCCTTGTTTCCCCTCCTTCTTGAGGGGTAACAATGTAATGGATTGGGTTACCCCCAAGTAAGGGAAATGGATAACATGTTACTTAAATCAAACAAAAAGTAAGTGAATCAATTAATTGTTTTCCTTTCCCTACAAAAAAAAATGTGAACCAAACATGGGCTTAATCTATAACATTTCAAGGGCATAAGTCCTCTATGTCAACTTTAGGCTTTGCACATCCTCCTGTGAGAGATTAGATTTACATCAGGGGCTCTAGTCGGGAACTTTTCACTACACATGATGTTTCCATTTCCAGCCATTGCCGTGTTTTTTTAAGCGTTGCTCGATCTTTGAGTAATTTTGCTAATTACTATTAATTGTGATTATTAAGTATAAATTAGATTTCTGAAATAACAGACCATGTCACTTTAGTCATATTGAGTGTGAAATGAACAGGGAAATGTATTCCTATAACAAGAGGCGGTGGAATCTATCAGGAACACATGAATGAGGCTCTTGATCGCTTGGCTGATGGAGCTTGGGTACTCTCCATTGTCTTTATTTCTTTTGAAATATTTGAAGAATTTTGTGTACTTTAGTTGTTCCATGCATTTTTTCTTAGCAAATATGTATGTGGTAGGAATTGATGACCAATACTATCAGTTATTAGTAACTCATATTGATGTTGCATAATTTGTTCTTCATCCCATGTAATACTCGGAGAGATCTGAACCTTCACTGTGAGCGCTTGCTATCTAGGGAGTGCATATGTTTCCTTTCTCACATATTTCATTTAACTTCTGTATTTTTACAAAAACACAACTTTAGCGACTGTCCTAAGAGTTTTATCTACAATCAAACACCCATTCCATGGTTTATATATTGTGCTCGATTGTCAATTTATCATTATCATAAGCATTGGGGATCTTAGATTGGAGGTGTCAAATATTTTCTTGAAGAAAGCAGCCCATTAAGTAGTGTAAGCTAGTATTACTCCCTCCGTCCCACCTCATTTGGCTTGTTTGTATATTTTATACCTCACATATATGCAACAAACAAGCCAAATGAGATGGGACTGAGGGAGTACAACCATCAATCACCATAACTATGACCTTGCAACCCGATAACTATGAAGATCCATGGTTAACTACCAGAGTTGGCTCCTATCGATGTTTTGATGAAAAGTAGGCAATTCCTCGGGCAATGTTTATGTTTTGGTGAAAATTGAGTAATAGGCAAACTATCATATTTGAACCCAAATGATAATTATGTTTGTCTTGTCAATACCATGACATGTGCTACTACTATAGATCTTTATTTCCAATAAATGATAAAAACTGCTGTTGCTCTGAAGTTTCCGTTCTCTATTTTATGCCAAATGAACAGTTGCATACATTTCCAGAAGGGAAAGTGTATCAAGAAGATGCACCGATACGGAGGTTGAAATGGGGAACTGCCAGTCTCATTGTTCGTGCCCCTGTAACTCCCATAATTCTGCCAATATTTCATCGTGGTTTTGAACAGGTTTTCATTCCTCTGTCATCAATTTACTATGAGGTGCCAAAAAAACGTTTGCAAATTGTGATCCTCGCCCTTTCTTTCTCTCTTGTGCTTGATGATTAATGAAGATTGAGTTATGATGTAAAGTAATTCAGAATTTATTAGCAAGTTAACAACCTATTTTATTTAAAACTGTCTGGATTCTGTTTAACTAGATCACTTTGAACTAGTATAATTTTTTCATAAATTCTTGATTACGTGGAGGCATTCATTGTCGTAGTATGTGACAAAATAATCTGACTCTGCTTTTGGGTCTATACTTGTTCAGTTATTCCTTATTAACAGAGAAACCATTCTAACTGTGTGCATATAAATAGTGTTTTATCATATATCGGATAATCTCTGTAAACTTTGTCCGACTTTAACCTCACCTTACTAGCAAACATAATCTTTTTTGGTACAGATGAACTATATAGAGTTTAAATTCTTGTATATTTCTTTAGCTAGCTGCATAGCTTGGCAGTCTTTTAGGTCATTTCTAAGAGTGAAGATTGGAGGTTGGGGCTGCCAAATTACCTTTATTAGCTTGAAGAGAGGGCACATGAGTTTGGCATCTTTATCAGATAATAACTCGACTTCCTGAGTCCTACTCTTTAAGGATACAGAACTGAAGGCTTGGCTTAGGCCTATTTTCAGTAAATTTTGCAGAGTTCGTTATCGAGAACTTCTGTTGGCACGATTCAGTAATATTGTGAAAACCATAGAAGCGCATCCCTAGGATGTATTTTTAATTCTGACCACTGCCATTATAATTCTGCCTGTCTGTCGTAGCTCTTCCAAAATCACTAGTTCACTTGCGTAGTTATTAAATTTTATTTATCTCATCTCTTATACTTTATCCGTTTGCCTAATCATCTACCATTTTGCAGGTTATGCCTGAGAATTATATGTTTGGTAGAAGGCCTCCTTTCCCTTTGTGTAGCAAGGATATTAGAATATACATTGGTGAGCCAATTACGTTTGACATCCCTAAACTGAAGGAGGAGGCAATTCAAACGTCGAGGGATTTATCATTTTCTCACTCTGGATGGCCCAAGACCATCTGTGGACTGGACGAGGGTGCACAAAGATGTCTGTACACGAATATATCAGAGCACATACGAGGAGTCATGGAGAGATTGCGTGTTGCTAGTGGATCACGTCTGTAACCGAACTGAATCTTGACCAATTCGATCACGTCTGAAATCGAATTCGTCAAGGATCATGTCAGAAATGAAGGAGTCATGGCAGAGGTTGCGAATTGCTAGTATAGCTGCATCATAATATAATCTTACTAAGAGGTATGCAGAGCATGTTAATTTTTTAAGCTGGCTTTGCATCTGGCCTTTTCTCTCTCCCTTTATTTTATTTTTTTTTAATTTTTTTTTAAGAGCAAATTCCAGTAGAGGAAATAGACCATTATATTGTACGGAGTACTATTTTTAACTTATATGGGTCCCCAAAAGAAGAGATTTTTTTATTTTTATTTTTTTTCTTAAAAGCAAATAATTAAGATTTTATCGAAACATTTTAAGAAATGGAATCGATTTGGATCTCATTCATGTATTCATGTTTGATTAACAATCAACTTAAATCTAACAGTGTTTTCATGCCTGGACCGGATTGGGCGGTCGAATTCGTTTAACCACCAACTGCCTTTGAGATCGGTCCGGTCGTGCTCGTGGACAGTTCATGGATGGCCCGCCACTAACCAGATGAAACCGGTTAAAATTTTGTTCAATGCATATGTAATGTGGGGAGTTATTCAGCTTTTCTCAAACGGTTAACTCGAGGACTGAATTTCGCGACCGATTCTTGTCCGATCCGGGTTTCAATAAATTGAACCGGCTCAAATGCAAATGCATACGTGGCTCGATCTAAACTAAATTCTAAATTTGGTGGGAAATGTGGGGCCCTTTTGACATGTAGATAAGGGTATCGTATCATTACAAAATGATGTGCCTAAAATGGTAATCCTCAATTTCCAGCAGAATCCCCCTCCCCCTCCGCCTTCTTCTCCGGCGGCCTCCCGCCTTGTTGCCTTCACCACCCCGCATAATTACGCCGGGAGGCTCTCTCGCCTTATCCACCTCAATGGCTGGACTCCTCTCTGGTGCCCCACCGTCACCGTCGAGCCCACTCCGGCCACAATCTCCGCCCTCCAACATTTCCTGCTCCCACCCTATCCCCCTCTCCGCCACTTCTCCGCCGTCGCATTCACTTCCAGAACTGGAATCTCCGCCTTCTCCGAGGCATTAGCCGGAATCAGCACGCCTCCTTTGCCCTCAATCGGTGAAATCTTTACCATTTCAGCCCTGGGTAAAGACTCGGAGCTCCTGGATGAATCTTTCATCGGTAGATTATGCGAGACTCCGGCGCGAATTAGGGTTCTGGTGCCGCCGGTGGCGACGCCGAGCGCCCTGGTGGAGGCGTTGGGGTTAGGGTTGGAGAGGAAGGTCTTGTGTCCCGTCCCGGCCGTAATCGGGCTGGAAGAGCCGCCGGTGGTGCCGAAACTGCTGACGGATCTGGAGCGGCGGGGCTGGACGGCGGTCAGGGTGGATGCCTACGAGACGCGGTGGCGCAACGGCGTGGCGGAGCTGGTGGAGAGGATAGAAGAGGAGTGCGGCGTGGACGCGATCGTTTTCACGAGCACCGCGGAGGTGGAGGGCCTGCTGAAGAGCTTGGCCGAAGTGGGGCTGGATTGGGGCATGGTGAGGGGGATGTGCCCGCGGATGGTGGCGGCGGCGCACGGCCCGGTGACGGCGGCGGGGGCGGAGAAATTGGGGGTGGGAATTGATGTGGTGAGCTCGAGGTTTGATAGCTTTGATGGAGTGGTGGAGGCTCTTCAATATCAATGGAATTGTTAATAATTATGTTGTGTGTGTAGTAAATATTACTCCGTGTACACTTTCTTTTAAGCACGGTTTTTAAGAAAATATAATTTTATGTGTATTATTGTGGTGTCCATCACTTTAATGAATGTAAAATAAGAGTTATTTTAAGCTATTTTTGGAAAGTGGTCACTTCGGAGTAAAGATCTCAAAAAAGAAATGTGGTCACTTCGGAGTGAATGAAGGGAGTATTTTCTTAATTATATTTCGATTATTCGACTAATAATGCATTTCAATTAATTTTCTCTCATAAATTTACACATGGGGTTTCTAATTAATGAGCTAATGTCATGCATCGAATAAATCTCCTTCCTTAAATATGATACATTAACAAAACATCTTCAATGTATAATACTACACCAATTAGTAGTGAATTTTGCACCAAAATTGTGCAATTTTTAGCACAAAAATTTCATTTCCATCAAATGAAAGATAGTGGAAAAGAAGCTAAACTCCTTATAATAATTTAAGAAGCCCAATGGGCCCAGGAGGTGATAGGCTTTTTCATCCACTATTTTGACCTTGGGTTTAGCTTTTTAATTAGTCAGGACACATGCAACTTCTTTTATTTTATTTTCTTTTATTTTTTTATTTTTTTCTCGAAACAATATAACATGAAATTTAAAAGTTGAAAATATTTAGTCTCAAACATTAACTCGCAAAAATATTTAGTCTCAAACAATTGAAGCGGAAGAAGGAAAAGAAATAGAGGTCGAATCAAAAAACTACAAAAAAATAGGCTCGAGATACTGTGTTAGAATAATCTGGATGCAAATTCATGGAAACAATGAAGAAGAAAAAGATCAGAGAAAGAGACGAGAAGAGAGAGAAAATAAATCTGTACTATTTTCAATAACTGTGTAACTATTGTACAAATGTGGTATTTAAGCTAAACCTAGCCACGTGCACCTAGGGCTGCAAACGAGCCGAGCCGAGCTGAGTATTGGCAGGCTCGGGTTCGGCTCGTTTAATATTATATATGTTCGGGCTCGGGTTCGAGTTCGATTCGAGCTTTAAATTTGTGCTCGAGTTCGGCTCGTGGTAAAAATTTTGAGTTCGAATTTAGCTCGAGTTCGGCTCGCTAAATATTCGATAAATGGTTCGACTCGAGTTCGGTTCGGATTTGAGCTCGAATCCGGCTCATGAAAAGCTCGAATTTTAATTCGAGCTCGAGCTCGATCTCGATTTTAAGCTCATTTAAAAGACATGATTTACAATATTGTTTTTTAACATTCCAAATAAACATAAATTAAAATAAAATTCATCAAACGAAAATTAAATTATTTAATACTATAAAATAATAAATAAATAAATACATATACAATATAATAAATGAATTGATGATAATTGTCGATAGATATTAATGTTATAAGTTAATATTTTCTAATAATAATTGTGGTGTAGTGCCTAATTAGCTTTGGTTGTGATTTGAAATTAATTTTACATCTAAATGCTAAAGCTCGTTTACAGGCTCGATTAGAGGTTCGATTAAGAGTTCGCGAACATGCTCGATTAACATACGAGCCGAACACGTTCGCGAGCAAAATGAGTCGAACACCCTAGAGCTCGAGCTCGGCTCGTTAAATTAAACGAGCTCGAATTCGGGCTCGAGCTCGGCTCGTTTATTAACGAATTCAAGTTTGAACGAGCTCTTACCGAATCGAGCACCGAGTATGTCCCGAGTAGCTCTACTCGTTTGCAGCCCTACGTGCACCTGAGCTAATTGACAGCTCATCTACAACCAACTAACCGTCTAACTAAAACCTCATCTTTAGCTGCCTAACTAGTTATAACTAAAGAACATTAACAAGAACATAAACTCATCCTAATACAAACATTAACTCCATATCGGTAGCTCAACACATGTACACATATTCAATTTAACTTTAACAAAAGTTGCATATGGTATTATTATCTGTATAAATAATGTGCTGTATTTTTGGAATGTTTGAACATCCTTACAATGTTATTTCCCAAAATACACAAGCTAAAAATGCTTTCTTTTGATTGCAAAAATAAAAGCAGACATATTACCCCAATGTTCAAAAACAAAATTTATCCTTTTCCTTGTAGAGACTCAAAACCAAGCACGTGACATAATATATAATTACATCTACTAGTATATTTTTATGATAAATGAATTTTTACAATTGACTACGTTGGTCGCACTTTGATTTTAGATATTTGCTAAATTATTTAATGTGGTTAGTGCATGAAGGGAATAAAATGCAACTAAAGTAGGACATTTGGCAACTAAAACCAAAAAAAAAAAAAAAAAACGGAGAAAAGAGGTAGAGAGAGAGAGAGGTCGGATATTTGGCAGTAATTGAAGAAGTCTAGATGATTTCTCTACTGATTTATTCAATTATCTTGATAGTTCGAGTGATTTCTATTCCATTTCGGTATATAAGATTTAAATATATTATTATACATCAACTTTTGTTCTTTTACATCAAACATGTTATATAAATACTTTTTTTTTCCACAAATTTAGCTCGGAATGACAATACATAAATGTGTTTAAACAAATGATTTATAATAAAATTGAAACGTAAAATAGAGAAGTAACTAGAGAATATGATACTCCCCCAATAGTGGGAATTTCCGTAGGCACTTTCGTCGTTTGCTCACTTAAGCATTATGTTGCTCGATTTTTTCAATTGTTTTATATTCTAGTACCTTAGAAATTAATATATAAATCATAAAATCTAAAAAAAAAAAATCAAAGTTCGATTTGTTTTATTATTCATTTTTTGAAGTTTAAAATAAAAAAAGAATAAATCGAGGTTTGATTTTTGAATAATATAATTTCTATATTAATTTCTAAGGTACTAGAATATAAAACAATTGAAAAAATCGAACAAAATAATACTAAAGTGAGCAAACGATGAAGGTGCCGACGGGGGTGTCCACCATTGGAGGAGTAACATGTATATCATTTCTCACGTAAAATAATTTTTAGGCACATTATGGGTTAGATAAGAAAATTTTGATAGGTCAAAACATATTGTGTAACTTAAGAAATTATGATAGTGAGTTGTTATATACTTTCTATTTAAATATGTGACAAAATTGTGGGATGGATGGACTATGCTATATTTATGAATAGATGTATATATTTTGGAATGACATTGTACAAATGGTTTGCCTTTGATTTCTAAATTTATTTTATTTAAAGCACCATTGTTTTTATATTTAGTGATTGGTGCTTGTGGTATGTAGCCACCTTACACGAAATATTAAATGCACTATTGTAAAATGGTTGAAGATGTCAATGGTGAATTGAAATTGAGTAGTGGTCGACGGCGACGCCCATTTCTCGTGACTTAATTCATTCCCTTAATCATCTTTCCTTTTTTATTTTATTTATTTACTTCCATCTGTCGATACTGTATTTGAAGTTTCCTTCCTCCTTTGCTGTTTTAGCCGGCCATGCCGGCTTTATCAATTTACTTATAGATATAAAAAAATAATGAAATGCAAATTAAAAGATTCAACCCTTTCAATAATCCGTGTCGATTAATAGTACTAGTGAATTATACATATCTAGTTTCACCATTGTTATAACATATTGTGATCACGAAGAGTGTTCTCCTATCCATTGTCTGTCGTTAGCTATGATGGCGTCATTAGCATGATATTTATTGTTAATGATTAAAAATTATTATAAATATATATTGTAAAAAATCTAAATTTTGCTTAAAAATTTAAAACTTTTTAAAGAAATACATACACGTGATACTATCACATTAACGGTGGATATGTAAACTATATTCATTGTGAGTTTGTGAAGTAGGGTAAGATTTTCCCCTATATTATTCAAATTCAATAGTGTTTAATGTAAACCTGTAGATACCATTCTTTATGTAAGTAAAATTGCACCAAATCAAAAGTTTTCAAAGGATGATTTTATATTGTTATGAGATTAAAAAAAATAAAATAATTATTATACTTTTTTTTACGCGAATAATTCATTATATTTAAAAAAACATTAGTGGAACTTTTAATTGTTTCCAGTTTGGAGGAGTCTTACAAAAGTTAAAATTACCATTCTTGGTGGGGAGATCACACGTTCAATTAGTTTTGGAAATGATTATTTATTGTTAAATGTGGTTTATTTATACTACGCTGGACCTATGCTTCATTACCATTATTGCACTGTATTTAATAACCATTAAGTATAATCACATGGATATGATAATTTATTCAAATACAAGAATAAAATCACCGCAATTTCACCCCAAGTATAAATTGACAGAAGAAATAATAAAAACAATAATAATAAATAGCAATAATGATTATTATAGTAATACTAATAATCATATGATATTCCCAAAATTTATTTTTGTACGGTAATTACTAGCAGGGAAAACTTGTAGTAATAAATTGGTGTATGGAATCAACAAAAGAAACAATCATGTGTTGCGTAAGTCTATATATATATATGATGAGTAATGAATGAACATTAATTGATTGAGTGAATGGGTGAAGCACAAAGGAGCTTTGAGATTTTAGCTTAACCACTTTATGTATGAAACTTGTGAGCTTAATAAATGCTAGTGTGTGTTACACTTACACGTCACCTAACCATTAAAAAAAAAAATGAAATGGGACAATTTTTTTACTCAGTATATATAACGAAGAGATCGTATAAAAAGCTTTACTCCATAAAAAATAAGAAATGATTTATATTTAAAATTATTTATTACTTTATAATTTAAGGTGCAGATCAACCGGTATATTATGTTGTATTAAAAATATATTATGATATACATTTATGCATTAATTGTAACTAGTGTTGCGTTCGTGCGATGCACGGAAGATATAAATTACTCCATCTATTCATGACTTTTAGACAATTTTTAGTTAATTTTGGAACTTTGTAATTATGAGTTTTAAAATGGATTTTTGCAGTATAATTTTCTTAAAGAGGACTACTATACTCGCTTGTATACTATAAAAAAGTTACATTTAAAAAATCTACTTTTAAACCCATCATTATAAAATATTAAAATTAATGCGAAAAAATTTCGGTCTAAAGATCATGGACGGATGGAGTATAAGAGAGCGATGAAATAAACAAAAAAGTTTGAAATTATATATTTGTCTCTTACATCATTATAAACCGTAATACAATTAACATTACGTTGTTGTTATCTTCACTAAAGAATTAAATCTCGTAATTTTGGAAACCTAAAATAATTTTAATAGAATATAACGAGCTCAAAATCGAGTTCGAGCTCGACCTCAAATTAAAATAATATTCGAGCTTTTCACGAGTCGGATTTGAACTCATATCGAACCAAACTCGAGCCGAACTATTTATCGAATATTTAACGAGCCGAACTCGAGCTGAATTTGAACTCAAAATTTTTACCTCGAGCCGAGCTCGAGCACGAATTTAAATCTCGACTCGAACTCGAACCCGAACCCAAACCCAAACATGTAAAATATTAAACGAGCCAAACCCGAGCCTGCCACAATACTCAGCTCAGCTCGACTCGTTTGCGGCCCTACTAAGATCAATGAATAACGGAACTTATTTCTATATGATCCTATATATATATATATGCTTAGAGAACTTGTAATAATAAGAAACATTCTACTTTTGAGACATGACTTGGCATTTGAACAATTCAAATGACATCACGATAATAAAAAAAAATAAAAAAAAATAAAAATAATAATAATAATAATAATAATAAAGAATGCTTGATTTCATTTTTAAAAAAAGAGAAGAGATTGCTTTTCCATATATTTTTAATTAAAAACGAATTTTGAGTCCATCATCCATGTTCAAAATTGTTGGAAGCATTCCAAAAAAGGAATATTTTTTGTCAGTATCAATGGCTTTTTACTCAATTATATGGTAGTCTTATGTTCCTACAAAACAACAATAATTCAGTGCAACCGTTAAAAAAAGAAAAAAAAAAAAGGAAAAAAAAAAAAAAAAGGCTAAAGATCGTATACATCAACCTTAAAAATATTCACCATAGTATTTGCCCATTTCCAAGAACTCCATGTTTTTTCATTGTACCTTGTGTCGCAATGCTTTTGATGATAACCATGATTCATAATAATACTCCATACATCCCTAAATATAGTATGTTAAATTTGAATCGACACAGATTTCAAGAAAAAACTAATAAATATATTATAAATGAGATAATAATGAGTTCATTGAGTTCCATTTATGTTAGTGCGGATATTTTTATTTTGAAAAATAATACATACACGAAGGACGTCGCAAAAAAAAATAAATAATAATAAAAATATATAATAATAAAAATAAAATAAAATAAAATAGCACATATATTAGGGATGGATGGGGTAATAGATATATATGTTTCTCATTATTTTGTCAGTGAAATGGGAGATTAAAAAGGGAGATTTTGGAATTCCTTATCCTAATCGAAGAGAAAGTGATTAAAAATGGGTCGGATCAAATGGTGGCGGTTTTGAAATAACCTTTTGAGACAAATTGGGAATAATAATAATACTAATTTTTAGTGAGGATATTGGGCTGGAGATTCAACTCTCAAAAGTCTTTTCCACAGACTTTAGTCACTTTACCATCTCAACCTTAAGAAGAATTGCAATATTTGGTATATGGGGACTTGTGAGGGTGAATCATGACATGAGTGTGGAAATGGGAGTGGAGGAGACCTCTTCGGCAGGAAGATTGATTTCCTTGATAACTTATCTTCGTTGTTGAACAAGTTTACTCTAAAGGAGGCGTGGAGATGGAAATTAAGACCATCATCTGTATGGTATTTGCCCAACGAAACATGCTTACATAACCGCCTTAAATTCTTCGACAATCAACAAATTAAATAATTTGATCTAGACGGCGACAAAGAAAGAGTTTATCATGATTTGGAATTCGTATATAAATTTACAATGTAGAGAAGTGGCCGAATGGGAGGAGGAGACAAAATGCCATGGTGTGTGTGATCAAATGGTAGAATCCGAATCTCTATCTCTTGTATTGCTTGCAATCGGGCGGAGTCCATATGGAATGAGTAATATTTATCAATGGTGTAATGCCTCGACTGCCTCTCATTTTCAGATGAAGGTCCATTCTCTTCAAATTTAGGACTACTTTGCAGTATAGATGAGACTAAATATGCAAATAGTCCATAGATTTGTGTGGCGTATGTTATTTATAAATGGAGATGGAGGAACAAAGTGATATTTGAAAATTCAAATTGAGTTTGAATATTGTTGCCGAAATCACGAGTAAATTATGGTGACATGTTATAAAATGATTATTCGACTGAATTTTCCTTTAAAGATTAGCAAGTCGATATTTGACAATGTCATTAGGATAGTTGCTAGTTTTATCTTATTGTGTTAATAGTTCGTAAGGTACTTCGCGTACGTCGTCATATTTTTTCTCAATAAATTTTTTTCCTGCTTGATTAAAAAAGCATTGTATAAATAATCTCGCGTGATATTATACAATACGCATGTACAAATAAAAGTTTAATACATATTCAACACTACTTTTTATTTTCCTTTTTTTTTTTTTTTTTTCTCGTTTGATCCAATTGAACACTACTTTCAATAATTATAAATATACAATAAATATGATTTGTGCTTGTAATCGGTAACTTACCAATTATACAAAAATCATTTGGATATAATTTTAAAGGAAGCACTGCGTATTAAAACCTAAAAGCAACGTTTACGCTTTGTCCAAATAATTTATATTGTACTTATACAAATCTCCAATCATTGTGGAATCATTTCAATGACACTCAAATTTCTATTTTTCTGCATAATTCGTTTATGATAGTAATTACTATGAAGCTACAATTAAATAATAGTAGTCGTATAATTTTAGGATGAAGTATAATGGGATGGAGTATAAAATATATAGCGTTGATTTGGGGTTTAAAAAGACGATTGATATTGTTAGAATCAGACAAACCAGAAAAAAACAAAACTAAATTTTCTCAATTAAAGAAAAAGATATTAAGTAAATAATTTTTTAATCATAAGAGGAAAGGCAAAAATAGGAAAATTGAAATTGTAGCACAAAAGAAAAATTTAAAAATCCTCTCGTGACCCTCACCACCTTCTTTCTCCCTCCTTCACTCCTCCATTTTCTCTCTCTCCTCTCTCTCCTCCCTCTCTCTCTCTCTCTCTCTCTCTCTAGCTGGGCCTGCGCAAGACGAGACATTTCTTCATCATACATTCATTAGTTCCCGCGGTACATGCCGTGCTCTTATTTTCTTGCTGCTTATTGCTTGTTTCGTTAGATTTGCTCACTGCATTGAGTCGGCATTCTTCAATTTGGGCGTTTGCTGAGTGCTTTTCCTTCATTTTCTGCTGCCATTGTTGGTGCTTATTATCGTCTATCGAAATTCATTGTGGTTAGTTTCGATGATCTAAAATTTCTTTTAATTCACTGGGTCTATGGAGCTGCAATTTTCGAAGTTGGATGCTGTTAGTCCACTGATTTTTCTGGCTTTTGTGCCGGATCTCAGGGATTGGGGTTTATGGCTTCTGATCTAATATACGATTTTATTTATTTCGAATGGAATTCTTCATTTCTGCTTAGTTCCTTCTTCTCTCTGCCCAATTTCTGGTCTATACTTTTTATTTAATTTTTGTTGGGTAGCTTTATATATATAAATTCTCCTCTTTTTGGGTATTGGCCTATGATGTTAACTGTTAAAGTTCTCGTTTTTTAGTTTTTTTTGGGTTTTATATGCTGATTGTTCTTTGTCATACAGTTTTTCCACGAGAGGGCTTGATTGATTAATTGTGATAAGAGAAATAAAAAGTAGAAAGAATTTAGCAGGAAAGAGATGGTTTTGAATTGATTTCTTGGGCATTCGTGCTTCTTAGAGGAGATGACAACTGATATGGCACATAGTGTGAGATCAAGCAGGTCTTCATTTGGCTCTAGCAATGGGTTGGAAACCCCTTCTCACAACTCTTTTGCCACCTCAAACGGTGAAGACTATGACTCCGATGGTTCCAACTTCGCTCCACCGTAAGTTATTTCATTTCACGCATATGCTGATTTTGGCATTGCATTTGTATTTCGTTTCTGGTAATCAGTCAGAGTAGGATTTAAATCCAGCAGTATTTTACGATTAAGTAACCACTATTCCAATTTTCTAACTTTATTATGTCATTTGAGTTGCAGTACACCGAATACCCTGTCTTCAGTTATGCCACCTGAACTTGCCGGTGCTATACCGTTGATCGACAAGTTCCAGGTGAATAGCCAAAATTTCCTATTTCAGAGATTGCAAATTAATAATATCCCTTGTATCCATAACTTCTACTGTCATGTCACACAAATTTTTAGGTGTGTATCCAACATTTTAGTTTCTGATGATTTTTCTTATTTTAGGTGGAGGGATTTCTAAGGGCAATGCAGAAGCAGCTTAATTCAGCTGGAAAACGTGGTTTCTTCTCTAAAAAGACAGTTGGAATGCAAGTTCGAGAAAAATTCACCTTTGAGGATATGCTATGTTTCCAAAAGGTCTGGAATCTTGAGTGAAAAAGTTTGGATCTTTCTGTTCCTATTTTAAATCTTGGATGCTAAATTGTGGGATACCTTTTCACAGGAACCTATCCCAACTTCACTGCTGAAAATAAACAGCGATCTTATCAGTAGAGCAGTTAAGCTGTTCCAAAATATCTTGAAGTATATAGGGGTTGATTCCTCTGATCGACTTTCCCCCATGAGCTTAGATGAACGCATTGAGCTTGTTAGCAAACTATACAAGCATTCTTTGAAGCGTTCTGAACTCCGAGATGAACTATTCATGCAAGTCTCGAAGCAGACAAGAAATAATCCTGATAGGTGTGCTTTTAGGATCTCAAATTCCTTAATCTAGTAGTTATCACTCATTGCCCAAGTTCCTTTTATCTCGGTGCCAAGACTAGTCAATCCGTTTTCCTTTATTCCCTATTGCTCCATGTTACTCGCTGATATGTGGTCGGTCTTGTGCTCTGCTGTAAACAGGCACTCTTTGATTAGGGCATGGGAGCTAATGTATTTATGTGCATCCTGCATGCCCCCGTGCAAGGAAATTGGTGGGTATTTGTCCGAGTATGTACACACAGTGGCACACAGTAGCAGTAATGATTCTGAAGTCCAAGTCCTTGCCATGAACACGTTGAACGCATTAAAGCGTTCTGTCAAAGCTGGACCAAGGCATATAATACCTGGAAGGGAGGAGATTGATGCTGTGTTGACCGGTAAAAAGCTCACAACTATAGTGTTTTTCTTGGACGAAACATTTGAAGAGATTACATATGACATGGCCACGACTGTTGCTGATGCTGTTGAGGTACTGTCACACTTCATCATGCGTCTACACATACCTTTTATGTGCGTGAGTGCAATAAGTGTAGGAGAGTTGGTCACAGCAAGACTATGGTTGGAGTTATGTATATAGTTTACACAAAACAAGCAGTTTCTGTACGGATGCTTGAGATTGTTAATAGTTGATGCATCTTATGTGATCTCTCATGAGGGCAACTTAGAGTTCTTCTGCACCTGAACTGATGTTTGTCACCAATCTGGCAATCGACCCTCACTTTTTAGTTATCTGTTTGGTATCTCGATAGATTGCCATAAACTTTCAAAACTTATATAGATTACAGAGTACTTCTGGATTATGATTAGAATCTTGAGAATTTTATGTTTACTTAATGTATGAAGCTATAGAGAGTGTAATAAATATAATGGTTAGTTTCATTATTATTTAAAACAAACTTGCCTATTGCTTTTGCGTGAAATTAGAAGCCTGGAGCTGTTGCTACAAGAATTTCTAGGCGTCTGCCTGCTTTACTGTCATCATTGTTCAATGTCTCTAGAGAGTTGGTTTGGAAGATTTAGTAAATCACATAAATGCTCTCTCTCTCTCTCTCTATATATATATATATATATATATATATATGTATGTATAGTGGTGGGGAGTGGAAGTAAATTTATTTTTTGTCAATGATGAAACATGAGATGACATAATAAATACACGATCAGAAGTTTCTTTTTGGGTGATATAAAAGAGCGTAAATGGAATTGCAACCACATAACTAGTTGTTCTCGTATGACAACTCTATGTTGAGAGTAATTTAGATGGTCTGGTTACATTAGATTTAGCTTTTTTATTGACCTTCTAACCAAATTTATAGGACTAAGAAATATTCAACATATTAGAAGATTAAAAGACATCAGATTAGGTAATCCAGGGGATTAAAAGATATTGCACTTATAGGCATTCCTCATTATAGGTTATAGTGTGCTTATTTCATGGTGGATGTCTTTTGCGGTCAGAATGAACAGAAAATTCAACGTTTAGTGCTGGATGTTTATTGTCTAGCTATAATATTATAGGTCTTTCTCTTTCACTACACTCACATATATACAATTGGTGCTTTATAGTTTATACGTACAGCATGAGTGTGCAGATATGTAAGTGCTATTTCTTTTGGCACTTTATATATTATCAAGCCAAGTGCATGTGTCTGATTTATTAAATGTTGGCTGACAGAGAGGTGTTCATCTACTATTCATGATCAAAGTTCATACTTTATTCACCTTTTGTTTGTTGCTTCAAACTACAGGAGCTTGCTGGAATAATCAAATTGTCGGCATACTCTAGCTTCAGTTTGTTTGAGTGTCGCAAGGCTGTTGTTTCAAAATCACCGGACCCTGGAAATGGTACTTATGCAGTTATTATTTTTCATATCAAGGAAAAATTTGCTTCCAACTATCATCATATTATTCTTATAATCTATTCTGATTTGTTGTGTAGAGGAGTATATTGGTTTAGATGATAATAAGTACATTGGAGATTTACTTGCTGACTTTAAGGCTTCAAAGGACCGAAGTAAGGGGGAGATTTTGCAGTGTAAACTCATATTCAAAAAGAAGCTATTTCGGGAGTCAGATGAAGCTATTATAGATCCAATGTTTGTGCAATTATCATATGTTCAAGTATGTCTCCTCGATTCCCGTTTTCTCTCTCTTTTTTATTTCTCATTTTCGTACCTGCCAATAGACTTGCCGGTATTGTTATATCGCATTGACATAATATTAAGTCTTTGACTCTTTGATAACTATCTTGGTTAGTATGTTCCTCTAACGTTCTTTGTTCCTTTTTACAGCTACAACATGATTATGTGTTAGGCAATTATCCTGTGGGAAGGGATGATGCTGCACAGCTTTCTGCTTTGCAAATTCTTGTTGAAATTGGATTTGTTGTTTCTCCTGAAACATGCACGTAAGTTGCCTGATTCTTTTCTCTTTCTTTTGGTTTTTCTTTTTTTCAATTTTCTCTACGTGCCTTCATTTTATTTTCAACCTGATTATTTATGGTTAATGAGACGTCTGGTTAACTTGTAATCTAGGAAGTTATAGTAGACATTTGTTACTAATTTATTTAAATATGTATGATCACTCACATTTCCAGAGATTGGACATCACTTTTGGAACGATTCCTCCCAAGACAACTTGCAATCACTCGAGCCAAGAGAGATTGGGAGCTAGATGTTCTTTCTCGTTATCGTTCCGTGGTAAGATATAATTCCTTTAAGGATCAACTTTTTGACCACCATCATTGATATCATCTTTTCATAAACATCGTATTGTTTATTAGTATGAAGTTAACAAGAATTGAGGAACACTATGCATTTACAGTAGAAAATGGATTTTAGGTAATTTGCTTCAAACTCTCACTACTTAACCGTAGCTTGCACAACTTCATTTGCGCTAGATAGTATCACCTTATCCTTCAAATCCTCTACAATCTTCTTCAACTCTTTTCCTCTAGATACAGTTTGTGGGTTTTCTTTTGTTTTTTGTTTTGGGATATAAGAGTCAAAATAGAATTATATATAAATGAGCTTATGTTATTTATTTGTTGTGTCGACTTCAGGAAAATTTGACTAAAGATGATGCTAGACAACAATTTTTGCGGATCTTGAGAACACTTCCTTATGGGAACTCAGTGTTCTTTGCTGTCCGTAAGATTGATGATCCCATTGGGCTACTGCCAGGGAAAATTGTTCTAGGCATTAATAAGCGAGGGGTTAGTCTCATCCACTCTTTATATATTTTAACCACAAATCTGATTCCTATTTTGGAAATGAATTTTAAAGCACGCGACTTATCTGATATGGTTGCTTCTTTACCCAAAGGTTCATTTCTTCCGCCCAGTGCCAAAGGAGTATCTGCACTCGGCTGAGTTAAGGGATATAATGCAATTTGGCAGCAGTAACACTGCTGTGTTTTTTAAGATGAGAGTTGCTGATGTCCTGTATATTTTTCAGTTTGAAACTAAGCAGGTTAGCTATTTGTAATTTGTTCAAATATCTTGTTCTTGTATTCTTTTGTATTGTGCGTGAATTACCATTGACAATCTTATTGAATCAGGGAGAGGAAATTTGTGTTGCCCTTCAAACACATATAAATGATGTAATGCTTCGTCGGTACTCCAAAGCACGTGCAGTTTCTAATGGTTCAGTTAATGGACCTCCTTCTGACAATGTTCGACCTCCTTTAGACGCGAATGAGAAGCGTGTCATGGAATTGTCAAAATCTCTTGAAGATTCAGAGAATAAAGTCAATCAAGTGAGTTTCTAAAGTAATAGCTAGTCACCTCTAAAATATTGATGGGAATTGCTCCAACGTTCCACTTTTAGTAGTTTATTGTTGCAACATTAAGTATCTCCTTGGAATGACATGATCAACTGAGAAAATGTTAATCATAGTTGTGCATATATGTCCAAAATATCATCTTTGACCCTTCTTAAACAGTTCTTACTTTTGGTTATTCAGTTACAAGAGGATCTGCATGAAAAGCAGAAGCAAGCATTGGAAATGAAAGAAGATTTAGAGGGTTTGAAAGGCAGACTAAGGTCTGAGAAGAAGTATTTAGAAGAAATAATCTGTGAACGTGATAAGCTCAGAAGCTTGTGTGCTGAGAAAGATTCAGCAATTCAGGTAATCATCTTTGAAAAGAATGTGCTCAATCTCCTCTGGTGTTTGCATCTTCTCATAATTGATTACCTGTAGGCTGCATTGTTGGAGAAACAGAACATCGAGATGAAGTTAGCAAAGCTGAATATCCAAGGGTTGGAGAACAATATGAGGAAAGAGTTGGTTGAAACAAATAATCAGGTATATATATGTGAATTTTCATTATCTTTTTTCCCATGAAAGTATTGTGAAGACATGTAACAGTTGAAACAATTTTGTAATTGTTCTGGTTAATTGTGTTAATTTTGCCTTTAATTTTCTTGTTAATGACTGACTGTCTTGTTTTGATCTATGTGGACAGGTCTTGCGTAAGATTCAAGATGATTTAAAAGCGCGCACTGCTGAGTTGCATGATACAGAAGAATCCAGTAGAAAACTTGCAAGCGAAAAAGCATCTCTTGAAGATAAAGTTTTAAGACTTCAGAGGAAGACTGCTGATGATGTACGCAGACCAAATTTTCTTTATTTTGACAACTCTACATCTTAAATGACCTATTAACTCTTGTGACCACTTGAAATGCAGATTGCTACTGTTGAGGGAAACATTGAACAAGAACGAAAGAGCTTGAAGCTTCGTATCTCGGAGCTTGAAAGGAAACTGGAAGAGGCCACACGAAATTTGGTTGCTGCAAAGTCAGCTATTGCCCTCAAGGACACAGAGATATCTACATTGCAAAATAATCTCAGGGAATTGGAAGAACTTAGAGAAATGAAAGAGGTGGAATCTTTATGCTACTGCAATTCTCATTTCGTGATTGTGGGGCTCATTATGTGTGCGTGAGAGAGATTTTCTGATCAACTATAAATTTTATAAAGCTGTACTGTTTAAAAGCGAGTTGTCTTAAATAAAGCTAAGTTGTTACCTGTACAAAAGTTTAACAGATAGTTCCTTAAGCAGGATATTGACAGAAAAAATGAGCAGACTGCTGCTATTCTGAAGATGCAAGGAGCTCAATTGGCTGAGATGGAGGCCCTCTACAAGGAAGAACAAGTAACGAGGAAAAAATATTTTAACATGATTGAAGGTACCAATAATTACTAATTTTTTTTCTTGAGAATAATACTCTTGATTCTTTTTGGTTATTTGTACTAAAGTAATTTGGCTCTCAATTGATTTTCCAGAATGCAATCATAACATACATGATACATCATGTTCTCCGGTGCATCACACTTTTTTATGACTGTCGTTCTTGATTCTGTGCTCAGTGTGTTTTCACTAAATACTAAATGAGCATCCATGCATACCCTTATATTCTGGTTATTTAATTCCATTCCATTCCTTTCCTGATCTGAATTAGTTTGGATCTTAAATAAAAGTTGGTAAGGTTTATTGACTGTCACTACTCTAATGCATATGAAGTTTAAGATTTGAGAATTAGTGGTTTCATAACAATATTTTGGAGGGGAAATTGTTAGATCTTAAATGAGACTATTTATTTAAGAAAGATGTATTCTTTCTTTTATTGTGTACAATGGTGTTTATTTGGTGAAGAAGTGTATCATATTGTCATTATGGAAAAATTTGCTCCTTTTTTATGTATTTATCTTTCGACGACTGTGCTTTGAGACTTCTTATTTTTTTAGACATGAAAGGCAAGATTCGAGTCTATTGTCGACTAAGGCCTCTCAGTAATAAAGAGATATCTGATAGAGAAAGAAATACTCTGAGAAATGTTGACGAGTTCACTGTAGAGCATACTTGGAAGGATGACAAACGGAAACAACACTTGTATGATCGTGTTTTTGATGGCCATGCCACACAAGATGATGTGTTTGAGGACACCAAGGCAAGTCTTACAGAATTTTGTGTGGTTGATTGTGATATGTATTCTCACTAATTTGAGTAGCATGGTTGCCTTCACATTTAATGCAGTACTTAGTACAATCTGCTGTTGATGGATATAACGTCTGCATATTTGCTTATGGACAAACTGGTTCTGGGAAGACATTTACAATATATGGATCTGAAGGCAATCCCGGGCTAACTCCACGTGCTATATCTGAACTCTTTAGAATTATGAAGAGGGATGGTAAAAAGTTCTCGTTTACTCTGAAGGTAATTGATTTTGGGCTTGACCATTCTAGAAAATCTACTTTCCTTTTATAGAACCAAATGGACTGAATATATAGTCTGAACAATTTTCTGAAATCAAAATCAAGAAGAATGTATCATTGAGTCGTATTTTTTTTGGAAAGGATATTATTGAGCCGTATTTGTTGTTTATCATCCTCAACTGATTATTTTATGAACATATGCAGGCATACATGGTGGAATTATATCAAGATACCCTAATAGATCTCTTGCTCCCAAAGAACGCTAAACGTTTGAAATTGGAAATAAAAAAAGATTCAAAGGTATTGTTGTAATATGCAGAAACTGAATAAAATAAATGGTTCCTTCTTTAGCACTTATGATTTTTTGTATATGCTACATTTTGCTATATATCCCTGATTTATATTGGCAAACCATTTAATAATTTAGTTCTCATGCTTCACTGCTACATGTCTATAGGGAATGGTGGTTGTTGAAAATGTGACAGTCCTGTCAATTTCATCAATTGACGAATTAAGAAGTATTATGGCAAGAGGATCAGAACAACGTCATACAACTGGGACTATGATGAACGAGCAAAGTTCAAGATCACATTTGATACTCTCCGTTATTATAGAGAGTACCAACCTTCAAAGTCAGTCAGTTTCCAGAGGAAAGGTATTAAATCAATCTATTTTTCTCAATGTATAAACTGATCAACTTTGACTTGGCGAATGATATTTTCAGGAGTTTGGGGTTTTCTTCTTTCCCCTGTATATGAACTTATATGATTATATTGTATGATCTTTGAGGTTAAAATACTAAATCGAAATCTCATAAAACAAGAGTAAGATGGACTGTAGGCTTTCCCCTTTGCTAACTTCTTTTAACAACTTCAGTTTCTCTTACCTCAAGCTTATCACTGTTTTTTTCAAATTAGTTATTCTATTTTTCTTCGTTTGCCTCAATATTTTGAACCTTGTGCAGCTAAGCTTTGTCGATCTTGCTGGATCTGAACGAATAAAGAAATCAGGCTCTTCTGGTGATCAGTTGAAAGAAGCCCAAAGCATTAACAAATCACTTTCAGCCCTTGGAGATGTGATTGGTGCTTTATCTTCCTGCAATCAACACATCCCTTACAGAAATCACAAACTCACCATGTTGATGAGTGATTCACTAGGTGGAAATGCCAAAACATTGATGTTCGTCAACGTATCCCCAGCTGAGTCAAATCTGGACGAGACCTACAACTCTTTATCGTAAGCTATCTTTTCTCTCTCTACTCTCCACATTATACATATTCAAGAACTACAACAATACTATGAAATAAAAAAAAAGAAGCAATTTGCATAGTTATACTTACCTCCCGTAAACTCCCTGTACTTTAGGTATGCATCGAGAGTTCGTTCAATTGTGAACGACCCTAGTAAGAATGTGTCATCGAAGGAAGTGGCTCGACTAAAGAAGTTGGTGGCTTATTGGAAGGAGCAAGCGGGTCAAAGAGGCGAAGACGAGGAACTAGAAGAGATTCAAGAGGAACGAACCCCGAAAAGTAAGTCTGATAATCGACATTCCTTGTGAGGTACAAAGCTCTATGCATATTGCAAGTCTTGCCAAATCCAGCAAGGAATATTATGAAATTTTGTTGTGGCGTGAATGCTTTGTGTAGGGATTGATGATCTTCTTCCTAGATTTGTATAGTAGAGATGTATATTTCGTATATTATTGAGGTTGTTACCAAAATTTGTGACCATGGTGTCCCCTCTCATTTTCCTGCATTCAAAAAGATGTAAATATTCCACCATTATTTCTTTGCCAACTTTCATTTTTTTTGATGCAGTACTGATTTTCATTTAATCCTCTTAAATTATTTATTGTAAAACTTTCTGCTTCTGGTAAAGGATAAAGCCATAAAGGGGAATTTTGATGCTTAATGAGTGCATTTATTGCTTCTTTGCTGTAGAATTAGATACACACCACCATAAAAATTGTGTCCAAACTATCATACAAATAATATAAAAATATACTGTACATGTCAACAATGTTTCATTTTTTTTTTTTAACACGTTAACAATGTTAACATTACATGACTTGATGGACTAGAGATCCAAACTTTCCACTATTGTAATCGGACCAAAAATCTTAAGACTTTCACTTTAACAAACAAAACTACAACAATCAATTTTGAATGGTAAAATACAGTAACTTCAAGAATAAGAGAGAGAGAGAGAGAGAATGCACATGAGTGATGCTTTTTTCCCACACCAAGAAAATAAGCTACACCAGAGAGTCCGTATACCCAGTATAACTCTCCCTGCTAACATACTGCCCACTCCACCCCGACTCGTAATGCGACGTTGTCATCGTGGTCGTCTCGTTCGTCGAGTCCGTATTCAAAACAATTGGCCCCGTTGCCGGCCACACGAATGATGGCTTGAAAGGCGGCACCACAGGCACTGGCACCGTTCCTGATATCATCTGCACAATCGCCTGCGTCTTTGGCCTCTCAGCCGCCATCGGGTGCGAGCACGCCAGCCCCAGCAGCAGCAGCCGCTCCGCCTCCTCCACCACGTAGTCGTCGCCCATCCTCGGGTCCACAGCCTCTAGCAACCGGCCATCTCGATGCAGGCACCACACCCAATCCACCAACAACTGAAACCCACCGATCTTCACCCCGGGCCTCTTCCCGCACACGAGCTCCAGCACCACGGCTCCGAAGGCATACACATCCGACTGCCTCGTGGCCTTCCCCATGTGGAAGCACTCAGGGGCAATGTACCCCATCGTGCCCAAAACCCCCTCGGCCTCCGCATATGACGTCTTCTCATTATCGAGGGCCCGTGCAAGGCCAAAATCCCCCAGACGAGCATTAAAGTTGGAATCGAGCATGATGTTGTTTGCCTTGAGATCACGGTGCACGACTCTCTGGTCGTACTCGTTGTGGAGATACTGTAGGGCGGAGGCTACACCGGAGATGATCTTGTACCGGACGTTCCACCCCAACGCCTCGACATCCGGGCCCACAAACAAGTGCTTGTCGAGGCTCCCGTTGGGCATGTACTCGTACACGAGTAGTAGCTTCCCATACTTGTGGCACCACCCTATTGGGGACATCATAAAAATTCAATCTTTACATTCACAATAAAGCATCACTCTCATGGTACAAAAATTAATCAGTGCTTCGCCATCAAAGATGACTAAGCACTCAAACATCATAATATTTATTGACTCTGCTCTTTCATCAAAGTCACCTAATACTAATACCAAGAGGGCGGCCATCAACTAGGGAGATAGGACAATAAACAAGTTGAAATTTTTAGGCGAATGCACGCACGTTCAAAGATGATAGAATTCTTGAGCTGGAAAAAGAAAAATATGAATCTCTCCCTTTCAGTCAAGAGCTACTTGTTAGTTGAATACATACATAGTCGCTGTCAATGGTTACCAACCGTTGCATTTTATAATTTGCAATGAATAAAAGGAAGCTTCATTAAAATTTCAAATTTGGATATGATGTTAGAGAATTTAGTCACCATGACAAAAGCAGCTGACGGCTTAAGCCTTCAATTGAAAATATTTGGTCAACTTTTTTTTGATAGGCCTAATTGTCTTTTTCATTTATTTATTCTTCCAAATAATCCACTATGATAAGGTCTATGATCACACATACATGGGCCCATTCTTAGAACTATGTCGTGAAGGAGACGAAGGCAGGGGCTTTTTCGTCACTTAGCATTAACATTTGACATCTGAAGCACATTAATTTTGAGCACAAGCAACATTCATGCATTTATGGCTGCACAAAATACTACTCCCTCCAAATATAACGAACACAATTGACTTAGGATTTAATAAAACTAATCCATTAGTCACCTCAAACACAAATTAATTGATTGATTAAGGCCTAATCAAGAAGCCATTTCTTGAAAGAAAAAAAAATCACCAATTAATTGATTGATCAAGGCCTAAACAAGAAGTCATTTCTTGAAAAAGATTCACAAATTAATTGAACAAATAAATAAAAAAAATAAAAACTATGGAGAAGAGGGAGTTATGAAATTCACATATTAATTGAAATAATCAAGATCAAAAAAGAAAAAAATATATGGAGAAGAGGGTGTTATGCATACCGAGTAACTTGACAAGATGGCGATGGCGGAGGCGATTGATGATGGTGAGCTCCGCCAGGAAATCGTCCTGCCCTTGAATGCTTTCCCTCGAAAATCTCTTGACGGCGATCTCCAAATTCTCCTTAACCAACAATCCCTTGAAGACCTCACCATAGCCGCCTTGCCCTAGCTTGTTCTTCTCGTCGAAGCTGTTGGTCGCCTTCTTCAAATCCTTGAATTCGAACTCTCGAGGCGTTCCGGGCAAGCTCCGTAGGGCTCCGACTAGATTAGGGTTCGTAATCGCCATCCGCCGCTTGTGCCAATAGCATCCCAACAGCAGCGCGCCGACCAGCAACCCCGCCGCCGCCGGAATCCCCACCCCGAGCCCGATCTGGAGCCCGTGGCCGTCGTCTTCGAAGTGGTGGACGGTCAGGTTCCACCTCAGCACGCAGTTCAGCTGCACCGTCCTCCCCGTGGAGGCGGAGAAGCCGAAATACGAATCCTGCCGCACGTGATCCGTCAGATTCAGACCGGACGACAGTAGCGGCTCCTCCGGCTTCGGCGGCGTGGCGCCCTCCTGCGTCGCCTGCTCGGCGATGTAGACCCGAATCACCTTGCTCACGCCGTCGTAATCGATCCACACGTTGTAGAACCTGGTAGTATTGGAAGCGAGGATGATGTTGTGGGAAGTTAGAGACTCAACCGCTACGGATCTGACGCCGTGGAGGTCGAGGCCCACGTGGTTGTCGTCGGGATCGAAGTCCTGCTTGACGGTGTCGAGCTCGACGGCGACCACCTTGTTGGTCGAGTTGCCGTTGGTGAGCGCGTTCGTCAGGCCGAGAAACTCGCCGGAGCTGTTCTCCGGCAGGCCGTCGAGCTCCGGCACGATTACGAACGCCATGCCCTCGCCGGGGATCCCGCCTTTCTCGGGACTAATGTTGATGAGGAAAGAGGTGTTGAAGGAAGCCACTTGAGCTCGAGTAGAGTTGGGCTTCCCTTCCCAGAGGCGAAACCGCTTCCTGAGGAGAATCCGGCCGGAGGCATGAGAGAGATTGTAACCAGGGTTGGCGGAATCCAAGGTCACCTGCAGAGCTCCATTATGTATAGTTGCATTTCCTTCCTTCGCAACGATGGAACTGTAACTTAAATCATCAAAAGGCCCAAGTTTCGAGGAAAACCCATAATTTTCCTCGAATATCTTGGCCTTCGCACCCTGTGCAGCGACGGCGGCGAAGAACAAGAGGAGGAGAACGGCGGCGGTGGAGGGTTCTGGTCTGGGTTTCCACATATCAGGCGCAGGAAATTGAAATCAAGAGTGGTGGGAGCAAATGGGGGTTTGGATATGGACTACACTATTATCATTTTTATATTTGGATAATTCAAATAAAGTACTACTATTGTTGAATTATATAGCTAAAGTTTGAAGTTTCAATCACACAAGAACTAATTTATTCCCAAAATAATCAAGCCATTGGTCTTCTCTCTCTAAAGCTGTATTTGCTGGGAAATTGCTTATTTTAGTTTAGCCTCATTCTTAAAATTAAAGTTTAATTATTTTTAGTATGATTTATTTTTTCAATTAGATTTATTTTTATAAGATATACGGAGTATTAATTAATTTTTTTAAATATAATGCCGCCACCTTGCCGTGAGCATATTAAGTATACTCACGATGGGTAAAAAAACATTACGCTTGTTCACAAATATTCTTTTCTAATTAGTTTTGATAAAAATCACTGGCACAGTTTTACTTTTGTACTCCGTAATTTCATTATAAACAATTTATTTTCTTAACATTTTTGTCGCTACCAAGACTAAATTCTGAAGACCGAAAGAATATTATTATTATTATTATTATTATTATTATTATTATTATATAGTGGGGGTGGTTTTGTGATTTGCGAAGCTGACTTTCCTATATATTTCGTGTTCCGTGAGGGGAAAAAAAAGGATAATTGTTTTAAAAAAATTTCCTCGTGGAACATTTCAATTGCAATGGGGGAAAATATTAAATTTTTACTATACAACACAAGTTTTGTTTGCCGAGACTCGAAAGTCAATTGGGGAATACGGTATTGCATTTGAACTTTTCATTACTATAGTTTTTGAGAATCATATCTCATCATTTATAAAATATTTATAGCCAAAAAAATCATGTAGAGAAAACCAATAGTATATCATCTTATTGGGGTGGGCAAGCACATCATTAAATTAGTTATGAAGTTGTTAAAAAATAACTAGAAAACTGTAATACACATTTACGCTATTGTATGTGAAATTTTATCTCCACTTTAATATATAAATACACTGTTTCGATATTTATCATCACAAACTCGTGTTTGAAAAATTAGATCGGTATATCATGGAGGGAGATAGCATACATGTAAAATAACTTATGACAATATTATAATATGCACGTGGCAGGCAGTGGCACCCTATTTCAAAAGAACAATAGAAAAGACATCATATAGTTTTGTTTGTTTCTTTTCTTGAGGAAAAAAAGACATCATTTTGTTGTATATTTAGTTTGAGTAGTGGGTTTATTATGTAATATAGCCATGTTTCTTTTAAGACTAGACACTGTAAAAACCATATTGTAGAAATTATCTTTCTAAAGTGTACATAATTACTTACTCCTTCCGTCCTCGATTTACTGATCATGTTGACTTTTTAGATAATCTTATAGCTTTGTGATGATGTATTTAAAATTGAATTTTTGGAGTTTAGTTTTTTTTATAAGGTACTACGAGTGTTGTAGTATCGTGTAAAAAAAACTAATCTCAAAAATAATTCATCATCACGAAGTTCCAAAATTAAATAAAAAAGTCAATAGGGTCAGTAAATCGAGGACAGAGGGAGTATATGTTTTATCGAGTAAAGATTTATTAGAATGATGTATGTTACTACTCACCAAATTGACATATATAGCGCCATTAAAAAAAAAAAAGTAATTATATCACCAACTTTTCATACCCAAAAAAAGGGAAAGAAAAGAAAAGGTGGCACAAATCAACTCAATAAAATTGAAAATCCTATACCATATTATTAGAATATTCATAATCTATGACTTGAGACAATTAATTCTATAATTAAATATCCATTTACAAATTGTTCTGTTCAAGCGTATTGTGTGGATAACCTTCGAAATAATTAATTAATATAAGTTCCTTTAGAAAAATACTGTAATAATTAAAACAGTGCATCTAAGTGTATATTGTTGATT
Organism: Mentha longifolia; assembly: GCA_001642375.2. Lineage (NCBI taxonomy): Eukaryota > Viridiplantae > Streptophyta > Magnoliopsida > Lamiales > Lamiaceae > Mentha > Mentha longifolia. The sequence continues at coordinate 325,428 of CM038111.1, forward strand.
AATTTAGAACAAATGCATACATCATATTTAAATTATAATTTGAGTACAAAATTGCTGGTGCTATTTATTAAATCACGATCACGTATTAAAAATAAATAATCTTAATTATAAAGTACCTTTTACAGTGTTCATTTTAACAAAATTATGTTAGTGAAAAAACGTACGCCATAAAGGATGATAAAGAAATAGAAAAAAAGGCATTCGAAAAAAGATACCAATACCACTTTTCTTAGCTCGTTGAATTATTGAAAGCTTTAATTAGTGGACACTCTAAGATCAGATATTTAATACCTTACTTTTATATAATAAAAAAAAAAAATAAAATAAAAAAAAAAAAAAAATGCAACTTTATTCGATTCACATGTCAATTTTTAATCAATTCTTTACTGTACTGAATGTAAACAAGGGCAAATTCCAATCTCTGTTGTCTACTAATGGAATGAAAGGGATAACTTTACTGTCATGTTCTTCCAATAATTAATGATGAACAAAGCAAGAATTTGCAAATTTCATAAATTAATTAATGTTCGATATGGTAATATATTAATTATATAAAAAAATTATATATTCTGCATGTTTGGTGCTTTCATGTTTATCCTGTACCACTACCTCTAATTGGTACATATATACCAACCGAAAAATTGATTAAATTGGAATGTTCTTATATGTTACTTTAGCTTTTGTATTAAAAAAATTGGCATGATCATTGTTTGTGGTGAAATTTATTTTTCTTTCAGGTACTTACTACGGGTCAAAACGTTGCATTTCCCATTATTGATGAAAGAATTATGCTAAGGCTTAGTGGGATCTAAATCAATCTTCTTCCCTTTGGATTGAGATCTTCTATTGCATTTCGGTGTTGTATTTTCTATTGCACCGTCGGATGCTCGTCACGTGTGAATATTGCCTAAATCAACATTTTTATTTATGGAATTCTTTAATTATTGCTGATTTATGAAATATTTTAAACACTTGGCAAACATCCGATGGTGCAATAGGAGATACAACACCGAAATAGAATAGAGAATCCTAATTCCTTTCCTCTAAACTATAAGAATGAGAAATATTCTCAACTAAAAAAAAAAGAAAAGAAAAAGAAAAAAAAAGATACACATCAGAAATAGTAGTATTATTTTGTAGAAAAATACTTCTCTATTTATCATGGACATACTTAATGTGGTAATGGTTGACAAAAAAAATATTATAAATAAACATTCTAAAAATAAATCCTACCAAAAAAATTAAATCGTACTAAAATATAATAAATTAAACCCCTATGAAAAAGTTATGTGCTAATAATTATTTATACCCATTTTTAAGGTATGTATATACTTTATACCCATTTTGAAAATACATCTTCACAAAATACCCATTTGCTATGAGCACACCAAAGAATTGCTAATGACAAGTATTTCTTTGTTTTTTCATGTTTTTGCTTTATTTTGTTTAAAAGTGGATTAAAATCCCATGTTTTGGCGATGTGATCCCGCGCTTCTAAAATGGTATCAGAGCCCTAGGTTTATTTGAGAATTATATTTATTTATTATATAAGGTTTATTAACTAACGGAGGAGACTTCAAGTTAAAATAGAACCAGACTATTGTCTGAGTTGCGAGTGCTACAGTTCATATCTCCAGATTATGGAGAGGAACAAAACAAGTGACCTTACTATACTACGAGTAAGGCAGGAACGTCTCGAAGCAGCAATTCGAGAAAATAGGCACCCCAGAGAGATCCGTGCCTGCGAGTGGACGATCAAGTTCTACCTAGATCGCCTCATGATAAACGCTTATCTTGAGGGGAAGCTAAGAAGGCTGATGAGAACGGCCCATCAAGATCATACCTGATGGATCCAAAGATTGGCCCTAATTTTGTAGAGATCACGCCAGATCCGGCTAAAATCTCTATGGATCTAAGGGAAATCCAGAAGACGGTGCAAAATTACGGCAACAGCCTATATGGAGTACCTCAAAAGGTGGACGAAATATCCCGCAAACAGGACGTCATCCTTGTCGTTCTAAAGGATATTCAAAGAAGAGTGGAGAAACTGGAGACACATCCAGGTTCCAGTCGAGCCAAGAAGGGTTTCTTTTGGGACGAACCAAAAAGATACCCGCTACCAGTCAAAGAGGGCGAGAAACGCGACCCTAGATTGGATATAATTACTGGTTCGGTCCGAGGTAAAAAAGATGAGTAACCTCGAGAGGATCGGATTAGAAGATCTACAAGAGTTAGCAGATTCTTTTGCTAACATGAAAGTGGTGGATCTCAAGATGGCCAAGCCGGAAGGAGATACAACAGGCGGGGCTACACAACCACCCCAAGGTTATCATGATTTTGAAGCTGGTTCATCCTATCATCGAAGGACTGGTGGGATTGCAGACGATCAATTCAAAATCAACTTCAAGCGGAGGACAAAATGGAAGCATGATAATCCTCCGGAGAAAACACTGGAGCCCATCCATCCATATGGAGTCACTCTCAACATCGATGAAGTTAATTTCAAAGATCGAGAGAAATTCATCGATGACTGGGGAGCAGCAATGAGAGTTGCAGGGTCAACTCTTGATATGAGCGACGAGGGATATCTTAGGTTCCTCGAAATGAGTCTTGCAGGAGTGGCAAGGACAGCGTGGGAAGAAAATATAAGCACGGAAGTAAAAAATGCGTGCTTTAAGATCGAGTCCCACACCAAGAAGGTGAACCAAATGGCTGACATCCTAAATAATCATTTCTTGGGAGTTGGTTATTTCGGAGCCTATGAGGAGGAGAAGAAGAAGAAGTACAAGATGGCTCTTCTTAATCTAAGACTTGCGGTCTTAGATCAAAAATCTCTCAACAAGTTTCTACAACTTTTCACAGTCTACCAGCATCAATCCAAGACTGAGGAAAGCTTTGCAAAGGAGATTTTCTTCTTAAAATTTCCTAACCCATGGAGAGAAATGTTCATCCGAGACTACGTTCCCGGAGAATATGATGGAGTGGGAAAAAGAATGTCTTTTGTGCATACCAAACTGACGGAGTGGTGTCAACAAGCCACAACACAAAAGAACATCAAGAAATTAAGAAGGATCAACAAGGAAGCTCCTCTTAATTGTGAAAATAATGATCTCCCAACGGTCATTGGAGAGGATCCTGCTAGTCACAAGAAAAGCAGGAAGAATAGGTATCAGCCCTATTCTAAAAAGAGAGGATCTTGGAAACCAAGAACGATGTGGTCCAGACAGAAGGCTGGATCATACAAGTATGGACAGCGGTGCGGTCCATCAAGAAAACGGTTTCAATCCAGAGGTGCAAACTCAGGCAGACCTCGAAGAGGACACCAACAAGGAAAACTTTCCGAAAAACTCATACTAGAGCTAATGAAAGTTTCAAAGATTGCAACTGCTGGACGTGCGGTGCAGCTGGGCATATCTCTACAAATTGCCCAGAAAACAAGACGATGAGGAGGTTCGAGTCAACCCCAGACATCGAAGACGCGATCTACTTCCAAGATCTCGTACAAGTTTATCAATTTGAGGATATTGCCTCAGATGAGAGTATTTACGAACAGGATGAGATCCTGACGAGTGAAGAAGATGGACCAACCGATTCAGAATCAGACTGAACCAGAGGTACATCATCAAGAAAGTGAAAATCGAACGGGTTTCTCAAGCCGGACGATGATTTCACAAAGCCAGATCAATAAGATCATGAAGAAAAGTCTTAATATACAGAAGTATCAAGGCTTTACGGCAGGGAATATAGATTATGCCCTGAGGAATTTCAGTCTCAAAACTCAGAAACACCATATTGTCTATGGTATTACGAGACGAGAAATATCACTTCCAATCGAGCTCACCGGGAATCAAGTGGAAATGCAATTGATTCCAGCAAGCGATATCCGGGAGGATCTGGAAAAGATGAAGCCGGAGATTGCAGAAAAGATGTGTTGGATACATATTGGAGCAATCCAACTTGTACTCAAATCTGCCCTTTTCGCTGGTGTTGATTCTCCAATTGACATCGCGATTTGTGACAAACGAGTCAGAAATCTGAAGGATTCCGTAATGGGAACCATTGCGGGAAATTTATGTGCTGGACAAGTGGTGGGGATTATATATCCTAAGATTGCATACAATCTTAACGACACCAACTTCAGCAGAGCCCTGACGCTTTATTAGGACTTCAAGAGGAAAGAGCTGGTGGAAGAAGGGAACAGACCTTATTCCATCACATATCAGGTATCATATGCGCTTTCTAACTCACATCATACTGAGTTATTCCTCGGAAAGCAGTTCATAGAGATACCAGATATCTTCAAGAAGGTGACAACGGCGATTTGTCCCGATAGAATGGAGTTCCACGTTTGAGAAACGTGGATATGCAAATTCAAGATAAAGTGGTCATAACTCATGACCAAAGTCTCAGGATACAATCAGGAAGATTGTCATTTCAAGGAGATAGGATTACTTCTCAACCAATGGGAAGAAATCTTATTCAGCAGAATCAAGAGTCTCAGAGTTCTTTGTCTACTCTGAGTCACAAGAAGACGACTATTACCATCAAATGTCCGGAAGGATGGAGAGAAGTAATTGCCAGATTCGATACTACAAGATGGGAAACCAACTTCCCATGCAATGTCTTGTACTATCTCGAGCAACCAGAAGTCCATCATTACAAAGGAATGATTGAAATTGGAGGACATACGATTGAAATCAAAGGGAGAGCAGGAAGAGAGGAGAATATCCTACTCTTAGGTTTGGATTTCCTTGAGAAATTTAAACCATGGAAACAAAGAGAAGAAGGAATAGAAGTCACGATCAATGAAAGAAAAATATTGATCTAATGACTAGTCCATTCTCAATATACATTCTTATCGGAGTGTTATACGAGAAATATAAGGCAGAATACTTTGCTGCTTATATTGATTCCGGAGCAGGAATATGCACGGCGAAACGAGGAATCTTTCCTACAGAGGTCGAAGAAGATCTACCTCGGATTGCAGGAAGAGATTTTTCCAAGAAAATCTTGATTCTTACGAAGGGAGTCAAGATGGTGGAAGTTTTAATTGGAGGAGCAGGCCAGACGCCTTGGTATAAGGTTAAAACTCCACCAATTTATTTTCATGATACAGGAGCAGATATCCTGTTAGGGAACAATTTCTTGCAGATGTTCAAAAGATATATGCAGGACAATGAGAGACAAAGATTAGTGTTCACGACCCAATGTGATCACAAAATCATTGTTCAAAGGCTAAAAGGGGCATTCAACAGGCAAATGCCATTAGTCTTTCGCAGCAAGCGTGGTGATGAAGGACAACTTCGAAACCCAAAAATGCAAGATCGGAGAAGGTTCAATGAAGCTCTATTGAACTACAGGATCAGAGGGGAGTTGACAGACAACAACGAAGCTGAGATTCAACTCCTAAAGGTATCTTTAAATTCTAAAGATATTGAAAATGATACGCAGGTGTCATTAGAAGATGTCAAAAGGAAAATTGTAAGGTGTTACAATGAGAATCCTTTGGCATGGTGGGAGAAAAACCAACTCAGAGCGACCTTAAAGGCGAAGCCAGACAAGGAGAATGAGTTTGTTAGATTCAGACCAATCCTGATGAATCTCAGAGATCAACATGATATGAAAGAGATTATCAAGGAACACCTTGATTTGAAGTTAATCGAACCAGGTAACTCGCCATATAGCAGCCCAGGCTTCTTGGTAAGAAACCATGGTGAGATCAAAAGAAATAAACCCAGACTCGTTATTAATTATAAAGGTATTAATGACGTTTTAGAGTTTGATGGTTATTTCATTCCAAGTAGAGAACACCTTATTAACTGCATTAGAAATGCTAAGGTTTTCTCCAAGTTTGATTGCAAGTCAGGGTTTTACCAAATTCGCATGGAAGAAAGTAGTAAGAAGTTTACAGCCTTCTCTACGCCGCAAGGACATTATGTTTGGAACGTAATGCCAATGGGGTTAGCTAACGCACCTCAGATTTTCAGAGAAAAATGGATAATCTTTTCAAAGATTATTTCTCTTTTATGTTTGTTTATATTGATGATATTCTTATAACATCAAAAGATATGAATGAACACGTTAAACATCTCGAGATTTTTGCAGATGTTTGTTATAAGGCAGGACTAGTGCTTTCAGAAAAGAAGGCAGTCATTGCAACCAGGAAAATGGAATTCCTGGGAATCGAGATAGATGAATCAGGGATAATTCTACAGGACCATATAGTCCAAAAGGTTAAGAATTTCTCTGAGGATCTAAAGGAGAAGAAACAACTTCAAAGCTTTCTAGGAGTTGTTAGTTTTGCAGGAGCGTTCATCAAGAATCTTGCAAAATACAGAAAGGTTTTCAGTCCGTTACTGAAGAAGGATGTTCCGTTCATTTGGACAGAGGAACATCGAAAAGGAATGAGAGATTTAAAGGAAGTTTGCGAGAACCTCCCGAAGCTCTCTATACCACAAGACGAAGACGATCTTGTCTTGTACACGGATGCAAGTGATCATTGGTGGGCAGCAGTGCTTACAAAAATCACTCCCAATGGAGAAGAACCCTGCAGATATTGTAGCGGTTTGTTCCAGGAAAATGAGGCCATTCGTTGGCACATTAACGAGAAAGAATTCTTTGCAGTTCGAAAGGCTTTTAAAAAATGGCCTATCTTTCTTCTTGCAAAGAAATTTGTTTTGAAGGTAGACAACACCCAAGTTAAAGCTTTCTTAAAAAACAAGATTGAATCGAAACCTAAAAAGGCGAGATTACTTAGATGGCAAGCTGAATGTCAATATTTTATTTTTGATATTGTCATTGTGAAATCTCACGAAAATGTTCTTGCAGATTTTCTTAACAAGAGATGGAGCCAACTGAAGTTAGCTCTATCAACAATGCCATGAGACATCTCAGGAAGATCTTGAGATGCTTCAAAGGGAATGGGACGAGTGTGTTTTGAAAGCTGAACAAGCTGGAAAAATACAATCTGTTGATAAGACGAAAGTCTCAAACATAATACAAGACTGTAGGCTGGCACAGACTAAGTGCTGGAATGCAATACAAGAGCCACTCCTTCGGGCTTCTAGGGTGACTCCGGTTACTCCAGAAAAAGAAGCGATTCGGTTACCGGCCCCTATAACGGTAGCAGAGGATTCAAATACCTCTAGCACGAGTCCTAAGTTGGTAGTATCAATACTATCGGCCCAAGGAGAAGATGATACTCAGGAATCAAAGCCTGAGACATCATTTCAACCCGGCACCTCCGGGGTTAAAGAGGGAGAGATTAATCTTAGGCCATTGAAAGGCACTTCTAAGATTAATACTGATAATATTATTCAAGTTTCTCCTTTTTGGCAGGCTTATCAAGCGAGCTGGGAGAAGTTGATGACGAGACGAGGGATCAACCCAAACAAAACTTTGGTTGATGTTTCAGGGAAATACCCCCGAGTGTGGATGATGCCAGGAGTTCATCCACAAGAAGTCAAGGAATGGTATGAATTTGGGGCACTTGCCTCGGTTTATACGGTCTCCCCATCGTTCACAGAAATTAAGAATCTATCCAAATGGATTCAAGAAGCTGTTTACGATTCCTGGTCTAATAATGACCAGCTCAGCAGAGGAGATGTTTTGGAGCTCTACTTCATCAGTGCAGCACCAGAACCAGTGGGAAAGGGGAATCATGAAGCCTTTCATTACATAAGGCTTAGGCGAACCGACGAGAGGAGCCGTTGCAACATAAAGGTTCCACATGGAGAAGTACCACTTGTATCCATGATCACCGAGGATGAAATCTCAACCCGCAGGGCTTGGGGTTTATGGGTCTGTCTTACCGAGATGGATAAAGTCAAGTATCAGTTCAAGTTCTTTCAGAACTCCGTGAACGGATCATTCCTGTTAAACATGATGACAGGAAAAACCACAAGATTTGCAGAAGAGGCTTTCGAGAGAAAGAAGAATCTGCTATGGGAAAACAAGCTTGTGACGAGCAAGGAAACTCATCGCAAGTATTGTAACATGGCACACTATGGGAACTGGATTAATCAAATCTGTCCCGCGTGCCCAGGTCAGAAAGAGCTGGAGTTTGGCAAGAAGTTCATGCCTAGGGCAGGCCGAGCTCGAGCCCAAGATCAGAAGGAACCAAGGGAGCCACCGAAAGGAAGGATGCCCAGGGCCCCGCCAAAAAAGTAGTTGGCCGACACAAGAAGATAGAGTCATGTGACTCTATGAAAGATGAGCCTCACCCAAAAAGAAGACAACAAGGGTGAGGAAAAGCAAGATTCCCACTAACATAAAACGACAAAGGTGGGAGGACCGTTCATTCACGATCCAAAACCAAGAAAAAGACATTTCACCAATTTTGTTCGGTGGAATTCAATAATGGAGGACCCCAGTCTCCAAAAATGATTCTCAATTATCATCTCTTTCGGTGATAATGGAGGGGAAGGTCCCATGCAAGCTGGCATCGGTGGAAAGCATCCGATGCAATAATTCAAGACAAAGAGGTCTCCAACCTCTATAAATAAAGACGAGCGAAGGAAGCAAAGATCATCGATCATTTTCTTAGCTTTCTTCAACAATAGCTTTGTAATAGTTTTCAATTTTCTAGTGTATGCGAGTTTTCCATTCTGCTACCATAGGTAGCTAAACAAGTCTGTCTCCTCCCTAAAGGAGATAAACTTATGTAATAAATATTTATATAATTCCCCAATAAAAATTAGGGCTTTTGCTCATTACCTTCGTATTTAAATTTCTGTCTACCAACAAATTTTAGCCCGCAGTGAGTCTTTGCTCAGTGCTCTGAGCAGTTATCGATATTCCTGGAGCGTGGCTCGGATTGATAATCGACAAAGGCGAGGAGAATCACTGCTAAGAAATTTGTAAGAAAACCATAAGGTGCTCCTGGTGGTTGGACGAAGTCCGTAAAATTTCTCACGAAGATCTATAGCAGTTAGCTAAGGAAGAAATTCAACAGAAAACCATAAGGTGCTCCTGGTGGTTGGACGCAGTCCGTAAAACTTCTGGTGAAGGAGATCTACAGCTACGTTTGAGGTATGAAGTTGGTATGCATTAATTTTATTTACGGAAGTGTAGTGGGCCTGATGATTATTTTATCATGATTTAAACAAAGTAAAGAATAACTTGGAAATAGTGTTTTAAATGAAAATGGGTAGTTTTTGAATGTGTAAGTTGAGATTGGGTAGATTTTATATATGAATCTTGAAAAGGGGTATTATTTGCCAAGTTATTGACGTAGCCGTAATACTCTCACGTTAGCAGTAATTTTCAGTATTGTGGAAGAAATTTTGGATAACGAAGCAAAAGAAGGGAAAAGGGAATATTTTTTTGTTATACTAATGCATTCGTTCTTTAACCATACGCAATCTATTTATATATACTAGATAAAAGCAGAGTATGAGGGTATTTTTGTAAATTTATATTTAGAATTAATTTTATAATTAATCGAATGGTTCATGTTTATCTATAATAACCTCTCATTTGCATCGCTTCAATTCGTTCATGAAAAGTCGCTATGAAAAGATTTATCTATATATATACTATATAAAAGTCCTTTAATTTGTTTGAAATCTCGATCTAAATCATATGGTCTCTCTACAAGTATATCATTCCGTCCACTACCATTAGTAACAGATATCAACTGGAGTATTAAATTAGATCCAATAAGAAGAAGGAGGCATGCATCTTGAATGGGGATTAGTAATTGATGATCGGATCCATTTGAAAATTTTATGTAATTTATTTTCAATTTCGATAGAAACTGCTTTTAAAAAAACCTACAAAAAAATTTACAGGAAAGAAGAAGAGAATATGTATATTATGTATATATATATTTACCATTGGTGAAAATTATGGCGAGTTTGTCAATGGTGAAGAAGACGTGTTGGTTGGGAAGCGCGTGTATGCATCTACAATTCGAAGACGAGGTGTTTTGTTCTCTTAATTACAGTTTTTTTTTTGTTAAGCTCACCGTCTTTATAGTTTGCTTTTCCCTGTTTTACTTTCCCCCATCCTTTCCACTGTATTATACTCCACTTTTTATTATGTTGAAATATAGTAGTACATGGTACACTCCCATGCTGTATGAACACACATATTCTTTTTTTTCTTTAATGAATTCTACTATGTGATATTGGTGTTGAGCTCTTAAAATTATTTTCCTTTGCATGTTTTTTTTTTTATTGTTCAATGTTTGTAAAGTATAAAATCTTACCTTTGGTTTTGATCTCTCTATATTTTTTTTTTTATCATTAATTGAACACATCTTCTCAAGCCAAGTTCATTATATTGCGTCTTAGTTTCTGAAAATGTTGCATGCATCAACTGATCAACTAGAGACAGTGGTACTATACAAGGCTGATTCCCAGAAACTAACATGCATTTATTTCTCATTTCTACGTAATCAAGTTTCATCGTTTAAATTTGTAGAATATTGAATCGTTTCTTTTTCTTCTTCTTTCATTTATTATAGGTACTTCGTTTGAACAATGAGAATTTTTTATGGATTCATTGATTATTTATTGCAACGTAGCTATTAGCTCGACGGTGGAGCAAATTAATTAAGAATACTCATTTTCCAATTTAAAAGTTTCTTGATTCTATTTTATTTTCCCTAAAACTTAATGACTTTGATCTAAGCTAGGGTGTATATTTTTTGCAACTAATGATATATGTTATGATGCTTTACAATGCGTTGCGGATTTAATTGTGTGTGTATAGTACATGTATCATGTGTGTATTCTGTAAGATTTATACATAATGAAATATACTATATGTTTGGCTTTGTATATATTGTATGTATAGGATTCTCAAATTCATTGAAATAAGCATTGATTTCTCTTATGAAAATGAAAATTTGGCTTTCATATTACTTTTCAAAAACTTGAAATATGAGATGGTCTGTTGAATCTATATATTAAGTTGTGATGTTTTTACATATTGTTCTTTTCTTTTTGGCGACAATATCACCTTTGATGTTTAGCTCTCAAGTTAATTGCTATACTTTTTCAAGCGAAGCGAAATTTGATGTAGTTGTTATGTTTACGAATGAATTTCTCTGTTTTATTAAAATTGTGCATCATAATTTTAAAAGTTATGAAAAAATATATTTAGCGCTTTAATTTGTTAGCATTACCATTGTCGCAAATTGCTTTTCTAAGATTTCTTTCGTGAGATAAATGGGAAAAGTAGCAAATAAGCCCTTAGGGAATAGCCTAGGCAAGCCCCTAAGGCGAATATCACCCTAACATAACGTTCGAGGCGTATCCCACCCCAACGTGTGTTAAGTGAAGCAAATCCCCCCCCCCTCCGTCTAATTCCTCTCTAACACCGTTACTCTCCATTGTTTTTGTTCTTTTTTTTTTTTTTTTAATTTTTTTTAAACTGGCGACGACGATCAACACCAGCCCTTGTCTTCTTACGACTTCGTCTACCTCCCCGTTGATTTTATGTAACCCTCTCTCTCTCTCTTTCTCTCTCCTCGAGATCTTTGGGTAAATGTGTTGATTAGTATTTGCTTATTGTTTATATGTGTAACTCTTGATATTAGCAACAAATGCATTGTGGGGTATGGGTTTGTGAACATGACTTCTCCAGAGGCAACCTTGAGACTATACAAAGCCTTCCACCATCAAAGCTGGGAAGTCTTCAACTCCAGAAAAAATTGCCAAGTCACTTATGCAAGATTACAGGCATATATCTATTTATTTGTTTAGTTCTATAATTTTTTGTATGATGAGGTGAATATTGACTGTGAAAAATGGAGTGCAGGGACTAGATACATTGAGAGAACATTTCAAGGTAGACTTCCAAGTTCTCGAGCGACACGGAGGAGTACATGCGGGTGGTGTTCTTGATCTCCGCCTCGAGACGGCCAGACCCTAACCGATCCCTTCCCGATAACCGGTGGTAGTAGTAGTCTGGTGCTGCAGCCTCTATCGCAGCCGGCGAGCTCCAAGGATAGTGATGAAGGCGACGCTTATGAAGAGGAGAATGGGGGTTAATTTGTTGAATTAGTTGGATGAAAGCATGTAAAAGTGGGTCCCACCCAAAATAAAAGAGAGAAAAAAAAATAAAATAAAATTAACCATGAGTAACGGCGTTAGAGAGGAAGTAGACGGAGGGGGGGATTTGCTTCACTTAAAGCACGTTGGGGTGGGATACGTCCCGAACGTTACGTTAGGGTGATATTCGTCTTAGGGGCTTGCACCCTAAGTGTTTATTTGCTACTTTTCCCTGAGATAAATCTTATCTATAGCTAAATTTTTGGTAATAACAAATGTTCACCAAAATATTTATACTCAAACTATGGAGTTTAAAATATTATTATTTCCGAACATCGCTCGGGTCAACGTTCTAGTATTTAATAAAATCTAGGCACACGAGAAATTTTATTTAATATATATCCATGCAAAATATATAAAATGAATTTATGTTATGACACACCTCAAGTCAATATTTAGCCGTTAATCTTTTTTCTTAATTTAAATTTTGACATTCTTCGCGCATTGTCCCTTCAAAAGTCGTACTCTACACAACGAGATCAATTTATTCTCTACGTTTAATGGTAAGTTAACGCGAAAATTATGGAAATAATGTCGAATAAATTAATTTGCAAATGTCATTGAATTAATTGGAATCGATAATTAATTCGGGTTAATTGTAAAAAGGATTCTAGAAGGCATTTAAATATATGAAACCTGTAAGTTAAAATGCAGTCGATAATTATTATTAGTTCAATACAGTCACATTTTTATTTATTTATCAATCATAGTACTTAAAAAAGATTGGGGAACTTAAAAGTAAAGAAGTGATAACTTTGGAAAACATTTATAATTATTTTATAATTTAATATTGAAATGATATATTCTGAATCATGCTTGCCCGCGTCAACGACTCAAAATCACATTGTAAAGTTAAAGAAAAGAAAAACAAAATTAATGATTGCCATTTAAAAAGGCTACATCGATGAATATATAAATGATTTGTCTGCCTGTAATTACGAATTAATTTGTATATAAAATAATAAATAATGTGGGATGAAATTATGCATTATTATTGCATATGGGAGTATTATAGCGATAATCACTTTAATTTACCACGTCATATATGTCGGCGTTTTATCTATCGTTAATACAACATTTCAAGAAATTGCAATATTGGGTTTTGTGCCCCTTTTTTTTAGTTTTTATTTTATTTTATTTTTATCAGGAAACAACAACACAATCACACACAAACGCACTCAAAGTGACTCGAAGCTCCGATTTCTTGATTGGAGGTGAAACGATTTACCAACTGAATTGCAATTCGTCGTCGTGATTATTTTCTAGCAATTACTACCTTCATCCCATTACATTAGTCACATTCACTATTGCGGCACGTTTTTCCACCGAAACCTAGTACGGGTTTTAAAATATATTTTTGACGTATTTATTTTTTCACGGGATACTATGACACTCATAGTATCCCGTGAAAAAATGAATACGTCAAAATTATATTTTAAAACTCGTACTAGGTTTCGGTGGAAATACGTGCAAAAAGGTAATGTGACTAATGTAATGGGATGAAGGTAGTATAAGTGTTACTTATTCTTTAGTCCTGATTTTTTTATTTTTTATTTTTTATTTTAGATTTTGTAGAAGACACTGAATTTATGAATGACATGTTTTTGAAAAGAGCTGGTGTTTGTTTTTTCTGCTTTCACAAAAGATAAATGAATTATTAATGAAGTGCTTTTTAGTGCTTTATGCTAGGTAAACAGATCAACATTCAATTTACTCATATAATCATATCTTTCTTCGACTGGCAAAAATAAATAAAAGGAAACTTTTGCACTCTTTTTGAAAATAAAACACATGAAAATACAAAATCAAGTTTCAACGATTGTGGATCTCAAGGGAACGCGTTTGGGCCTAAGATAATAATATTTGGTGAATGATGATGTGTGAGGTGTAAAATCAACTTTTCGTTAAATTTAATTAATAATTAAAATAAATCTAGAAATTAAAATAAAAATAATTGAAAAATTGAAATGCGGTGAAGTTTCTTTATTCTTAGAGAGACATATTTTTAGCATTCAGTCCTAAATTATATAGTGTGCTAGATGTGATCACGTACTTTCACTTACTTAAATGGAATTCATCATTCATCGACAACAATTTTATCATTCATTGGGTATTTGAGTACGTTTCGAAATACCCGACCGGATAACGGAACGAGTTATGGATCAATATTTTTTTTTTTGGGTATTCGGGTACCTTGTTATCCAATTGGATCTCTAATACCGGATCAACTTTTAATTACCTATTAATATTATTTTATATTTATAATAAGTAACTAAATCTATTAAATTAATATATCTTATTTTGAGTTTATGTTTTAGATTCTGCCGCTAAGTCAATCTATTAAACTAATACTAGGGGTGAGCACGGGTCGGTTAACCGACCATTTTACACCTAAAAAAACCGACCATGTGGGTTTTTATCGGGTCGGTTAACCGTTATAAATTAAAGAATAAAGACTAAAAACCATGAAAGCGGTTAACCTAAAAATCGGACCAGTTAACCGTTTATCTAACGGTTAACCATAAATAAAAGAAATATTCTATTTTCTATAATTCATAATAGGAAAATTTGAAAGAATTCATATCTTAGAATATACATGCAAAATAAATAATTTACAAAAATTAAAAAATAATGAAATTAAATTGCATAATCCTAATAGAATAAGCTTTGCAATAACTTAAACTAACAATCGAGCTACCTTCAATTGCTTATTAACTTTTGGCTCCATCAATACTCAGAATCGGGTGATCTTCTCTCAAACTTTATTAGTAATATCTAATAATATATATATATATATATATATATAATATAATATAGTATAATATAATATAATATGTATATATATAAAATTATATATTTATTTAATTGGTACCGGCTCGGTTAACCGTCGGTTTTTTAGGCATAGAAACCGAAACTGAACCGTTAGAGTCGGGTTTTAAAAATTAGAAATAAAAACCGAACCATACGGTTCGGTTACCCATATTTTCGGATCGGGTTCGATTTGGATAGTCGGTCAATTCGGTTTTTCGGTTTCTTATGCTCAGCCCTAACTAATACCCTGCCCCTGCTCCTTTTTGAAGGTATGAATGATTTTGGTAGAAATATTGATATGCAATTGTAATAGTATCATATACAGATTTTATTTCTCCATTTTATATTTTAACAATCACGTGATGTTTATTATAATGACGTTAGCTTAATAATTAAAATCAAGATCTCGTGCATAACCCCCCCAAAAAAATAAAAACAAAAAGTTACTATAAAACAAAATTGTAAATGCTTGAGACTAAAGGTTTTGGTTTCGAATCTTCCGTGACGCGACCTTTAAATTTCAATTAATTATATTAAAAAAAATATACCGATATAATTGAACCGTTCAAATTAAATACTCCAACTACAATTCTTTTCTTCTCTTAAATGTATCATAATTATTCAAACAAACATATTTTACAACAATAGTATCAAAGGTAATAGTTTCGGGTTCCCATATAAAATGAATAGGGCTTGCTCAATCTTGGTCTTTATCCAAAGGCTTGAGCAAGCCATATGTGATGGCCATCGAAATCCAACCACCGATCAAAACCCTCATGGCCGACGCTCGAACCGGCGAACCCCCGACTCGGGCCCCGGCCGCACCAAAAACGAGCAGGGCCAGGGTCGTGACCACGACCATACCCACGATCATAATCCTCCTGTGTTTGGAAAATACCAATGCGGTCAGTATAGGAAAACCCGACCCGCACAAAAATGCGAGCCCGGACGCGAACGCCGCCTTGTACGGATTCGGCATCATCTCCTCCTCCTCCTCTTCCTCCCGCACCCGAGAATCTACGGCTACGACGACCTTCACGAAAGGGGATCCAGCCGGGGAGAACGTCGACCCACCACTCGAAACATTCGTCGCCGATTCCTGACGACGAATCTTGCTCGTCGCATCGGTCTTGTCGATTAGTGTCGTCCGCTCGATGTCTCTCTGGGTGGCGACGGAGACAAATTCCCCGACCGCCATGCTGCATGCTCCGGCGACGGCCCCAGCGACGCCGGAGATGATCATGAGGCCGCGGTCCTCCTTGGCGGCGCCGACGCCGAGCATGAGGGAGGTGGTGGAGAGGAGGCCGTCGTTCGCCCCGAGGATGGCGGCTCGTAGCCATTGAGCTCGCATGATTCTACTCCTCTTGAGCTCGTCTTCGTTATCATCTGCGGCAACAGAAAGCTTGAGGTCGGTACAAGGTGCTTCCATGGAAGAAGGAGGAGTAGCCATGGAATGGAATCTCTTTGAGAATTAATTTGGGAGTGTGGATTTCTAGTGGAGGCCACACGAACTAATTATATACTATATAATTAATTAATTAATTAGGATTAGGATTCTACTATGCGTTTTCTTAGGTGGCGTCGAATGGATTAAAACGCCATGAACAGCTAAGGAGAAATATCACTATTATATTATTATTATATTCGCCAAAAATAGTAACATCAAGAATTAATTCCTCATTTTTGGACCTAACGCTTAGGGTTGGGCTCTCGACACATTTTTCTATAGTCTAAACAACCACTTCCTTTTCTTTTTTTCATTTCTTTTTCTTTTTTCCCGGGTAAGAAAGTAACCAAGAAGACAATGCCTAGATGTGTTAATCTTCGAATTTTGTTGAGTATACATGTAAGAATCCCACTCTATATTCGAACTTTTTTTAGGTCTTCTAATTAACTATCTTAAAATGAATAATTTTTTCCTATGCTTCTTGCACGGGTAAAATGTCAAATGCAAAAACTTTGGCATAAAACCAAGTATTTTTTTGTACAAATTAGATCGAACCGCCGTACATAAGTATATCCAAAGTGATTTACAGGCATATTTATTTCAAGAAATAGAATCAAAGTACCCTTAACTAATGCAAATGCTTATCTTTCCAAGATTGAATCTTTACCCTAAATAAATACGACATATGTAAATAATACTCCCTCCGTCATTTTTGGAGGCAATTTTTAAAATAGCTTTTTTTGATAAGTGAATGTCAATTTTAGCCCTCCATAAGTAAAAGACCCAATTTTAGCCCTTTTTTTATAAATTAGGACAATTATACCCTTTTCAATTCCCAGCGGCTCACAACCTCTTCATGCACACACACAACCACGCACACGCACAACCATGCACACATGCACACAACCATGCACACACACAACCATGCACGACCAAACACAACCATAACGTATTATTTTTCACATTGCCCTAAACCCTAAAATCTAAATCCTAAACACTCATAAACGTTCTGATACCTAAAATTCCTAAATCCTAAATCACACGACACAACCACACACACACACTACAATGCACACACACACACAACCATGCATGCATGACCAAACACAACCACACACAATCATGCACACACACAACCATAACATTCACAACCATACACAACCAAAATATTCACAACCACACACGACCATAACATATACGGCCACACATGAATTTTAGTTTTGCTCAATTTCTGGTCATTAGGTGTTTTGCATGTTGACTAATTTTTACTGGAAATTTGGAACTTTAAAATTATTAGGTGTTTGTGAAAACAGTATGTTATGGTTGTATTTGGCTGTGCATGGTTGTGCGCGCGCATGGTTGTGTACATGTGTGTATGGTTGTGCATGGTTGTGTATGTGCATGAAGAGGTTGTGAGTCGCTGGGAATTAGGGGTGACAAAGTTGGCCTGCCCGGCCCGGCAACCCGCCTTAGTTTAGAGCCGGGTTGGGCATCACAATTGTAGGCCCGAATGAATTTCGGGCCGGGCCGGCCTGGCCCGAACAATTCTCAAAGCCCGATAGGTTCGGGCCGGGCCACTACTTTGCCAACCCTATTGGGAATTCATAAGGGCATAATTGTCCTAATTAATAAAAAATGGCTAAAATTAGATCTTTTGTTTATGGAGGACTATAATTGACATTCACTTATCAAAAAGGGCTATTTTAAGGTATTAACACTTATTTTTAAGTGTCCTAATTGCTATTTTTGTTGTTTGTTTTTAAGTGCTCGTTTGGTTCAAGTTGGGTGACGAAAAGAGAATGGAATCAAGTCAAGTAAGGGAATGGTAATAATAATGGTTACTTTTATTGAGTGTTTGATTCAATAGTAGAAAGATAATCACTTGTGAGGGGGTTCCATTTATCCTTGTTTCCCCTCTTTCTTGAGGGGTAACAATGTAATGGATTGAATTACTCCCAAGTAAGAGAAATTGATAACCTATTACTCAAACCAAACAAAATGTAATTGAATCAATTACTTGATTCCCTTTCTGTACCAAAAAAAACTTGAACCAAACATGAGCTAAGTGTTCTATTTCATAATTTGATAACATAATAGCTACATTTTTCCAACTTATCATTATAATTAATGTTATATAAGGTGGTGTGCAGAAAAAAGAGAATAATAAATGAGGTTAAAATGTAAATTTACATATTTTCTTGATATTTGCAATTTGTTGACCGGGACACTTAAAAAAAAACAGAGGGAGTACTTGCTTTGCACTCGGAGGCGATCAGTTGTTCCACAATTAATTTCGTTATTTTAGTACTACTATACTTATTACAAAAATATAAGTAAATTATAAAAATTATGATGGATGGTACTTGACATTTATTATTTAAATTAAATTTATATACCCTGATTTCGGATTTATTAATCCTATTAAACCATCAAAACTAAAATCGGATGCTAAAAGAATTATAAACTCTAATTTGATTAATAAAAAATTTCTTTTACTGACAAAAAATAAATAAATATTTTATAAGGACAAGTACTTATATTTTTGGGCTCAAATAAAAATGTGGCTTTACAAATTAAGCAATTGGATACGCGTGCAGTTTATTTAGGCGCGACTTATAGTAATACTTTAAGTAACTTAATCGCATAAATAAAAACTAGACAAACAATCTATTTACATACTTGGGCAGAAACTTTATTTTGAAATATTACAATTATTAATAATTTTGGGTTGCTGCATTTAATTGGTTTTTAGTTACAGTTTTAAATTGTCTCGCTGTTTTTAAATGGTGTATGATAAATCTACACCGTTTTTACAAATTTAAATGTCACGTGATAGTAATTGCATCAGAAATATTCAGGCAAATATATTCTAATATATTTTATAACATATTAGTGTGATAAAAAAAAATAAAAATAATTAGTTCAATCATGGTCTCTATCCAAAGGCTTGAGCAATCCGTACGTCACGGCCATCGAAATCCAACCTCCGATCAAAACCCTCATGGCCGACAACCGAACCGGCGAACCCCCGAGTCGAGCCCCGGCCCCACCGAACACGAGCAGAGCCAGAGTCGTCACCACCACTATACCCACGGTTCTCATCCTCTGTTCGGAAAATACCAATGCCGTCAGTATAGGAACCACCGATCCGCACAAGAACGCCAGCGCGGACGCTGATGCGGCCTTGTACGGATTCGGCAGCATCTCCTCCTCCGCCTTCTCCGCCTGCACATGATTCTCTCCTCGAGAATCTGTCACTACGACTCTCATAAAAGGGGACCGCCCCGGGGAGAACACCGCGCCACTCGAGGCGTTCGTTGATTCCTGAATCCTGACACCACCCTCGCTCTTTACATCGGTCTTGTCGAGAGTTGTCCTTTCGATGTCTCTCTGAGTGGAGACGGAGACGAATTCCCCGACGGCCATGCTGCAAGCTCCGGCAACAGCCCCGGCAATGCCCGAGACGATCATGAGGTCGCGATCCTCCTTGGCGGCGCCGACGCCGAGCATGAGGGAGGTGGTGGAGAGGAGGCCGTCGTTCGCCCCGAGAATGGCGGCTCTCAGCCATTGAGCTCGCATGAGCCTACGTCTCCTGCTCTCGACTTCATCGTCCGCCACAGAAATCTTGAGTTCAGCCATGGAATCTCTCAACAATTTTGAGATGAGAGGGAGTGTGGATTCCACACGAACTCCCAACTAATATATGATGATTCTACTATGCATTTCCTTAGGCCATGTCGCATGGTATAAAACGTCGAAAACTAAGGCAAAAATATGATACTCAATTCTAACAAGAAAATCGATGACAAAATACAAAATCAAAAAGGATACCTCAGATTTGGACATAACGCTTAGGTTGGTTTCCTCTACTTGGGCAGTAAAACTAGTTTTGATCCTCAACTCGAACATTCTACGAGGCTCTCGACAAGATGCTCTATAGTTTAAATCACCAGAAAATTTGGAAGTGGAGATATTGTTTTCTACTCAACAGAAAGTATCCAAGAAGACGGTGACCTCGTGTCCTAATCATCGATTTTCTTCAGGATATGCAAGAATATATTCAAACTTCACATTTAGTAATCTCCACATCAATACTATTTCCCTATGTTTTCAACCCTACTTCAAGTGATCTACTAGTATATATAGTTCAAGAATGCCAAAAGTCGATAGTTCAATACTATTGTGTCTTCCAAAAGCAAGACAAACAATTCCTATGCAAGGACAAATATCATGGGGGTGAAAATCTTGCGAGCAACTCATATGGATTGATGAACTCAAAAGAGAAGTGGCGAAACGTAATTTACAATAGAAGACATATATGCAGAACAAAAATGATGTATTAGAAAACTAATCTGGTATACACATCTTCAAATTGTTTGTACTTTGGAAGGAAGGATACAATGGGAATGCTTCGAGAGAACTTTAGAGATATCCATCCCTTCGATCTTGTTCCTCTGCCTCTTTATTAGCAGCTTGAACCGATTTGTACCAGAGAAATGCCTGGATTTGAATAAAAGTGAAAGCTGGAATTAGCTAGTTGCTGTTTCCATTTTCCAACAACTATCGTAAACTAGAAAAATCGACCAATTTTCAGAAAACAGAATCTCCCTTTAGCACGTTCCTTGATCATGCACGAAAGATCAACACAGACACCCTCTCATTTTCTGCTACACTTAACTAAACTAAGATATTTCAGAGGCAAGATAGTTATTACTGGGAAAAAAACAAAGAAATAACAACGTTTACCATTGCTTTTTCGACTTTCTCAACTTGTTTCATTTAAGCTGAAGATTAATGTTGATCAACCTCTTCTTAGAAAAAATGTTGATGCAGCCTAAATTTACAAGTTGAAAGAAAAGACTCCATAGTCATCTAAAAAATTCAGCACCATTTGGATTTTCCAATACCATCCATCCATATTAATGAGAAAAACAAGAACCAAAACAAGAACAGCATGAATATACAAACTTACAGAAGAAGGGATGCCAGTGAATGCAAAGAATCCAAGCACTGGAGCATAAAATATACTGTCCGAACTCAAAACTCCAAAAACTGGCTTCTGATTCACGTACTCGAAAATAGATCCAATCTGCATAATCACCATAAAAATTTGAGTAAAAATTCTCAAGAACCAGCACATTGTAAGCTCAAAACTCAAGCAAGCAGACACTTAAAATAATAATCTCAACATAATTAAATTCACCAAGTTTCTAACTCAATCTCCCCAAAAAAATCAGTCTTGATTCCATTCCCAGCAGAATATCAACAGCAGAGACAATGTTAAATCTCAAAACATTAGCATATACAGTTAATTTAAGTTAAGCCCACAATTCAAAATTTAATTTTGAAGCTAATTTGTTTAAGCTCTGCTCGCATTTAGCTGAGTTAAGCTGAGCAAGAAATACTATAAATGTAATTACCGCGGCAATGGCGGTGATGCTGGAAGCGATCAAGTAAGCGTAGAAGGGAATCTCAAAGCTCGAGGTCTCCTTTTGGGATTCTTGGCGGGCCCACGGCGGAAGCTCGTCTGAACCGGGCTGGGCCCACGAAGGGCCCGAAGGGTCTTCGCCGCTCTCACCGCCTTTATCTTTGGACTTTCTAGGGTTTTTAGCAGAGCCCTCGGTGGCCGCCGTCACTCTCAGCCTCCGGCGGTGAACTCGCTTGCTTGGATAGGCTTTCGCTTTGATAGATAAAGGTGATGAGATGAATAGTGCTGCTGATAGATGGAGAGAGGAGAGAGAAGAGCCTAATGCGGCCATGGCGGCAGTTCTCTTCTGAGCTTCGAAGAGGAGGAAGAGAAGTAGCGTTCAGATATTTTTCCATTTTTATTTGAATTTTTCTTTGTGTAGAAAAAGCTGATGGTTCACAATTCACATCCATCCATGTCTGTTAATAAGTTAAAACAAGTTCATCATTATGCATTATTTTCTTTTTCTTTTTGAGAATTATGAATTTCTAACACTCAAATTTATTTGAGAATTTTAATAATTTACAGACATTAATATTTTCTTATCCCTCATTCCTCATCTCAAATGAGAGAAAATTGATTTGGAAAAAAGAATTGAATTTCTCAACTCAGAATCTTGGAGCTGGTATTTCAATTTTTGCAAAACTATAATATTTGGAAAAAGTTTCACAAGTCATTACTACACATCAACACATCATACTCATTACTAAAAACAAGATCAAGACTTTCAACAGTATTTGGAATTACAAGAACCTGCTTCAGTATCCTACTCTTTTTTTTCCTAATTCTAAACAACAAATATTTCGAGTTCAAGAAACACTAGAATCAAAAGCCGCACACAAAAATTTCAATCTTCAGCTCCATTTTGGATCTATCTAAACCCTTAATCATGTTCATGTCGACTACATCCATAAACCGAACCTTGATTCTTTTACACGAGCAACTAACGGTGTAGTAACCCACAATCTTCGACTCCTCCACGACAAAGATCCGAAAACATAATCTTTAGTCGGGGCCGTTACCTTGAATTTCACGGTGAAGTTGATCTTCTGGCCATACCTGTAAAAGACCAGTCTTTTAGGCACCACTGTAACACTGATACCTTTTGGAGGAGACACTACTGCTTTATAAACACTTCGTGGGCTTCCAACATTTGTCACTGTCCGAGAAACTGAAAACGAGTTCTTCAAATTGGGTACTGTGATGGAGGGATAGTTGAGGCTGGATGGTGTAGTGAGTGCTTTACTACAAATACTGTTGTCTCTTGTGATCAGCTGCAGCTTTCTGTCGCTGTAGCCAAGTGAGCAAAGAAAAGCTTTATAATCGAAGGGTGTTGCATCGTATACTAGACCAGGATCGAGGACTTGTTTTGGCCTCACGAAGCCTGAGCCTAGGTCGAATGGATTTGCCTTTCGACCATCTGGGCCCGCTCTAATGGGTTTCTTGTGCTTGTTCCATGTAGTAGCTGCACCGGAGATTGTAAAGTTACGATCTTTAGTAGAACCCAGATCGAATTCTGAGCCATACATATAGTATGATCATATACTAAACTTTAAACGATGAAGGTCTAAGAGTTTTGTACCAGTTGTCATAATGGCAGATTTGATGGCAGCTGGAGACCAAGACGGGTGTACGGATTTTATCAAGGCTACGATTCCTGTTACGTGAGGACAAGCCATGGAAGTTCCTGAGAGAATGTTGAAGTTCATATTTGCAGAAGCTGGAGACCATGCAGCAAGGATATTGAGTCCAGGTGCTAGAACATCAGGCTACAAATTCATCGAATAGGCAAGAAACAAGTTCGTTACATGTTTCGAGAAAAGAACTGACAGAAACAAACAACAAAAAAAGAAATCCTTTCTTAATATTTGTACCAGTTCTTACCTTGAGGATTTCAGGAGTTAATGCATTGGGGCCCTTTGAAGAAAATGGAGCAACTTGAGGAGCATATTGCAATCCTAGAACAGTCTTGGAGGACAGAATTGTTGATGTAGGATTGCTGTTTACACAAATAAGTGGGTAAAAATTGAGGTGGTAAATTCTGAGAAAATTATAACAGCATTTAGTAAAAGCAAACCTCGAGTTCTTGATGTAAGATAAGATCTTATATCCTACTCGATTTCCAACAATGGCTGCCGGGATTGTAAAAGGAATGGCTACATCTCTATCAGCTTCATCTATGAGAATCATTCCAACTCCACCGGCTTCTTTCACCACAGCACCTTTGGCGAGCTTCGACTCTGTAGAGCTCCCAGAATGACGACAAACCAAAACTTTACCTTTTGCCTTCGTGGAATTCAAGGAACTCTCCAAACAGTAACTGGTACGAAGACGAAAGGCTAATACAACTTAAGATTGTACGTGGAAAATAGATATGCTGAATTCACTCGCAACAAACTACCTTTCTTCTTCACCTGGATTGGTAAGGAGTGAAGTATCCTCTATTAGCTTCAGAAGCGGATATGATCCTAGCCGGGGATTTCATCTTTGAAATACTCAGACTCTCACCCTGTAGAAGAAAAGGCCTTGTTCAGAATTAATAAATTATTGTACAGTACTTGGAAATACAGGAGATTAGTAGATCATGATTACCGAAAATTGAGCTCCATTTCCAAGAATTATATCAGATGAAAAGTCTCTGTCGGTTGAACTAGCTCCCACAGTGATTATCCAAGGAGCAAGATTCGTTACAGAGCCTGAACTTCCTTCGTTCCCAGCTGAGGAAACCACGGCTACTCCGCGGCTAACAGCATGAAAAGCCCCGATGGAAATGGCGTCGCTGAAATAATCTCCTTGTGGTGAATCGGCACCCAGGGAGAGAGATATTATATTCACTCCATCTCTAATGGCATCATCGAATGCAGCTAACAAGTCAACATCATAGCAAGCAGATCTCCAACAAGTCTTGTATACAGCAATTCTAGCCATGGGAGCTCCACCTCTGGCCCCACCAGCAGCCAACCCTCTGAAGTTCATGTTATTAACATATCTACCTGCAGCAGTCGAAGCTGTGTGACTGCCATGGCCGACGCTATCCCTTGCAGATCTATATGATACTATCTTCTCTTGCTCTTGTTCAGATTGATATCCAGTTAGATAGTATCTTGCACCAATCACTTTCCTAGAAGAAAGACAGATTCCATACATTTCAGTACAACTTCACCTTTACTGACCGATGAATGATGAACGTAAATGTAGCAATTGGTGGAGAAGAAGCCATATGTTTACAACCTGTTGCATGTGGAAGAGTTGAATGCTTCCCCTGATTGGCAATGTCCTTTCCATCCAGCTGGCACAGGGGGCATGCCTTCATCGCTAAAACTTGGGGATTCTGGCCAAATACCTGCAACGTATAAGCTTCTTTTACATATTTGCCAAGTTCTATTAATTGAGAGGGACGATGAGAAAAGAAAAGGCGAAGACACGTTCTTTTTTTTCTCATGATGCAAAAACTCTTAATTTTCCTCTTTTTTTATTAAAATTTATATATCCATTTTTTGGTGCTAATATCAACAAGAAAGTAATGCACGGAGAATATGATTCTACTACATCTTAAGTCAACAAACAACAAATAAAATAGTCTTGTGGTCCAGTTCAAGAACAAACATCCATCACACTTCTGCAGAAAAAAGTTAAGTCAAACAAATTCATGTTGTAAATACACTTTGACAGTTTTGTTTACTCCGAGAGGGGCAAAAAGGCTATAAGAAGATAAGCCAAAATCTTCTGAACTTTGAACTTTTTTCAATCGAAACATTTGTTTAGTTACCTGTATCAATGAAACCAATGATGACATTAACTTGGTTCTTGGTGGAATAACCAGGAATCTCCATAGTTTCTTCACCAACAAGGCCCATAAAATCCCAAGAATGAGTAGTGTGAAGATTCCTTCTAGTGTTGGGAAAAACCGACACAACTCCCGGCATTTCTGAGTTTCATTATTTCATTCCAAATGACATGATACATTAATATCAGAACAAGAAGGATTCCAGTTTCAATAAATCAGCCTCTTTATTAGGTTGATTCTAAAATCATAAGTAGCATTGAACAGAAGAAAGTACACTTGCCTGCAACTTGAGAAGCTTGTTCTTCAGTCAACCTTGCTGCAAAGCCTCTAAAAGCATGTCTATAGCTATACACATGAGAATCCTTTGCCTTTTCCTCACTGCATTTATATCACACACTAAAAATGTTAAAAGCAAAAGCAATCAATTCATCAGTACACACCACACACACACAAGGGAAATCAAATCAAATAATGACTAAAAAGTTAAAACACACACACACACACACACACAAGTAGTAATCAATTCATTGATGAAGAATTCTACCTTCCCCCATGAAGATCATTAAGAATTTGGTGGTTCTGCCTCAAAATCTCATCTGGGCCATCGCTGCCTCTGCTGCCCATATACACCACATACAACTGAACAACAAGAAACATCAAATCTATGCATCAAAATCAAGAACCAGTCCCACACCACAACACACACACACCATCACACTCAATATAAAAAGACGCTACCTTGGAAGAAACCGATGGGCCAATCGCTGCAACAAGAATACACAGACACAGAAACAGTTTCTGCGCATTTTCGATAGATCCCATTTGAAATTTCTCTCAAAGACGAAGGGATTTTCAGTTACTGAACAAGGGAGAAGAGCAGGAGGGATTGGACAGTTGGAAGTGAAAACCCCACTCAGAAAGAAAAAAGAAAGGCAGAGACAAGAGACATGATACGTGAAGAGTAGATGAAGTTGGCATTTGCTTTAATCTCGAAGGTTTAAAACTGAAACAAAGGAGAGCCCACGCCACGACGAACCCCACTTCGCTTTTTTATTTCCTGCGCAGTAATTCTTTTCACGCTGCTCATTAAATATTCGCTTTTCGTATGGTTCCTGCAGCTACACTAACTTAAATCATGGTTTCCGCCATCATTTTTAGTTCGTTACTTGAATTTGTTAGTGGGTTTTAGCTCCTGAAAGGGGCATGATTTCTGGTGAAATCGAGGCAGAGGAATGTGGGGGTTCTTGTTGTTCTTGTTCTTGTCTTGGGTTTTGAGAAGAATGTGGTCTTTTTTTTTTTAATCATTTCTTTATCGACAACTTTACCGTTTTATCAAAGATTAAGGAGACTTTTTTCTTTTTTTTTAAGGAAAAAGTGTAATAATTTTGTTCGCATTAAAAGTTACTTTTATGCATAGTGTTATTTTTTTTGATAAAATACAAATTTATGAAGAAAAAAAAAATAGATGAATCTATTCGCATATAAATCAAAAAAAATATATGGAAAAGTGTAATAATTTTGTTCACTTTCATGCATAGTGTTATTTTTTTTGTTAAAATACAAATTTATGAAGAAAAAAAAAATAGATGAATCTATTTACATATAAATCAAATGATATCAATTGTTTCTTTTTTTGCCATTAATAAGTTATAGGCAAATAGAGTTAAATCAAACCAAAAAGTTTATTTTGGAAATTTATAATTCAAAAAAACTTCAAATGAATCTCAGGAATTTATATTTTCCGATATAGTAATTCATTTGTTATCCTTATTGGCTAGAGTTTAATTGAATGTGGTGTTAA
Organism: Mentha longifolia; assembly: GCA_001642375.2. NCBI lineage: Eukaryota > Viridiplantae > Streptophyta > Magnoliopsida > Lamiales > Lamiaceae > Mentha > Mentha longifolia. Next base: position 352,800 of record CM038111.1, read on the forward strand.
TGTGAGTATCAAAAGTACTTCTTCTTCTTATTTATTTATTTATTTATTTCTTATGGGAAATGCGTTAAACATATTTGCGACTTGAGTAAAAATGAATTTTAAGTGATTTATCTCGACTAAAACAACAAATAATATAGCACGATGCACGTGGAAGGGATCGTATTGTTTTTCCTTTATGGCAAGAGAAAAAATGTTAGGAATGGCACGTCTTTTTCCTGAAAAAAAAATATATATATATATTTAACAATTTTTATAAGAAAATATCGAGCATGACATGCTATTAACAATTATTTTTAAGAAAAAGTGACATAACATAAATAAAGGGCAAATGGAGAAATATATTCGTTATATTTTTTTTACCGTTAGTAATTAGGGGCCTCCCTTTACACTCGAATCATAATTAAGGAGCGCATAAGCTAGTTGCTAATGCAAGCAATTAATGAGTATTATTATCACATTATGAAGTAAGCTCAATTATTATATTTTAGACTCCCTTTAGACTAGAAATATGGGTGCATGTTCGGTCTCCTCGTTCATTCCGTCAAATTCTTATTTAAATTTTTAGATAAATAGTTATATCTTTTACATTTTAAATTAAAAATAATTACTTACACTAAACTTTGTACTCCATTTTTTTTTTTTTCATTTTGAGAGATCAAACATGATAAACTTTTGCACACTTTCATTACTCTATTTTCTTCTCTACACATATTATCCATTATAGCTTTATGCATTTTCTTATAGAACGGGATGATAATTATTTTTACAATTTTCAAAATTTTGATACATCCCAAGATTACTATCTTAGTTTTGAATTTTTTTGAATTTCGATGAATTTCCAGACCTCGATTTAAATATGAGTTCCCAAATGTCATATCCCTGATTAAACAGTCATTTAAAATATCTCTTGAAAAACTTCAAATATTCACGAGGTTGATCAAACTAAATGTTTATATTTTGCATATTCGAGTGGAAATGATGTTTTATGAAGCCATTGTTAGTAATATTTAACATTTAGGTTTTGGCTAAGTGTGGGGAGAAGTACATAGACCCCCGATGGTACAACTTGGCCGATGGTACCCCGACGGGTCATCTATTGTAAAGTCATTGTTACAACTTTAGATCACCTTTTTATGAAGGGTTTATGGTTATGGTCAAAATATGAGAAATCATTCAACACTCTAACTCGACAATACTCCCAAGTATTTCAATGGGCACACTTGGGTCAGCCGGAGGCACCGTGCGGCCAGGCTAAAACAATGACACTTTTATTCATATAGATTGACACTTTTCTGTATAAAGATTGACATTTTTATTCATATAGATTGACACTTTTCTGTATAAAGATTGACACTTTGGGCCCGGCCGCACGGTACCTCCGGCTGACACAAGTTTTTGTCTATTTCAATATATTTTATGTTATCTCAAAAGTCTTGCAAAATTATTGGATTCATTTGCGATAATATCACTATTCTCGTAAATCTGAATCACGTGAGATGCATTGATGCCTGTGGTTGAATTTAATGATGTATCACTTTAAAGCCACCCCACCGGTTATTATAATTACGCTTATCAACAAATAAATAGAATTAACAATTAATTACTACTAATTAATACTAACAAATGTCAACGGAAGCCTTATCTATGTTATCATGACACTATATGAGTAATTCTCCAATGCCCATTATGAGCATGTTTAATGTGCCCACGGATGACGTGACATTGAATATATAAGGAAGTTAATAAAAATCCTACCAAAAATAATTAAACCCTACTATAAAAAAACTAAACCCCAACATAAAAAATTAAACCCTAAAAGAAAAATTGCAAACGTGACACTGTCATATTACCAATAGACACATTAATTGTGCTCACTGTGGCTAGGGGAGCATTTCTAGAGACTATATTCCCAAATGCGTCACATTCATCATCTGTATCATCATCTCGCGTTCTATCTTTGTTATTCTTTTTTTTAATTTTCATAATTTTGCCTTAATAATCTACGACAAATAACTCTTTTAAGATTGGACTTACCGTGTGGCTAGATTTTAATTCGGACTGCACTCCACTTGACATGCGTCCTTTAAAGAAAATGGGGTACACTTGGGTGAGCCCGGGTGTACTATGCGGCTGTTCAAAAGATCGACACTTTTATTTATGTAGATTAACATTTTTCTGTATAAAGATTGACACTTTTAAAAATTGACACTTTTATTCGTTAAATAATTATGTTAAAGATTGACACTTTTATTCATATAGATTAATATTTTTCTGCATAAAGATTGACATTTTGACTCAGCCACACTATGTGGCCGGCCTCACCCAAATTTTTGCCAAAGAAAATTGCTTCAAGAAAAGCATCAATTATGGTAAATAAAATTATCAAATGTTCCGAACAAAAGAGTTGTGATGCTCGAAATATTCAATGTCGTCAATTTATCATGTTGGTTGCGAATTGTTTAATCATATATTTTATGAGTGACGAAACCATCTTTTATCCTGCACGAGATATATAAAATATTTATTATTTTCCTATTTCTTGTCAAAGTGTAGTGAATAAAAATATCAATTAAAGGTCAATCTCTGTGATGATTTATATGCGTCGATTGTCGTGAGTTAAAGAATCAATTGAAATTCACAATTTTATCAATTTGGTATGGTAATGGTTAAATATTATAGTTATTAATATATTCCTTATATTACTCTCATATTTTTTTTAAAAAAAGTCTGTCGTGAATAAAAGTGTCAATGTTTTTAAAACTTTAAACTAAAATAATGTGATGCGGGTCGGGTAGATCTAAATCCAATTAGGATCTTGCTACACCATGCAATTAGACTAACATGAGTGCGCCACAATTGCATATATATGTCTCGATTTTTTTTCATATCGTAGGAACGCGCATGTTACTTTTATGATTTGCAGGCTATTACACATGAACTTTTATGATTTGTAGGCTATTGCACATGTACGAGAGTTTACCAATACGCACCTGAAAGTAACATGCGCGTGCCTACGGCATAAAAAAAAAGAAAAAGAAAAGAAAAAGAATAGAATTGACACACACGTTATATTCTCATATTCAATCAGAGTACAATCAAGTGATTTATTTTTCGATGGACCATAGCTATTTATTGTACACTTGTTTCAAATCTTAAAAATTGTTATCCATCTTGTATTTAGAAACTATTTATTTTTCTGTTATATCGAATAATGTGCGGACTTATTTACATTCCTTGACAAATGGTATAGCTGACTGACTTAGTTTATTAATATAACTTAATCCTAACATTTTTTTTATTGTTTTAAAAAAAAAAGAGAGAGAAAAGTTAAAAAACACTTCCTTTGATAATTTATCAAATAAATTTTTGAAATAAATAATCATATTATCCTTTACTTAAAAATTACTTTAATTGGTTCCAATTTGATACTAAACCCACATTTTTACCTTTCTTTTGAATGAAAGTTGCGAGATCATGACAAGTTGTTTGAGCCTAGAAGGAATCAAAGCCATCACAAATATTAAAATTGTATAATCTAAAGTGGTAAAATAGCAATCCGCTTTATTTAAAATTTTTCCTTCGATAAAATATATTATCATACAGATGCTGACAAATCAAGGAAATAACTATTTTAATCTGAAAAATTGGTAATCGCAAATGCTATGATGAAAATGAAACCACTAGCCTATTGATTATTCATCTCATTCCAATCCATCAACTGATCTTTTAATCTTTCACTATATAATAATGATAATTATAGTTGAGTCCTCCAAGATGATGATCACATATTTGATCTTCATCATTCATGATAATCAAGTTGAGATCATTTTTCTTTTACTAATTCAATTTTCTAACTCAGAGGCTGAAGTTCTGCAACCCAATACCATGTATTGCAAGCAATGAATTCCTTAAATGTGGACAGTACATCGCTACATTGACCTCATACTTGGATTCAAATTTGAAAATCTTTGTTAAAGAAAAGTGACATTTCGTCTTTTTATATTCTGGGCACTCTCTTGTTAGACCAGTTACAACTTACATGGACTTCATACTTTGGATTCAAATTTGAAAATCATGATAAATACTCCCTTTGTCCCACTCGTAAAGAGCTATTTGAATATTATAATAGAATCGGTTTCAATAAAGTGAGCTTCTTATGAGTGGGGCGGAGGGAATAGGCAACTATCAACACTCAGTTCATTCTTCAATCTAGTGTACTAGTTCATCATGTCTCACAAAATTTTAAATTCTCACCATGAAAGAAGACCTATGTTCTACACGAGTCCAAGAATCCACTAAAACCATAATAAAGAAGCAAAAAATAGAGTAGACATTAAACAATTTCCACCTACCACAAGCTAAAGACTAAAGCCATTTGAAATTTGAACAATTCTCAACAAATTCAAATCCATTTGAAATAACATCACAATCCCATAACATCAATGTAGGCAGTAGCCATTGATACTTTGAAATTGTGTTCTACTACATGCCAACTATAAATTCTATTCTTATTTGCAGTAAGCTTTGCTCTCCTAAATTCTGCCATTTTTAGCCAGTAGTGTACATAACAACTCAATTCAAGTTAACTTCTGCTCCAAAATTAGTTTCAAAATCCAATCTTTACTGCAAGGGTATTGAATCAAACACAAGATAGGCATTCCCATATTTCCAATTGATATGCATTAACTCATAACTTCAAATTTCCATTCGATGTACACATTGAACAAGAGATTAAGCAAGCAATCATATACCAAAACAGGGATCGATCATTCCAGAAAATAACCGGACAAGAACAGACCAAACCCTAAAAGCAAACTGCCATAGATGAGCAGAAGTTTCTGACCGGACGTCAGCGCGTTGCCGCCCAATCCGAACTGCTGATTCTGCTCGAAACCGGCGATCTCCATCCTCTTACTCTCGAAGAAATTCTGCGACGCGCCGCAGGTAGGGCACCTCCAATCCTCGGGCAGTTTGTCGAACGGCAGCCCCGGCGGGACCGGGTACGACGGGTCGCCGGCGGACTCGTCGTACTTGTAGCCGCAAGATCTGCATTCGTAGATTCCGGTGTTCACGACGGCGAACTTCTCCTCCAACCGCCGCGCGCCGAAATTCGTCTCCGGCGCCTCATCTTCTAGAGGAATCGGCTCTTCCAAGGGAATCGGTTGGTCTTGCTTATCCTCTTTGGAGACGTCGATGGACTTGATGGGGGTTAGGATTTTGGAGCGGTGGAGGGGGGTGAGGAATTGGGGATGGGGCTTGAATAGCAGGCGCGGCGTCGGCGGCGGCGGAGAAGGTGCGGATATAGTGAAGAGTGCGAGGGAAGGTCTGGTGGTGGAGGAAGACATTATCATAATTTTTTCTCTTTTTTTTTGGTGTTATTTTGGTGGCTCTTTTTTTATTTTTGTTTTCTTTGCAATTTTGTTAAGAATAAAAAAATAATAATTATAGCATATATTATTTTCTTTTTTCTTTGAGGGGCGTGTGGCTCCAAATTTGCCAGGGAACTGGAGATGATGGATTTTGTAAAATGGGGAGTATAAAGTACTCCGTCCTCCAAAAAGTATCACAACTCCTTTAAATTTTTATTATCAAATAAGTATCTCATCATATATTTTTAGATAAAAATTAGCTTAAACTATCAAATATATCCATATAATTATTATATATTTTTTACTTTTTCAGTTTTCTATGCAATTATTAGGGGACGGAGTGAGTATATACCAACCTTATTATATATGGGAAGTGGATAAGGCAACTTATACATCTCTCAATTTTAGTTTTAACTTTATTATTTTTCCTAAAATAATTAAGTTTGCACAATTAGCCATCCATAGGAGGCGGTGCCACCGGCAAGTACCCTCGCCGCCCATATGAGGCATCAAACCTTTGTAAAATGAGTAATCTTGTGCACTCCATCCGTTTTCAATTAACCTTTTTTAAATAATACAAGAGCATTCCAGTGTTGCTATTAAATATTGAGGATCTCTACCACTTTTTGGTCGGCTCTATCGTTAAAACTTAGTACACTTCATCCAAAAGTTAACCTCAGTTGTAAGATATTTTTTTGAGATTTTTTCGAGTATTTCTTGTCCTTATTATATTATTTTATTCTTTTACTGATTTTTTTGGGGGGAAAAAATATCCGATTGTATAATATTTTTTTATTTCATTAGATTAAAAAAAATCATAAAATTAAAAATTACTTCAATTAAATCCTATTAAAATAAAAAGTGATACTGCATAAAAATAGCCACTTTTCATAAGATAAATACTATTTTAGCCATGTTTATACTCCCTTCGGCACAAGCTTTCTGATAATTTTTATTATTTTATACCCCACGTATGAATATAAAAAGTCTCCGTGCCTGAAGTTAGTAAAATACAACCTTTTTAACCATTTTTTATTGTTAAGTCTAAAACACCCTTTATTTTCCTTTTTTTTTTTTCTTTTTTTTTTTCCCCCTGAATCTAGCCGATGGTGTCGGTACGATGGGACTCTTCAGTTTTTAATTGACAGCGGCGATTTCTTCTCTTTTTCTCTTAGTTAACCATAGGAAGTTATTTATCAATTTTAACTTTCAATCAATTAAGATTGGGTTTATAGTAGAATTTAATTGGTGCATCCTATCTTCTTCGTCTAGTGTGTTTCAGTACTCTCCCCCATTACCAGCAGCCATGGAAATTGATGTTAGAATATGTGTTCAAGTTTTAAACTCAATCTCCCATGGCCACCGATTAAATGTTAAATGTTGAAATCATGACAAAATATAGTAAATTTTTACATTTTACTTTTTTTTCGTTTTTTGTTTATTTTAATAGTAGTATTTTTGTAAAAGTAAATGAAAGTGAAAAGGGTGCGGCGGCGTCGTCGATGCTCCCCACACTCTCGGTGTATTGGGAATGCTCTAAATAAACATCTATAAAGTAAGAGAGGAAGGAGAGAATGATGTAGGCCGCACCGCATGTCGAACTGTACTCAGACGAGAAGTCGAAGAAGAGAAGTGGCGGCAGTGCAGACGGCGGAGGATAGGTCGGTAAAAAATGGAAAGAAAATAAAATCAATAAATCATTATCCCAAAAAGGACATCGTATTAGATTATACTACATCGTATGTCCAAATTTGATGTAGGGTCATATATTCGTCCCATGCAAAACTAAGGAACCATCAATTTACAAAGTTTGATTCGCATATTTGATTTGCTTTAGTAAAAGTTTGATTCGTAATTTATTTGACAATTATCTTTATAATATATTACTCCGTACTAATTTAGATTACTTATCTCTATAGAATAATATGATAGCGTTATATCCGATTAAAAAATTGTGTATGTTTTAGATGACAATTCTAGAAAACTAAAATATCAAATCAAAAGTGTATATAAGTCTACGAAAATACATTCCTTCTATAACCATCAAAGATGTGCAATTGACAATTATATTAGAAATACATAAGCTTTTTTACTTATAGTACGGAAAAAAATAATAACAACATTAAAATTATAGTATTTGTTTTACCTTTTTTAAACTCTATATAGTTTCAAAATAATGAAATTATGTCTCGCTAAATATAATTTTATGATATTATATCGTGGACGTAGTATATCGATCAAGTTTTTATTGAGAAGAACTCAGACTCAAAGTCGTAGAGCCCTTTTGGGAAGCTTGACAAGCTGTATGAGAATTCATTCATCTGTGAAGCCATTTTGAGGTTATGTTTTCATCCTCTGTAACTAGTTGAATATGTTTCTTTGATTATTCAATGTTATTATCTTGAGCTTCTCTATACAGTCTAGAATTGTTTGTTATTCAATGCCTGTAGTAGAGAAAGAAGATGAGGGTATGAGAGGGATGGAGATGGGGATACTTTTTCTTTACTTTTTTATTGTTTCTGCAGATTTCACAGTTATTGATTTTTCGGAACTTTTTGCTCAGATCTTTGCCTCCACTAGCAAAGAAGTATAGTATGTGCTGCAGCTGCTGTTCATAGAAGGACCAGTATCAGCAAAGTGGCTGGAAGACACAGAGTGCTGACTGCTTGTATAATAGCATTAGCTCATGTGGATTGCTTGGTGAAGATGTAACTGACAAATGACTGTAACAGCTGATGGACACAAATGACCAGCTTTGGTTCATAATTAGAGAATATATAACTAACTGTGAGGTAAGTGATGTCTCTTATCTTGTTGTTGTTTCTTTAATTAGTACTAGTATCTTCTTTTTCTTGTTTAAATTTGGACCTGCACGTATTGTACATCTTTTCTTTGCAAACCAAGATGTGGATGTCGCTCCGTAATCGTCTAGATCAGCCAAAGTTAATTATATAATTATATTTATTGTTATTTAATTTTGTAGGAGCAAGGTGTGGAGCTCAGCTTTCATGTTATTAAACTGAGATTGTCTACGTTGGATTTTGTAGCTATACTAGTGATGTGAGCATGTCGTCAGAATAGTAGTTTGAGTATATAGGTTCCACCTTCCATGATTCTGAATACATGTTTTCTTTTGTAGGCACACTTTATCAGATATACAGAAGGCCATAGTAAAGGATCTCGCTGATCTGGGATTCCATGGTAAAGCTTCAGCAGGTTGCACCTTCATCATTTAGCTTGCACTGACTCTTCAGTAATTCTGCTTGTGCAGGGAAGGAAAGGAAAGGAAGGAGAGTTGGTTTATTCCTACTACTAAATTAGCTACCAATCTCTCAATTAGCTTAGCAGATACATACAACAACCAGAAAACAGGTGCTTTCTAGATAATAACCAAATTATTTCGATAGTGATCGCCTTCACGTTTTGAATTATACAAACCTTGATTTAATTTTCTGTCCGAAATATAATGTGATTCACGTTCAAAATTGTGACATCGTGACAACTCTATTTTTAGATGAACCAACTTAGGATTGACGGTAAACACTTTAGGGCACTAGGCTCTTTATCTAGTAGAAGTCTGGTTTTCAGGTTCTTGTGCTTCTAAGTGTATCATCTTAATTATGTGGCAGATTGCGGGTCGAGTACTGGCCAGTAAAGAAAGCATTGCTTGCTGTATCTCGTCATCTCCAGGATAGAATCGTTGGGGAAGGAGCTCCTGGCAACACATCCACTCATGGGGCTTCACACAATAATTCTTCTGGACAGTCTATTTCTGATACTGCTGTTGAGCATTTTTCTGTCGATCAGTCCTTGTCAGCAGATGTTGAAAGTTCTCTGAGAAAAGTTCTCTTCAGATTTCTTTGCTCTAACGTGATTGCTGGTGGTGTGATCGGAAAGGGTGCACACATTGTTAAGTCTCTGGAGAAAGAAACAGGAGCTTCTATAAAGTTTGGATCTCCAGTGACTGGGTCAAAGGAGCGTGTTGCTATTATCTCTTCTCTGGACTGGAGGTTTCCTACTTTGCTATTAGATTTATGCTCTTTAGATGAAAAAACACCATTTATTTTTACTGCTGCTTTGTCTTTACCCTATCTTCTCTGGACACAAGACTTATCCTGTCATTCATGTACTTGTCAATGTTCCTGCACAAATCGCCATTGTTCGTGTTTTTGCTAGATGCACTCTAAGTTGCTCTGGACCAGGGGATGATACTGAGCATAGGACCTGGGGAGTGTATATTACATCGAGTCAGCTTAGCTGCATACTGGATGAAGATAGGAGGCTGGCTTCGGACATAAGTCTTGCATCAGGTGCAGAGATACTTCCAAATTATGCTGGGGGTTGATGATAATGTGGTCCAGGTCTGAGCTTGAACTTCTTATACTTCTCCATGTAAATCTTGAAAACTCCTGGTCTTGCAAAACATAAATTAGAATAATATGTGTTTCTTGCTGAGTTATTGAAGGTTGATGTTTCAATGCATATCTAGAAATATTTCCGAAGCTGACGATGCACATCTTCTCTAGTTAAATGAGTATTTCACTAAAATGTTGAGTTGACTTTCTTTTAAATAAAGATGCACCATATGCACACCTTTTTATTTCATTTATTTATGCAAATAAATAACACGCATATTATGGAGTACACCTATCTAGCTATATTGAAAATTCAGTTAATATATATACATATATAAATAATTGTACGCTCAAAAGTTTTAAAATATATATATATATATATATATATATATCATAGTATCTAAATAATTTATTATATACATATATAAATAACCTGTATATGTTAATGTTACATACAGGTTTGGGTCAAGGTTTTTTTTAAAACAATTTGATATACACTTTAAAAACCTTGTCATGAAGAATTCAAACATGAAACCTTTTGTTACGGAGTTTTAAAGCATTAATTTCACTACCACTATGCCAATACGCGCATGTATTTTAGTCGACAATTTAATAATCTTCCCATCCCGTGTTATTCATGTTCAGGGGCGGACCTACGTGGGGGCAAGCGCAGGCTGAAGCCCCCACGGTGGTCGACGAAATTTCTATGTATTAGCGTATGTTTCGTCAAAAATTTATGTTCATTTCACGTCGAAGAATTTTTTTTCTATAGACTAGCCCCCTCAGTGATTTTATCCTGGGTCCGCCCCTGTTCATGTTGATTTAACGTGAGAATTTAATGCATATGGTACGGTGACGCTAGATAAAAATAGAGAAATAAGAAAATCAAAATGAAAAAGAAAAGTGTATAATCTTGGGGAGAAAATAAATAATTAAAGCTACAATTTAAAGTAGTTCTGGCAATTAAGAGACTAATACACTAGTTTACGCAACTATGTATGCACATAATCCGAGTAGTTATTCAAAATTAAATACTCTCGCTGTCCGCTTGATGTGGCTTTTCAACCAATAAGTTGGTACTACTCCCGTCTCGTTTCATTTGACATTTTTGTATATTTTATACTTTATATATATTCAACGTATATGCTAAACGGAGCGGGACGGGTGGAGTAATGTTTTAAGAGAAAAAGATGAAAAACCATTTCTTTTAAACCTTCCGTCTTAAATCCGACAGCTGGAGGGATATCTGTGCCCTAAATAGAAACGTTGGGGTGCTGGCAACAACTAACGTTTCATTAAGGTTATTTTTGTTCCGAGGTGACATTTTTAAAGCTGATTTGCCACTTATCCCTTTATTAATAAGCGAAATTTCATAAAGAATTCGGCTTAAGCTTAAATAGGTTAGGAGAAACCAATTAACCAAATTATTTCGATAGCGATCGCCTTCACGTTTTCAATTATAAAAATCTTGATTTAATTTTCTGTCGAAATATAATGCGATTCAAGTTCAAAATTGTGACATCTCAACAACTCTATTTTGAAATCAATATATTTTTTAGCTTAGCTGCTTAATCTTTGTATAGGTGCTCAATTAATTAATTAATTTTATCCAGTAAACCAAAATTTAAATGAAATCAATCTCAACAGAAAATTAGTTAAGAATCAGCTCAATAAAGACAAGTAAATTAGCAGCAATGAACTAAAATTGTATTTCTCCAGAAATTAAAAAGAAGAAATAGCATACACCCCATAGATACGTTCACTAAGCACCCATATGCCCCCTAATTTTCGACATTCGATACAAAAAATAACACAAGTTGCAAAAAAAAAACAAAGTGTGCAATTCCTCTAATTTTCTATTTTCAGATCCAACATTACAAAAGTGGACAAGAACGAATGAACAAATCGCAACACAGAAGAAGTAATATACAAGTTTCGTTTCGTTTCGTATCGTATTGACAGCCAAGAGGAGCCATGTGTTAAGCTGGAAATTTTGAGTGATTCAGAAGTTAGTACTTAATGACATGATGGCGTAACCAGAGCTCATACATTATCATATGGAACGCATCGTGGCTCGTTGCTGGTGAATTCCATTGGAAGTGCTTCTGAATCTGCTAATACAGAGCATCGTTAAATTAATTAACTTACGATCATGTGCAATTCGTGATTGTGTATGAATATCAATTCTGCATTATATATAATGGAGACTTGAATTTGAAGTCATGAGGAGTAAGGAGTAGAGTTGGTACCTTGGCATCGAATACTTAGAAACATCATTTTGCATATTATCACACGTAGCATTGCTGTGCATTCCCAGAATCACATATTCTTCAAATATTGTTTCAGATATGATCCATTTTTCTCCCACCTTCTCCGTGGAATTGGTACCCAAGATGAGTCGTAGTTCTTTTTTGATAGAAAATCAATACAAATCCATTGATGTATAGTTAGATTTCCATTTTTGACAGCATGATTGTATTCTAATCGTATAAACTATGATACCAAACTGGAAAACATAGTGGACTCGAGAGTTTGCTTACCACAGGCATGATCCCATTCATCACGAGAGATATAACGTTGCCTCTACTCTTTACAAATGATTGAATTTTAAACAAGTTGACAGAAACATTAACATGGGTTTAGCTATAGAAACATCAAGGTCAAATCACTTAGACATGTTATTGCGTATGCATAGATGAGAAGAGAGGGGATTAGTTCGTACCAGGTATGCATCCATAATGTATAGAGTCAATTATACGGGCGCTATTGACCTGAGAGCCGCCAGGGCATATGCAGAATTTGGTTCTGTAAAATCTCCTTTGATATGCAAGAGGACCACTAGTGGCCCTGTTAAGTCTGTTGTTTGAAATGTCGAGTTCGGTATCATTTTCCCATACTTGTGCCAATATCACACGAATCTTGGAATTCCTATGCCCTGCCCAGAAACCGAGTGCTGTCCTGCATCAAATGATTATAATTCTTCACTGCAGCTCTTAACAAGTAAATAGGAATGAATAAATTGTCATTGTTACAGGATGATTACATCTTACAAACCAGGTTCCTAGTGATCGAGAAATTTCCCAACCCCTACATACACAAAAGAACTAACCAAAATAAACAGACTTCTTGTGTCATCGGTTAAAAACTTGGTTGGTAAAAAATCAGATCCCAAAGCTGATAAACCTTCCAATTTACAATAGTGAGTATACCATTGAATGCTGAACATTAAACTGTTTTGAATGCAGGAGTTCTATAAAGACAAGGTAACATTTTTAAGAATTTACAGCAATTTAGCTACATCAAGTTGGTCATACACAACTACATAACTTTGAAACTGCCCTTCTAGTTTTGCGCGGTTTAACCTATCTGCATGAGAAGTTACTGTAACTATTATATTGGAGTAATGTAATTTATAATTAGCCCAGCTAGAGGTGATATTATAGAGTCATAGAGTAGGGTTTAGTAAACTATTAAATGTCAGGCCTTGATAACAATTCGCGGCAGTAAGTTGGTGGGGAGAAAATATGGAGTCCAATCAACTATCTAGAAAAAGGAGTCTTGCATATACTAGTTTTTTATAAGGCGAGAATGCCTCACAATGTATTTATTTGTGGAGCAATCACTTATATCCAGAATTCTTCAGCTTCTGAATGAACTTGATTACACAAGCAAAAATTAGTGAGTTAAAGATTTTTTTCTACTTTCTAGTTCATGTCGTTTCGAGGCAAACCTTCTTCACTCACTGACAGCCTTTACCCTCAGAAACAGAACAGGAAATTTTTTTTAAAGAAGATGAAGTAGTTTATAAGTTCAGCTGGATAACAACAAGCACCTTTAGAAAGCACTACGCAAGAAATTTAAATGTAAAATTAGGAGGAGTCGAGAGGTCCAGATTTTGAACAGCAGTACCTATTTTCTATATCATTTCCTCCAGCAGGAAGGGCGAAGGGCTGAAGAATTTGAGGGAGTGAAACATCTTTTTGTGGTATAAACCCAACGTTATAGCTGGGAGAGCAAACAATACGAATTGAGTCCTTTATAAGATCTGGAAGTCCTACAGTGGCCCTCACACCAACATCATGGCAAGTAACAAAGAAATGATCAGCACCTAGAGTTCTATTCCAATACGGGTACTTGGACATTAAGCCCTCAACATAGTCTCGCACAATTATGGTCATGTTTTCATACGAAATACCCTGCATACCATTTTAAGAGATCCATATATCAGTATAAAATCTTGAAAATTTAAAGTAAATGAGAGATTATGACATCATTGCAAGCAGAGGAGTGAAGAATACAAGAAACGTTTCGACAAACAATTCCCAATAACTCAACTAAATGGCAAGCAATTGAACATAAACTTCACCCAATATATATAAATTACAAACATTGTGCATAGAAGCAGAGAGTTTTCAGCAATGAAATTTGGGGCAGAAATAAGGGTGGTAAGCTGGTGAAGTTCACAAATGACCTCTGCTTTTAGAAGTGAAATAGCTCAGTCTCAAACAGGTAACTCTGTCGAATCATGTATCACAGCATCGAACTCAAATAACAAGACGATTAGGCATTCTCAGGAACATTACTACTGACAATAAACCACATATAATTTCTCTAGACAATATACTCAATTTCATCAGGCATAAAAGTACACTCGCAGACACCAATTTTCATACCATATAAACAAAAGCGAATTCTTGATAGATCACTTCATGGACATATTAAATTTACGAAACTCAAATATGAGGTTCGCTTATCCAAAAGTATGAGGTTTTAAATCCTTTCTTCAATATGTAGTATAAGATAATTCAATAGACTTCCAACTTGCCTAAGCAAGTTAGTTCAGCTTCCCGTAAGTACCATTACAAGTAAACCAGCATCAAAATACATATTCCAAGGACTTTAAGCTTTTAAATGGTGCAAGTTTACTCTCTACCCAAGGTTTAGACATGGTATTTTGACGAACGAGCAAAGTCACTCCAATACAATGGTGAATGACTTTCACGTCATAAATAATTAGATTGAGCAACAGCACAAAACATGATAAATTACCAATCATATGATAAAACAAAATTCCCCAACACTTCCCATAGCCATAACAAGAAAGTATAAATATAAAAATCCTGGAAAAAAAAAAAAAAAGTTCTTATGGCAAGAGATGATGAGGATGAAGAACAAGTCTGCCCATCATCTGTCACAAACTTACTATCCGATCAGAAAACAAAGAAATTGATCAATTTTCAATTAATTCAGGCAATTACTAGTACCTCAGGTTATACGGAGGTGGTAGTGGAGGATGATAGGGGAGATGGTGAGTGCAGGGATTTAATTTAAGGGAGAGATAAGTGAAGGAACGGAGGGTTACGATAGCGACAGTGATGACGGAGCGTCGGAGAACGGTGGCTGCCGGAGTTTTGCAGCTTATTACTTTTTATATTTATATATTTATTTAGTTTTTAGTACTATTATTTATTTTGAGCACAAAATAGAAAAAGAAATTAATGTTAGGGTGTGTTTGGTAGTCATCTAAAGATGATAAAAGATGATTCATCTCAAGATGTCTCATATGAATAGTGTCAAGATAAATCATTTATCTATTTATTTGGTAGCACAAAATTAAAAGTGGGATGACATTATATTTGTGTTTGGTTCAATTGCAAAACTCTAGATGAGGCTTTGAATTGACCAAAATACCCTTTATAAATTGCCCTAATTACATAACACAACTTTTGTAAAAATTAAGGTCAATTTGAGTAAAGTCACTCAATTAAACAAATTTGCCCAATTATGATAACTATTATATTAAAAAAATTAGATCATTAATATGTAATTATTCAAAAAAAAATGGCCCAAAATGTAAGCTATAAAAATAAATAGCCTAATTTAACAATACTAAAATTAAATTAAATAAAGCCCAATTAGCCCATTATACACAAATTAAAATACACAAATTAAAATGGTCGATCACCTTCACCTTCTTCGCTGCGTCCCCTCTGTCTTCTTCCTTTTCTTATAATCTATCCACAAATACAACAAAATAAAAGGGAAGAATTGCATTGCAAAATTAGAAAATTGAATTGCACTTTGCGTTTTCTCTACAGTAGCAATGCAAATTTGTGTTTGGAGGAGAGAGAATCGGTGGAGGAGGCAAATTGAGCGGCAGTGCGCCGGACCAGGTCAAACAGGACGACGAGGCGCAGCCAGAATCGGTGGAGGAGGCCGCCGTCGGCGGACCCGGGGGAGGTCGACATCGAAGGGATGCCCACGCTGCCTGCTTGATGAGGCGGTTGCGAATGCAGATGTGGATCCGCCCGTGGCGGAGCTCAGCCTCCACGAGTTACCCACCGCTGCCGGGAGGAAGAGGACGATGTGGTGGCAGAAGAGGTGATGGTGTCATATAGATCCAAAAGGGTAAAGTGGTGAAGAGATGAAGTCAGATGAGTAAACTGACCAAAAATATGAGATGAGTAAACAACACATAACAGTGAATTAGCAAAGGCTCTTCTTCTCATCTAGGGCCTTCAAGTTTATGTTAGCTAATTACCAAATACTGAGATGAAGTAAGATTATTCAGCTCATCTTAGTACATCTTCTTTACCAAACACAACCTTAGGGTTTCATATAAATAGGGCGTTTGCCCTTTGCCGTCATTTACACTTCCAAATTCCAATACGTTTCTCTCTCCAACTACGATGGACGCCTCTTTGAAACGCAAGCCTGAAGAAGAAGAAGGTGAGAAAGGCGAGGGTCGTTCGAAATTCCCCAAGCTTGAAGGCGAAGGGGAGAAAGGAGGCGATGGCAGTGAAGGTTCTTCGAAAGGCGATCCCAGATCTAAAGCAGAACGTCTCGCCCGCATGAACAAATGGAGGAACGCTTTAGAGAAGGTTGGAGGTCATAAAGCACTCGGACTGCTCAATGGTAACATCAAAGTCAATCGCGATGGCGATCACGTTGAATTCTACGGAGTTGGAACCCTTCTCGACGCTCCAGGACTCCGTTGGGTCGCAGGCGAAGGTACCCTACCAAATACTCTCTACTATTTAATTAATTAATTTATTGTTTATAATAAATTAATCGATTGATTATTTCTTGTTTAGGTTTCAAACCGTGGGTGGTAATAGAGAAAGGCCGGTGGCTGGTATGCACACCTCCATTTGTTTCTCGCATTACCAAAGCGGAAGCTGAGAATATGTCCAATAAAACATTGGTATGAATATTTAATCCCCCATTAATTAATTATATATATTGTAATTTAGGGTTCTTAATTAATTCATTCGATTAAATTATCTTATCTCTCCTTGCAGGCTAAAGTCAAAAAGGAACCGATGAAGATGATATATGATGCGATGGTTGCTGGTGGGGTTGCTCCTGAAAATATTCTGAAAATCAAAACTGTTTACAAGAAAAAAGAAAAACAAGATGAAGATGATTTGGGGGGGTAATATTTCTTGTTTATTACTATTATTTATTCATCCTAACAAACTTATAAACACAAATACTCATGATAGTATTGATTTCTTTACCTTTTAAATTGAAATCTACATAATCAGCCCTTATCTTTACAGGTTACAAAATCAGCCCCTTTTTTTTTTTCTTCTTTTTTTTTTCTGATCATTGATAGCCAAGCTGTTTTAGGAATAAAAGAAAGCGATCAACTTTAGTAAAAGTATACTGTTTTTGACTGCAAGTTAGTGGTTTTAATGAGTTTCCTTGTTAAATCCACTTTTATCAGCGTTCTAGGATAACCTGCGTCGGGTTTACGAAACAAATTGGAATAGGTTGTATGTTATTTTGTTTTCTGCCAATCTGCTCAACTCTTTGGTGATTTTTAATTGCATTTCCTTTTAGCAATCAAGGAAAGGATGAAATTGAAGTATGTCATTGTTTGTGGTTTTATCGTGGTTTCAACTGGGTGCTTCTTCTAGCACGAGTTGAGGACAGGAATTAAGAGTGTTTTCTGTAGTTGTTTTTTGGTTGGAGTGTGAACTCCCATTGGAAGTGTTTCTGAACCTGGGCATTGTTAAGTTAATTAATTTCATGTGCAATATGTGATGGTGTATGAATATCAATTCTGCATTGATTATAAACTATTCAACTTGTGACTTGAATTTGAAGAGCATGGAGCTGTTGTGACTTGTGACTTTATTTTTGGTTACAAATTCTTGAACTGCATGAAGTTTTCATACAGCTGCAGTTATGAACATTATTTCTCTATTGTTGATGTTTTCATGAATAGTATAACACTTCAATAATACAGGCAGGTTACTTTTTTTCCCTTTTTTTTTTCTTTATAATCACAAACGTACTATTACAACATCAAGATAACAACATTGGCTCCTGTTGAATAAAAAATTGAGCGACGCGAATTAGTTAGACACCAAAACAGAACCGGAAGATGCGTTTTGTTCCTCGTTCTCCACCATAATATTTTTCAAGGCCTTCTGCAATAGTTACAGCTCCTCCAACTGCACTGAAAATCCACAGTGGCATCGCTTTGTTTGGATAGGAGTGTCGACAGACGCCTGCTCTTCGATAGTAAACTCGTGCTCGTGGTCTTCTGTGGGCTTCGAGGGTGAAATGTTGCGTTTCTTCTTCTCCGGTGACTTTACCTCTGTTCGTAGTGGAGATGCTCCCCTTTTTTGGTTAACAGTAGCTGATTTAGAGCATTTATCACTCTGTTTTGGGTTTTCATCCATGGATTTCGACGTTTCTCTTTCTCCATAGAGCGTGTTCAATCTCTGCCGGGTAACGATGGAAGAAAGGAGCTGATACCATCTTGATAGTGCTGCCTCCTCGTTTTTCCTCTTCTCCTCTGCCTCTCTTCTCTCTTCCTCTTCTACATACGCCTGAAAACAAATTTCCCATCAAATACAGCTAGGGGGTTTCTTGTATCAGTAACAAACTGGCTATTGTGCACTTACTGCTAGAACAGCATCCTTGAACTCTGCACAAACTACGATGCCCTCGAATGATGGGAGAGATCTACCATTCCTGAATTCAAATCCAACCATAGCAGAAGCGAAATCAATACCTAGCCTTCTAGCAACATGTGCAACCCTTGGCAAACGCAGGTGCACTGTACCAGGCGGGAGGCACTTCTCCGACCAGACATCCACTCTACCACGTTCATTCTATAAATTGAAGTCGAATGTTAGCCCTAACGAAACAATCCTTCAGGGAAAATAAAAAAATTAAAAAAAATTAAATATGCAAGTGAATTGGATCTCTAATAAATTCGTAGGTGCCACATAAACGAATGGACCTTTGGCACAATCCCATTAACAGCTCGAGGAAGAAATAGCCGTTCAGTCTGCCACTTCCGATAAAGGACCATAGTAGTCTGAGTCTCTAAATGATCTCGATCTGCATAGTTATTCTCATCCAAAGCCGTTTCTTTAATAGACTTGAGGGAGCGATTTAGAACCTAGTTGAAATGGAAATAAATATTTATATGCCTTAGATGCTGATCGAGCTCTGAGATTATGTAGACATGAAACTTCACTAAATATCAAACCTTAACAGGATTTTCACCAGCTTTAACTTGCAGCCCTTCACGCAGCCACCTTTCCTTGGTACGAAGAGTTTGGACACAAGCTCGTGGATACACGGGATGCCCAGAAACACAGGCCCCTTGGGATGTAAAATTTGGTACTTCTTAAGCTATCTTTCGATCACATACAAGTGATGATTTCTGTAAGCCTTGTTATTTTAGAAAATGTTACGATGATAATAAGCATTATGATTCTTTCTTAGGAAGTCAAAGTAAACTAAAAGCTACTAAATCATAGGAAATTCTATCATACCTGTTGATTGGTAGGAAGTGGTTGTTCAGTAAGTTGTCTAGTTTCGAGTTCCATCTCTTCGAATTCCAAATTGCCGGTACCAGCAGTTGCTGCCGACTCCAGCTCCTTTAGTGGCGCCAACACAGCATTCCACCAGGTTGAACTGATTCTCTGTGGGGCTACCTTGTACCATTTCGTGCAATACCTGAAACGATAATCTTCTCATCACGCGATAAATTTTGGGACGGGGGTTGTGTTTGAAGAACAAATAATGCTACAGAGGAGGAAAAAGCTCATATTGTTGGGTATTTAGATAATTGATCAACCAAAAATGAAAGATTTTGGACCTGCGAGTTACATCCTTAGCACCATTTCCAGCAAAAGCAACGACATATCTCAAAGATTTTTTGCATGCAGCTGCTGCAGCTTCTACTTTGTCCTCTCCATCTACAACTGCGTTGATAACATCAACATGGACCCATTTTCCGGTCAAGTTTTCTCCAATAAAGAGGGGCTCCCACCTTTTTCGATCCAATAGCTGTAGATACTCCACTTGAGGATGTTTGAGATTCATCTTTTCTAATTCTTCTCATCCCTTTAGAAAGTGGAGTGAGAGTCGAAGAAGTGGTGGATGGTTCCACCACATCAGATGCCTCACTGGTAGAACTTGCAATCGCAGTTGCTGCCAAAGCCATTTCAATCTGCATCTCAAATTCTACATCTCCTTTCTGTTTCAATCTCTCAGAGTTGGCAAGGCACGTATCAGAAGTATCTGTCGTGGTCTCCGGTACTGATGTATTCTCTTTAAGCTTATCAGTACTTAAAGCATCTCGAGATTGCATTATGTCCTTTCTTGATTTATCTGATTCCGCAGCGTCGGCAGAAGAGCTGCTAGGTCCAGCAACCATTGGAGTTGCTGAGTCAAATATATTTCTAGCTCTCTTGTTCCCGAATTCCAACATATCCTCGGACTTGTCAGCCTCGGGCTTCAAGGAGGCCACATCCAGAATAGAGACGAACCTGAAATATGGACCATTAAGAAGAAATCGATTAAACCACAAACCACAAAAACTACAAGCATAATATGTTAAAGAATATATATGTAGAAAGTGAAGCGCCATTTGATCTAGAACAAGTAATGATACTCACGAAAAAAAAAAAAGACCGACACTGGCAAATGTATTCAAAGAAGTATGAGATGTCATGCATCAGACATAAAAGTTGGGAAATTAGACAAGTGATCCTTCCAAAAAGATGTTTCCCCTTCAAAGATAATTACTTATCTACAGTTCATCATGTCATGATACACTTGGGGTGCAAGTGCAAGTAAGAAACAAGATTGAAAATTTAAAGCAAAAGGACAAACAAGGGGCAAAATCAGAAATATGAATGATGTGCAATCAGCAACCAGAACATTCAGTTCTTTCATGTAAGATTCTATACCTAGTTGTCAGATTCAGAGCCCTAAATAGTGCCACAGATAATGCTGCAACCTGAAACAAAAGTAACGCGTCTTTGTTCAGAACATAAAATCTAATATCTGCCGCTTTGGAAAATGTCCAAAAATTCGTAGAAAAACTAAGAGTTACACCATTATTATACTGCTTATCTCATTGGAATGGTATCACCAACTCAGAAATAGGGTAAAAGTTTGAAAAGACGAGGGTTAACCGTACCACTTCTGGCGTACCATCTTGACTTTCCAAAGTGGAAGCCATCGCTAAATGACATGATTTTTCATCCAAACTTCCGCTGTTGACACGGAAATACTTGTGGAACTGTGACCAGAGCAGCACCAAAGAATGCAAAGTCAAAACTTGATAATCAGGTTCTAAAAAGCACGAGAAAAATACATAATGAAGCTCGTACCCAATTGACAAAAGGGGTCAAACAACTGGCAGTAAGTTTTGGGTTGTCTGATACCTTCAGCAGATTTGTTGGAACAAGAGAAAGAAGGGAAGCCTGCCATGAACACGATAAATCATTCTTGATCAGGGGAAGATTATTACAAGTAGCTCTATCTAGCTGGTTTTGAAAAAAGACAGGAAAAAATAAATGGAAAAAAAAAAAAACAATATGCATAATAATTGAAGAGGAGAAAAGCAAATTACTTGAATGAGAGGGTCATTGCAAGCACTATCAACCAACCTTCCCCTTCCTAGTAGGTAGGGGTGTAAACGAATCGAATCGAAGCGAATAACACAGTATTCGATTCGAATTCGTTAAGGTATTCGAAGATTCGAATTCGAATTCGAATTTTTTTCGAATACTAGATTTGATTCGTATTCGATTCGAGTATCGAAAGTATTCGATTCGATTCGAATATTCGATTCGTTTTTTTCTAATGATATTCCAAATGATATTTTAAAGAAAATGATTCGAATTCGATATTCGATTCAAAAAATCATTATATAAGAAATAAATTTCTAATTGGGCTTAAGAATTAATATCTTATATATATGTAATTATATTACATATAATATTAATATCTATATTAATATTAATATTAATATTTATATTTATATTTATATTTATATTAATATTTATATTTATATTTATATTTTATCGAATACTTACGAATATCGAATCGAATATCATAAATTTTTATTTGTATTTGAATAATAATCGAATCATAAAAAATATTTGTTTTCGAATTCGAATTGTAAAAAATCGAATACGAATAGGGCTAATCGAATACGAATACCGAATCGAATCAAAATTATTTGATTCGTTTACAACCCTACTAGTAGGCAAAGCAAATGAGCCTGGTGCACAAGCTCAGAAACTTGCTGTGACAAAACAAATGGGCATTAAAAACTAAAAAGCAGAGAGCTCTTAGTCTCGCATGTTCAACTGATTATCGGAGTTTACCTTCTCTTCTGCAGTAGCTCGCTTCCGCTTTGCCAAACCAGGCGAAACATCAAATTCAACAGAAACTCCATTCACTAAACTCTCTGGAAAATCACTCGTGGATGATAGATTATAGGCCGAACCATCTTCCCATTCAGATTCATCAAATTCATTGCCATCATCATCATCTGATTTGGGGTCAGATACACATTCCATCGCTTCTCTGACATTAGACTCTGCACGAGCTGTATCATCTCTCTACCATACCAGTTGTGCCTGCCGATTTTTTCTCACTCTCCAGCTAAAAAAGAGGGTTAAAGATTTGTTAGTTCAGATCAGAACCACCCAAGCTCTCCATCAAGTATCCAGTTTGCATAAAGACATCAAATTACTCTACACTAAACGAGCAACAAGAAATTTTTATTTCCTTCTGAAAACAAAATTCTTCTAAAAATGTCATCTTCTTACAAGATGTGTTCCTAATTTTCATAATCTGTAACTAAATGAATGTAATAACTTGTTCCATCAACACTTATGACTAAACCTGCAATCAACGACAGCAAGAATCGGTCTTTTTCCCACATTTAAATGAACAGTGAGATAATGTCAGGTAGCATTTAACTAAAACTCCCATAAACCTATGGCTATTACAATCGATGAAATTTGTACATGAAACTTGTATCTTACTACAAAAATGTTGCAAGATTGCAGAAAGCGATTAATAACTATTGTTTTCTTGTTTTCGTAGCACAAATGCTCGAGCAGGAAACTAGGAAGACAACGACGAGACTTACAGCCGCAACCGGCTCACAGTGACGTAGATAACCAACATCTTCTTTGCTAAACCCTTTCTTAACTCTTTTCAAAAGCTTTCCCACACCATCTCTAGAAATCCCAAAAACACAATCCATCAACAATTGGAGCTACACTTCATTACACATTGTATTAGTTTAATGAACTCAATGCACAAACCATTATCATCGGCGTCCTCGCCTCTCACTGCGTCGCGCTCGTCTACACCATGGACAAATGAAGAACAAGGAAAATGAGTGATTCGGAAATAGAACAAGGCATAAACCTAAGATTCTCTCTTTCTTTTTTAGTATAAGGTAAAAAAAGGAACAACTTTTTCCAATAATTCAGAAAAAACTGAGGTCAAAACAGTTAAACAGATTGAGGAATATGAGGAGTGCTCTTCTTACGAGGGTGCATTTCATCATACATTGAAGGCCGTATCTCAGATGAAACGGTAAGTAATCTTAGTCCTGAATAAAGGAGAGTGGCCCCTGACATATGCTTTTTTTAAAAATTATTTTCCTTTTCAAAAAAATTTTATTGAGAAGTTTTTTTTTTTTTTTTTACCCAGACCCGACTCTCCTAGGCTAAATCCATAGCATTGAGAGTGAAAATTTGACCGACGACATCGCCAATATTGGATTGTTTTTGTTTAATCTTTTTAAATTATAAAAATATTGTATGATATTTATATTCCTAAGAAATGAATAATTAAATTTTACCAGTATGAAGTCGTTTTTATAGCAAAATACTTAGGGAATGGATAAATTCATTGTGTTAATGTGGTAAAATACTCTCTTTTGATAAGAGAATTGCAAAAATACCCATTTTCATAAGAAAGTTGCAAAAATACTCACTTCTTAAAGTAATTGACTATTATGCCCTTAAATGTAGACAAAAAATTTGGGGTATTGTGTTGATAGTGACGGTTTCTTACACATTGTACATTTTTTCAACAAGTTTGACCGGAAAGTTAAAACATAACGAAGGGAAACTAATGCCGCAATAATGTTAATTTAGCATAAATCGACAGAAAAATTAATTTTATGACTGAAATATGAGGGAAAATAATGCAGCAACGATGGTAATTTAGCATAAATTGACAGGAAAATAATTTTATGACTGAAATCCGAGCATCTCTCACATGCTACAGTAGGAAAATGGTACTTTCCGGTCAGACCTGCTGAAAAATGTACAATGTGTAAGAATTGTATAAGAAACCGTCATTATCAACATAACACCCCAAGTTTTATGTCCACGTTGAAGGGTATAATAGTCGATTATTTTTAAAAATGAGTATTTTTGCAACTTTCTTATGAAGTTGGGTATTTTTGCAACTCCCTTATCAAAACTAGGTATTTTTGTATAGTCCCCAAATTCATTTATAAAGTAATTCAACAATTAATTTTAAATGGATGAGTTTATTATAGTAAAAAAGAAAGATCTAAGATCGAAAAACATATAACATAGGTTAGAGTTGTTTTATGCTAAGCATATTGTAGACGGTAAATCTACAATTGAGAATATGACTGGCTCGACAGGTTTGTCCACTATGACGGGTTGAGCACTAGCAACCTGTCAAGTGTCAACACAAGTAACACGCGTAAGAGTCCTTCGTGGAATACCGATGGGGGTGTCAGCCAAAGGACCTCCGATGTTCAAGTCAGTAATAAGTAGTCGAAATAGTAAATGTAAATAGATAGAAAATAATAAATAACGATTGATCAAGTTCCAGTCAGAGACGGATTGGTTGTGAATGTAGATGTCGTGAGGATGGTGGTGACGGGAGTCCGTCTGGAGGAATCCGATTGCTACCGACTGGAAGAGAGTGTGAGAGTGTTTAGAGAGCGGAAGAGCCAATTACTAGAGAGGGAGTGTGAGTAGTCAGATTTTCTCCGCATGTTTGACCTAGTAGGCAGTATATATAGGATGACTAGTCGGTTTAGGGTTTTTCCATTAAACCATTGTCTTATCTGTTTGTTGAGATCATGTGAGATCTTGCTCCGAACGGCTCGTTTTGTATGTTACGTTGGATTAGTTTAACGTTAGTCCGCTTGACTGACTATGTGAACCACTAGCCGGATGTCGACCTAGCTAGCCCAATAGATAGAAAGTTGGGCTGGTAGCCTTATGACGGGCCATCAAGGTAAGCTATTTGGCTTGGGTCGATTGGGGCGGCTGTCAATTGCCAATTGCTTATGGTCATTCAGATTTGGGCCGGTTAGGCGGATTTTATCCATGACACACATAATCTTCCATTATTTTTAGAGTTAAAATTTTCGGTACGAAATTTAATGTGTTGTGATGATATGTTGATAAGTTATATTGTTGTTAAAGTGGAATAATTGTGTGTCAATCTAATATTTTTAATTGTATTATTAAAGTGTTTTTATTTTGAGACCTACTACAAAAAACTAAAAATACTCTAAAGATGATGAACGTCTCCGATGTTGGACGGAGTTGAAGGGAGTAATTTTTATGATATTCATTTATTGATTTTTATCTAAACGAGGAAAAGAAAAGAGGTGACGTTTTATTATGAGGCAAAAATATTATACCATTGTAGACATAAAAAATACAAATTTTACTCAAAACTTAACAAAACACAAATTATACCCAATTTTGGTGTAAACTCCCAAAAATACCCTTGAATTCAAAAAGCACCAAAATTGACACCCCATTATTCAACCCCCTCCCCCCCTCCCCCATTTCAGAAATCAAGTTGCCTTCTTCGACAAGCCTCCCCCAAGAAACCTAAGGACTGCTCCGACGACCACCGGATTCCGCCCACCGTTTGTCTCAACAATCATGTCGACTAGAAGTTCGAAGCGGAACCGTGAAGCATATGCGCCGGAAAATCCGCCAGTTCCAAAGCAACCAAAAAAGAAGAAGAAGAAAAGGAAGACGCCGGCTCCGACGGAGCCCATGTGGTGCTATTGACCACAGGGCATTGTTCTCCTAGGAAAGACGAAGAGATGAAGGGGTGGCTCGCTCATTTTGGTGGAGAAACGAGGGAGAGACACGCCGGAGAAGATGAAGTCGCGAAATTGCGAGTTGTACGGCGAGGGTAAGAAATCGCGAGTTTGTGCACCAGTGGTAAGAATTGTAAGAAATGGTAAGAAACGCGAGTTAGCACTGCCGTTGGTAAGAATTTATCAAATTCTTATCGTCTTTGAAACTTTCGGTAAGAAATTATTTGTTCTTACCTTTCTATAGATGCTTTCGGGTAATTCTTACAGTAATTGGTTGATTATCCTGAATAGTTTGCAAAACAATGAGAAGATGAGTAAGAATTGTGTGATTACAATAAGAACTTATGTGATACTTAACGTATTTATTGCATTTGATTGGCAAGAAGGCTTACCGGGTAATGAGTGAAAGGGACAATGATATCTACTGAATGAAATATGTTGAGAAGTTCCTATCTGAGAAAAGCAGGCCATGGGGTACGGAAGACGCGGAACAAATCGCCAAATACCGTGAACATGTCGCAAGGTCAATCTATGGCCACAACACAAGTGTAACAACAATCTCAATGATAATATGAAATGCGCAAGATGCATTAGATTTGTTTTGTAATTTTTTGGCTTGGAGGGGTATCGAAGAAACAATGGGTAACTTTTTGTGTATAAATACGTAAGAAAATATCAAATTCTTGCGTTCTGTATGTAAGAATTGATACATTGATGAGAATGTCAGAAAAAAAAAAAAAAAAAAAAAAAAAAAAAAAACTATATGTGTGTCCATATCTTAGTAAGAAATCTTTTTACCATGCAATTCTTACCAAATCTTCAGCATTTCTTACCAAAAAAAGAATCAAAACGAGGGAGATTTCAATTTCAATTTTGGTAAAATGAAGCACAAAAAACCAAAGCAAAGCGAATGTAAAAATGCACAAATCATTTCGAAATTAAAAAATGATTAATAAATAAAGCAGAATAATGCATCAATGCTCTCTCCCTCATTTCGGAATTAAAAAAGAAGCAACATGATTATTTTTCTTTATGTGGTAAGAATTGGATCATTTCTTACATAATCATACACAAAAAATATGTCATTTGTTTCTTCGATGTTAATCTATATAGAATTGTATCAATTCTTACATATCGATTGCAAGAATTAGATCATTTCTTACATAAACATACACAAAAATGTTCCCACCATTTCTTCGATATTAATTTAGATATAAATGTATCAATTTTAACATATAGATCGCAAGAATTGAATCATTTCTTACATAACCATACACAAAAAATCATACACAAAAATATGTCCACCGTTTCTTCAATATTAATCTAGATAAAAATGTATATATGATATGCCCACCATTTCTTCAATATTAATCTAGATATAAATATATATCGCAAGAATTAGATCATTTTTACATAAACATACACAAAAATATGCCCACCGTTTCTTCGATTTCGGATCAATTCTTACTTTTATAATTCTTATGTCACATGAATTATTATCTATCTGATTGAATTCTTATCTATACTAATTAATGAATTCTTACCGTTGTCTCTTGAATTCTTACCTTTAAAATTGGATTCTTACTTTGCTATCCTAGAATTCTTACTTGTCAAACAAAAATCTTTTCCGTCTCATGAATTTTTACCTATCTGATTGGATTCTTATCTATATAAATGAATTCTTACCATATTTTTCGCATGTTCTTACCATAAAATTGTCATTTGTTGTTTATAATCGTTTAGGGTTTGAAGAATTCCAGAAACAAGAACAATGGTGCAGTTGTACAAATGATAATATTAAAAAAAAGAATTCATTTCGAAATAATGGAAGAGAATGGAGATAGAGAATGATGTCACCCCAAATATATATATAACACATATATAACACTTCAAATCCCAGTATATAATCCTTCGAATTTGCGTCTCTCTCTCTCTCTCTCTCTAAGCATCAGATTCCAAAAAATACAATAAAAAAAATGCTTAAATTCGAAAAATCTAAAAAATGACTCGTATCATAAGAATTTGACCATTTCTTACCTCTACCCTGTAAGAAATCGTCAATTTCTTATCCCTAATTATTTGATTTATTACCTTTAATTATTTAATTTCTTACCTATCATTTGATTCCGCCGCCGTATAAAATCATGATTTCTGGCCTGCTTCATCTTCTCCGGCGTGTTTCTCCCTCGTTTCTCCACCAAAATAAGCGAACCACCCCTTCATCTCTTCGTCTTTTCGAGGAGAACAAAACCCAATGGTCAATTGCATCCCAAACATTCCAATTTGGCCGAAAAATGGCCAAAACAGCAACAAAACCCTAGATTCCAAAAACATCGACGACGAGCTCCGGCGGAGAGAGAGACGACGGCGACCTCGGGCGGCTGAGGTCGGAGGCGTAGGTGGATGAGCTCCTTGTCTAGGAATTTTTGGAGCAGAGAAAGAGAGAGAGCGAGAGAGAAAATAATATTCAAATTCTGAAATTGAGGGTAAAGAGAAAGAAGTATGAGTAATATTGTCCAATCACTTGAAACTTAGGTAAATTTTGTTTTTTTTTTAATTTTGAATAAATATTGTATTCACTAAGAGTGGGAGGGTATTTCCTCTTGTATTATCTTTCTACTTTTTGACAATCTTCAAACATTAACCGTAATTATGATAATAATTTTCTAGTTTTCTCAATTTAAAAATAAAAATAACCTTGGAAAAGCACTAATTGGAGTATTATATGAAAGGCACGTGTCTGAGCTGACTTGTGATAACTTTTAGGCAGCATCCAGAAAGTGTTCGACGAAAAGTCGCTGTGGCATAAATCCATTCTCCTCAATTTGGCGTTGTTTCCCACATACACCTCTCCCATCTCTTCTCTGCTGCCTTTCTGCATCAGTCGTCTTCATCCCTTCTTTCCCTGCTCGCTCACTGCTACAAGTCGATGGCCTCTGAGCCGAACGGCGATGTGAGGCGTCGGAAATCGCCGACGGCGGAGGCGGAGGCGCCCTCGACCGCGGCGGAGTTCAAGGGAACTTCGGGATCGCTTTTTCATGCGATTTTCGCAATCTCTCTGTGGCTGGGTTCGGTGCATATCATCGCTCTGATCGTCCTCGTCTCGTTTATCTTCTTTCCGTTTCCCAAATCTCTCGGGTTTGTAATCGCTTTGTTCGAACTTTTCCTAGTGCATCATAGCTCTATTGTAGTGCGACTTGTTGAAGATTTTAAAAATTGATGTTGAAATATCCCATTTGAGCTAAATGGTTATTGAATAGTTTGTATTTGTGAACGCAATGCGTGTGTTTTAATTCCGAGTTTCTGGGTTTTGATTAATGCGTGGTGGCGTCCATTTCAGAGGAATTGGGTTGCTGGTGATATTTGCGGTGATTCCAGTTAATGATCGCAGCAAATGGGGCCGAAGCTTGGCCTGGTTAGCTTGTTCAGTTCTCGTATACTACACCGTTCTTTTCTTTTTGTTGGTTGTAATTTCCGGTCTTATTTACTTTTGAGTGCATAATCTATTCACAATCATGCGTTTATGGGGTTGAATGTTTTGGTCAATGATTGATCAGGTATATATGTAAGCATGGAGTTGGTTATTTTCCGGTGACTTTGCATGTGGAGGACATCAAAGCCTTTGATCCCAATGAAGCTTATGGTAAAGATACCTTCAATTATGATGTTTGTCCCTCCTTTCCGTATTTAGCACTTTTCTGGAGAGCTATTTATGCAATCAAAGCAAAAGCTTTTACTCTGAGTTAACTGTAATGAAGAAGTCCATGGCACTATTACATTGACGGATTGACCCCATAGGATTATAGATTACTCCCAGTTGGAACTCAACTTCTGGAAATGTGCTGTTTTAAGATGGTAGCTTAGGGTAGGCAACCACTTTCTTAAGATGCATGAACAAGTATTGTCGAGTCCGAAATCAGTGAGCTGTATGAATAATATTATCAGACTTCTGTTGGTACAAACTACAATGTACATACAGTACATGTATAGATTGCCATATCATCTGCCTTAAGTGGAATATTACTAGGGAAGTAGGAAGCTTTTCTTTCTGCTAGTTTATAGCTTGTCGTGCTTATTTTTCATTACCAAAACGTTTTAAAAAAAAAAAAGAAAAAAAAAGAGGATCAATAATGGTTTCTCATTTCCCCCTTAATATGACTCGAACCTCCGATCTCTTGGTTGGAGGGGAAGCGTCTTACCAATTGAGCTGCGCTTCGTTGTCTTTCATTATTTCATTACCAAAACGTTTAGACAATAGAATTTCTTGATTCTTGAAAGCCTGGCCTCTATCTCTTGCAGTTTTTGCTTATGAACCACATTCAGTTTGGCCTATTGGAGTAGTTGCGCTGGCAGATTTAACTGGTTTCATGCCACTACCGAAGATCAAGGTTCTTGCGAGCACTGCTGTAAGCGTCACATGGATTTACACATACTGAACTTATAATAGTGATTTGCCATTACCAGATGTGATTATGGATAAACTTATTAGGTGTTCTACACTCCATTCATGCGACATATATGGTCGTGGTTGGGACTTTCGTCTGCCACAAGGAAAAATTTTGCTGCGCTATTGTCATCTGGTTATAGCTGCATCATAGTCCCAGGGGGAGTCCAGGAGGCCTGCTATATGGAGCATGGCTCCGAGGTGAGCCTTAGCAACTGTTAATATACAATATGTTGCTTGTCTATTATTAACTGCAGAATTTTTTAATTGCTGCAAATAACCTCCTACTTGACTTTTTTTTTTTCTTAAGCAAGACCTAATGGCCTTCACAGATGCTTCCTAGTATTGGCGAAATTTAATGGACATATATTTATATCATAAAAGAAAGTCATGAAAAGAACAGAAGCTTCCATTTGTGGGTTTTCCACTAAAATTTCAAGTGAAACTCTTATAATTCCTACTGTTTACGTAGTCTCTATGCATGATTGTGCCTCTTTGTGAATATGTTCAGATTTTATCGACTAATGTGAGAACGGAAAATTATTTGGTTGTAGTATCCAATTCACGTGGCTCTTGTCATGATGGGTGGGAGGGGTGAGTGTTGGTTGTGGGTTTTATTGTTTAATCACAGTTTGTTCTGATTACCCTGCTTTCGTACCTTAAGCTGAAATGAACTGCCAATAGTCTAAATTTCGTTTATCTTTAATGCAGATTGCCTTTGTTCAAAATAGAAGAGGATTTGTACGAATTGCTATAGAGACTGGAAAACCTCTGGTTCCTGTTTTCAGCTTTGGCCAGGTCTGCCAATTTTCATTCTTTTCCCTGGTCATTTGGAATGACGATTATAGTATATATGTGTAAAAGTAGCCCATCTGTTACTTGTGAAACGTGTCGTCAAATGTATATGGGTTTGAATGTATGCGACTTGTATCGAATATTTATACACACACATCCTGTCTGAGTAGATTACAGCTAGTAAGCGAGCCTTTTGAGCCTTTACTTGGATTTCTTATAAGTTTCTTCACATATTTGTCACAAATCAAGTTATACTGAACCGGATTAAATCCATAGGCCAAATAGCAGTTGGGTTGAGGAGAGGTAAAGTCATGGTCAGTCCTAATGTCTTAGGGATAATTTGTCACCATGCTAGAGGGTTATGACCTTTTGAGCCTTTTGTGTGCTTATGTAAGTGGTTGCATTGAGCTTGTGAAAAAATAGTTTGTTTTGCACAAACATTGTAATAAGGTTTATAGTCCTTTCCGGAACTCAAGACATTACTCACTCTTTGATTGTTTCATTATTGTGCAGACTGATGTATATGCATGGTGGAAACCAGGCGGGAAACTTTTCAGGGAATTCTCTAGAGCCATAAAGTTCACGCCCATTGTGTTCTGGGGTGTACTCGGGTATGCTCTATTTTGGAAATTGTGATACTCAATTTTAGATATTGCTATGCTCCTTCTTCTTAGAGCGCAATTTAGCTGATAAGCTTGTTTAGAGTCACACAAGTTATACCAGAAATACGAGTTATTGATACTATAGGCATTTAATGAGTTAAGGTATAGAAGAGAACAAGACCTAGAAAGGAATTAGAATTTTTGTGCGTTGATTTAGAATAAACTAGTGAAGGTTTTGGAGGACATGACAAGACGTATTTTCTGCATAACAGGTCTCTTTTTCTCTTCATAATTGTAGCTGACTGAATCCTCTCTCTTTCCATCATGTCACCATAGTATATGCTATGATGAAAGTTTAAGGGCCATGGGTTCCATCAATCATTTGTATGATATGAGCAAAACACAGGCAGACCCTCTGACACTCCTCATGCGGTTGAGCTTAGATCAAGATTTTCTGTAGCCATTAAAGCTCAACCTGCGATGCCGTACGTCTTACTGAGGGCAGTTTAATTTCTCATACCTTTTGTCCATTTTATACTGAGGAATGTATGTAAAAGGTAGAATACTTCATCATATAAAAGAATTGCCAATAAGCCTTAAAATTCAGAAACAATGTCAACAGTGTCCGCCGTTGGATTATACATGTTCCATTGATTGGAAAATATTGGTCTATCATGGAGAATATTTCATGTGGTGTTTGTTTGTTCTAGGATTTATAATGATAAACATCTCAGCCCTAAGATCATGAATGTAAAACTGACTCATTTATTTGCCATGCTCATGTAGATTCTCTTAAAAGAACTGTTTACGTAATTTACTTTTGCTACTCTGCTACCTGATGTGTAGCAACACCGACCCAAAGACCGCCTTGCATTATCTCCTTTTGCTGTTTTTTTTTGCTACATGATGTATCTGGTATCACATACTCCTGGCCTTAGTTGCTTTACCTTTTTCCTTGAATAAAATCTTTTCCCAATTCTTTTTCTTGGTTTGTTTAAAACCAAGGTTAACTGACTGCCATCTGCAAGAAAACTATTGTTCTGCTGTTGAATTTCCATTGTGGTGGTGGAAAAACTTACCATATTAGCTTAATTATAAATTATGACGATTTTTGCAGTTCGCCTCTACCTTTTAGACAACCAATGCATGTGGTTGTTGGTCAACCAATTCAGGTCAAGAAAAACCCAAAACCTACTGCAGAAGAGGTATGCTCTATACACCTCTCTACAGATATAAGATGACGATATGCTTCCATAAAATAAAATAAAAAGATACAACTATTTTTGGACAATATTGATGCTGCGAAGTAGAACATCCGGACTGTATCATCTGTCCAAGTTTCATACGCACTGCTAAGATTTTAAAGGTCGGAGGTGCCTCAGAAATGTTCTCCTAAGGCTTGCGTCCATTATAAAGCATATATATCAAGGAAGCAAAGATTTTGGATTCTTGATTTCTACGTTAGTTCGTTGTTTAGAATCTATACCAGGGACTTTTCACAATCAGCATAAAACTTGAGATTGAGATAGATGAAAAATGATGCATAATTCTGCAATTGTGTTACATCTGATTTATGTGTTTCCTCGTGGGAAGGTTACGGAGATCCATGGACAGTTTGTGGAGGCACTTCAAGTTCTCTTCGAAAGACACAAAGCGAGAGTTGGGCATCCGGACTTGGAGCTCAGAATTCTGTAATAAGAATGCAGATGAAATGAAGCTTGCTTGTATTGTATCATCAAATATCTGCTCTTGTACATTGGTAGCTGATTTGTTATTTTAAGGCCCCACTTTGCATATGCTCTCAACCATCTATTTTTTTTTAGTAATATATTATAATTGCCAAGATCACAAACACTAGGGAATTCATCTCTTGTTGCCGGAGTAGGGAGTTCATTCCCTTGTTCTAGATGTTGATATCTGTAGAATTCCTCTTTTTCTATTTCTTGTGCAGTTTGTGAAGATAGTTATACACTTTGTGGAAAAACATTGTTCTTGTATTTGAATAGTAGACAAACAAGAACTGTACAGAGTGATTGCAAAAAATTGGAAATTGGACTTAACAAAAGTGATTAGAGTTTTTAGCATAATAAAACTGAAATATTTAAATTACACACAAAACAAAAAACAAATGTACAAATTATTACAGATGTGTCCCATAAAGAAGCAAAAAAAGTCGCTTCACAAGAATTTGGAGGAAGTTGAGGATTGTGATGTCATTTGACCTTCACTCTCAGCAAATTGGTAGTTTAATGTACAAGATTATTATAATTCACCATTAGTGAACTGGGCTCAAAACATCTGAGCAGGATAATAATCCATGCTTGAAAACCTTGGCACATAGTATATTAGTATAACTAAAAAAACCTCTGGCATAAATACATAAAATACACACTCTAATAATACACAAGGCAAGAGAAGAGCATGCACAAAAATTCACTTCCGTATGGTAGTAATATTGCATTTTCAAGCTGCAGGCTGCACCAGTCCAGACTCTGGCTCCATTGATACCAGGTCGAGCTCTTCATCAGAATCGACACAATCTTCAAAATCGTAATAAGGATCTACCTACCAAGATCATTAAACCAATAATTAGAACATTGAAAATCGTTCCTTTCATGTACTGCATATCTACAATACACGCATGTTGAAGGATTGCAGACATTCTCCATCTATATTCAGAAGCCAAGCACTCTGCTATGTTTCCGTGGATCAAACTTAATGACAAACAGGAGTTCTCCTTATAAAGTTAATTTATAGTATTTGGCATATTTGCTTCCACGAGTATATTGTTTTCAATATGTTGGCAATTTCAATTTGTTCATCTGAATTAGTAGGAATTAGGAAAGTTTACCTTCGGTCTTGGGGTAACAGCGTCAAAGCTATGGAAAGTTGGTGTATCAAAGTTTGGAGGTTCCAAGACAATATAGGCTCCTTTGTTTTTGTATCGATCTTCTGTTGCCTGTGAATTTGACAAAAGATCAAGAAATATTGTTTTGAATACCGTAAAATGCATCTCACCACTCCAAGTTCTAGAATCCTAGATCAAATTTGACAACTAACTTTCCGGACATGATTTGATAACTATTGAGAAAAGTGTCTTACGCAAATCCAAAAGGATGGAGAATTCCAACTCACATGAAAACTCCTCAGAACATTTTTCTAGACATGATTTGACATTGATAATCAAAATTTCTCTCCAATTCTGGCAAAAACATCAATTTTCAATATTACAAAGTTCTCCTAAAAATCGTTTGCTTCCATTCTAATATCAGAAATCCCAAGTCTCCAAAATTCGCAATCAAACACCCAAAGTTTCTTGTTCAGTCATTAGAGTGAATGATAGGATAAAGATCAAACACTACATTATCATGACTATAGGGTACACAGATGCACCCATACATCTATAAGACAAGGTCTGACTACTCCTATTGATTTTAACTTGTTAAGGCACCTTAGAAAAGGACCTGGCATGATTGAAATTTTAACTTTCTAAGCTCTAAAAATTACCTTAAAATGCATTCCTACCAAACTCTACAAAGGTGTCATCCTACTAAAGTCAAAAGAAAGAAAACAGTACATATATAGGACATGTGTTTGGTCTACCTGAAATTGTGGATAATCTGGGGCACTGAATATTGTGATGAGCTTCCCCGATTCAACAACATGATCTACAGTATACCCTACATCCATTCCTGCAAGATCATCCCGCTTATCCCGTGCATCAGGGCCTTCATGTGACCTTATGATCAACTGATTGCAGGAAATGAATAGCATGAGAACACACCAAGTTCACCATTGATAAGCTCCCTCACAAGAAAAGCAACACGAACATGTAAAGAAATGAAATCTGAACTCAGGAGTAAGGCACTTCCCAAAGCAACTTGGTTTAAGTGAAGAAAAGTCCACAAAAAGGAAAGTGAAGGAACATGTTTCGCCTTAGAGTAAAATTACACTCAAAATTGTACTACACAGCGGTGACGAAGAATTATAGTCATTTTATATATTATCTCCTCAAATATAACTTAAATAAAGTTGCATATTAAGAAGATCCAATATTTCAGAATCTGAAAGTATTGCTGAAGAGATGTAGGGCCAGTTAATTTCTACTCCAGCAACATGTATCAGATATACAGTCACAAGTGTTTCATGTGGTAAGCTTCATGTGTTGACTTTCTTCAACCAAGTAACGGAAAATAAATTCTCTAAAAGTGAAAATTTTGCCTAATGTATATGGAACAACCTACAAGAATTAATTTCCATATGAAACAGTGGAGGAGTCGTATACCTTTAAATTATATGTCTTCAAAAATTCTTCAGTACAATCTGGACCCCACAAGAGGCCAATTCCTCTCTCAGTATTTGGGGAAAGACCAGGGCTCATCGATGGATCTGACCATAGCACATCACCAGGAATCAAATTCTGACCTTCCCAGGGAGGATCAAGTACAGATCTTCTAGCTTTTGCTAACTCCTCAAAGGAACCGAGAGTTAAAGAATTCACCTCAGGGTTGTGAACAACCTTACGGTTCTTCTTTTTAGACCTTTTTGATGGAGTAATAACTGTGCCACGGAAAAGCCCTCCGTGTGCAGTGTAAACTTGCCCAGCTATAATGGAAGCAAGGGGAAGTCCTTCGAAACATCCCAAACACTTTCTGTAAACATGCTTTCCATTATCACCATATTTCACAGATACTTCCTTTTCAAATCCATACACAGAAGTGCAATACTTAGATTCATGATTTCCACGAAGCAAATATACCCTGTGAGGCATAAGAACCTACAAAGTAATGAAAGCATATGAACCACAATATGATCTCAAATCATGGTAGTAACTTTAACATATTAATATTAAACAGTTTATCTTTTTCTGTGACAAGG
The DNA here is from genome assembly GCA_001642375.2 of Mentha longifolia. Lineage (NCBI taxonomy): Eukaryota > Viridiplantae > Streptophyta > Magnoliopsida > Lamiales > Lamiaceae > Mentha > Mentha longifolia. The sequence goes on from CM038111.1 coordinate 389,639, forward strand.
ATCCTCTGTTGAGAAAGCTATAGTAACATGAGATAATATATACAATACAATACAAGTGACAAATAAAGACCACAGTTTTATCAGCCTAATGGAACCATTGTACATGCATTGGACTACCTTCTAAAATCAAAGCCTCTGCTTCTTCATTATCTTATTCATTAGTTTCCTTTTATTTCCACGAGCAATTAAATTGAAGACTGAAGTAAAAATCTAATCCAACAAAACTCATCCACAAATCGGGAAAAGCCATCAAAAAAAGGAACATGCTCATTACAGTTTATGAGTAAATCTAACACATATCGAAAATACGGCTACGGAAGTATGGAACAAGGATAGGCAGCGGCAGTTACAGCAAATTCAACTAGGAGACTAACAAGTCGAACCCCTACTCATCATCTAAACATAGCAAAAACATAAGAATGCTTAAGCCACAAATAGTTCCAATGAATCTGAAAAGCAAAATCACCATTTGCAGAGATCTAAAAAAAGCAAAATTTAGGCAATATTTAACTCAGTTAATGTAAACCAAGGAAGTTACCACTGAACAAGGCACGAAAGACACTTCATATCACCACAGAAATCATATTTGCAGGAAACAAGGAATAAACTCTAGAACAGCGAAGAACTAGAAAGATCATCATATAACCACTTCATCCCCTCACTCCGAGTAACAGAAATCCCAATTTAGCCAGTCACAGAACTATCATAGCCGAAAACAACAAGTTCACGAAGCACAATCCTAACCTTCCACGCCAGCAGAAGCAGAAAAACCTCAAGCCCCCAAGCACCTCTGTCCACATAATCCCCATTGAACACGAGAAACCGATCATCGGCCGGAAATCCAGCATCTCTCAGTAAAAACAGTACATCATGCAACTGACCGTGAACATCGCCGACCACCACAACGCGGCAGTCCAAATTGAGGCCAGAATCTTCGTCAATTCTGACGCAATTCGGCTCCTTGTGCAGAATCTTAGATGCGGCAAGCACGAGCTTGTCGAACACCGCGACGGGGAGCATGGAGGGAAGCTCCGAAGGCGGAAGAGCTCTGGAAGCCCATTCGAAGGCTTGCATGAGGTCGGAGACCCAGGAGGCGGTGAGAACGCCGCCGTCGGGCCATGTGATGGGGATCTGAGGGAGGGGGGAGAGAGACGTGGGGGAAGGGGACAGTGGCTTGGAATCGGAGGAAGTAGTGGTGGAGGCGGTGGAGAAAAAGTCCTCGTCGGAGGACGGCGGCGGCGGAGGAGCAGCAGCCGCAGCCGGTGGTGATGGGAGCATGGCTGTGTCGACGTGGCTGTGATGGTAAAGCTCAATGATGAAATATATATATATATATAGGGAAGGGTTCTCATCCAAATAAATTTTAGTGCGAAAAGTGCGAATTATACTTAAAACTATACAAAATCATGTTTACAGCTATACAAAATCATGTTTATGGTATAAAATTATACTTATGGCTTATTTTATACTTATAAGCACAAAATGCACCATAAGCATGATTCTGTATAGTTTAAAACATGATTTTATATAGTTTTAAGCATAATTCACATTTCTCACACTAGGACTTAAATCTATATGAATCAAACTATATATATATATATATATATATATATATACTCCTTCCGTCTTTCATTTAGTGACCTTTTTTTTCAGCATGTGTGGCACGTGTTTCCACGCTTATCGTTGATGAGTTTTAAAATGAATTTTTGAAGTATTATTTCTTTTACGGAAATAATACTTCAAAAATTCACTTTAAAACTCATCAACGATAAGCGTGGAAACGCGTGTCATACATGCTGAAAAAAAAAGTCACTAACTGGAGGACGGAGGGAGTATATATATATATATATATATATACTAGTATTGCAACCGTGAGATCGACCAAAATGACAAATGAGACTAATGAAGTAGAATGAAGATAGTATAATATAAAGTGACATGTTTATAAGAACGTGTTACCCATTTAAAATTTATCTAACACCTCTAAATATTTTATAAAAAATGAATAAAAATCACACAAAGCAAAAAAAAAAAAAATTGAAAATTTCTCGTATTCAAATTACACTTGAAAATTTTCAATTCCTAACTCAATGAAATATTTATTTAGCCTAGTATAAAGAACTTCACACACATGCACACTCAAAATATAGTAATGTGAATTACTCACATGTCATACTTAAATTGCAAATGTTAATTTATTTTGTATCATATCGATGACATTTTTAATGTATTATATTACACATGCTTACAATTTGTTACCAATTCGAATATTTAGTGAAAATATACCTAATTTTTATTTCAATTAATACTTTTTATTTTGTTCATAAACCAACAAAATAAAAAAATTATTCGTAGATTCCTAGCTCATTTCATAGATCTTTATTAAATTTTAAAATATGGATAAATTGTGTTATCATAATTTGATAAGATTTCTAACATTATTAATCGAGTTACCCGAGTGCACTCTAAATTATTATAATCATTCAATTATATATGTATTCAATTATATATGTATGTATGTGAAAAAGAAAAATGAAAATGCATAAAATGAATATTACATACTAAAATATTTTAAATTTTGATAGTCAAAGATTCAAAGGAATAAAAAGATGTACGTAATACATTTAAGGAACACAAACAATGAGAAAAATTAGTTAGTCAAATTAACATTATTACTTAAAATTTAATTACTAAATTAAATTAATTAAAATTAATGAACAAAAACTACGACTTTTCAGAGTAATAAATGTATTAAAATTCATAGAAAATGATAGTATTACATTTATAATATGAATAGCTTAATTACATAAAAATAATGATAAGGCTCAAATCTCTATAATTTTGGAGGGAAAGTATACTATCATACTTTAGTATATTAATATAGATAATTAATTATAGACTGCGAAAAGTAACAAAATAGGTTATTCTAATTCTCCCCTCCCTAACGAATTTCTATGAGTTTTTCGCCTTTTGCATACTTCGGTTGTAGGGGTGGTAAACAGTCCAGGAACCGGTTTATTGGTTACCGGAATAACACAACCGGTTACCGGAATAACACAAATTTCGGGGTACCGGTACCGGTACTGATTAAGTAACCGGTTAGGTACAGGTTAACAGGTAGAACCGGTTATGGTACCGGTTTTTTTTAATTTTATTTATTTATTTATTTCTTTTTGTTAGTGCCTAATTCATATATTTTAATACCCAAAACAAATTCAATATCAAACAACAAATCATGTATCTCAATCTATAAATTTAAATAAGTGAAATAACAAAAAAATAATAATTCTTACAAATACAAATATAATAAATAATCATCCAAATTTAATAAGGGGTGTATTGAAACTTTTAATTGTTAAGTGAATAATAATATAATTTTATATAATATAATTAAATAAAAAAATATAAAATAATTTATCCGGTAAACTTGTACGGTACCGGTACCGGTACTGGTTTACCGGGTACCAGAATTTTCAGTGAGGGTGGTACCGGTTACAATACCGGTACCGGTTTAATCGGTATTCGGTACCCGGTTCCTGGTACGGTACCGGTTATCCCGGAATACTGGTTACCGTTTACCACCCCTATTCGGTTGTGTTCTTTTTGTAAATACTAAGTGAGAAAATACACATAGAAAATTGTAAATATAAAATAAGAGAAAATGGTTGTTTTGTTTTTTTTTTGTTTTGTTCCCCCCCCCCCCTATTTAGAGAAGGCATCCTAGTTTTAAAACTTATCTTAAGAAATACTACCTTCATCTCAATTGATAAAATACATGTAATGGACGAATTTCATAAGTCTAATTGATCAACCCCACAAGTCTGATGGTGCATACTAGACGGTTGAAATGGCTTAATAACAAATGCAATAAGCCCAATCTCGCAATTTGAGCCACAAAAACCTATCCGATTCGAGGGGTAATGATATCAACCTTTACACTTGACACATTCAATATACTACCTCCATCCCACTATACTTGGTCACTTTCATTTGATTGACACTTCGCGCACGCATTTCCACCGAAACCTAGTACGAGTTTTAAAATATAATTTTGAAGTATCGTTTTTTTTACGGGATACTAGAAGGAGGTAGTATAAGACTTATATTAAGTCAATGACTGGGTCAACAGAAGATATCTATGCCGAAGAAGTCGGAACCAATATATAAGGGAAACCCTAGCAGGCCGACGTTCCTCATTATTATGCGAAGACAAATTTTGGTAATTTTGCAAAATTTTAGAAATTAGCATTCCTTAATTTTTTGTATTATAATATTTTTGTTGAAATTGTTAAAAGTGTTAAAACTCGATAACCTCTAATGATATTCTAATTGTATCATTTTCCTATCGGATTTTCTGAACAATTTACTAAAAAGACCAAATCGACTGTGTTTTAAGATATTACTACTACAATTCAATAATTGTTTATAAATATGTGAAGGTGTACAAACAACGAACTCTCAACTTAATGGTTGGAGATGAAACATCTTAAAACTAGTAATTTTTGTAACAATTGTCTTGTATTCAAATAAAATTAATGCAAGAATATGACATCTTCTAAAACTTGTCCAAGAAGAAAAGAAATTTCAATTTGTCAAAACTAGGCTCTATATCAGAAATGATCCTCTATTCACTGTGGGCACACTTAATGTATCAACGGCTGACATGGTCACGTGACAATGCTACGTCAATCTTTTTTTCCCTTTAGGAGTAATTTTTTGAGTATGGTTTAGTTTTTTTTTATTTTTATAGGACTTATTTTTTTATAAAATATATTAATAATAATTATATTTAAATGTAATACCGTCACCTCAACCGTTGACACATTAAATATATATCCACGGTGGGTATGATAGCATTACTCATGTCTATATACCTTTAAATGGAAACACAAGTTTTTTTTTGCCCTTTTCTTCTTCTTCTTTTTTAAAATAAAATACAAAAGATTTAAATTTCTTATAAACCATACATTCCTAAACAAAAAATAATCTATGCTTTCAGCTATAATTCCAGATAGGACAGAATTGTAGGTTTGCCTCAAAAAATGAAAAAAGAATCAATTAAAAATGAATAGAAGAAAAACCCTAGTTCAAAATCTTGACCCGCTAAATTTCAATTGAAATCCCAAATTCCCAAATATATTCACACCCAATGAGCCATAGCTGTTTCTCCAAATTCCTCAACACTCTCAAGAAAGCCCGCAACTTCATCGGCGTCGCCGCCCTCTCCACCACCACAGCCGCCGCCGCCGCCGCCTCCCCCAAGTTCTCCGCCATGGAAGGCGACCTTCAGACCCTCAAAACCCGCGTCTGCATCATCGGCAGCGGCCCCGCCGCCCACACCGCCGCGATCTACGCCGCCCGCGCCGAGCTCAAGCCCATTCTCTTCGAGGGCTGGATGGCCAACGACATAGCTCCCGGCGGCCAGCTCACCACCACCTCCGAGGTGGAGAATTTCCCCGGCTTCCCCGAAGGAATTGGGGGAATCGACCTCATGGACAAGTGCCGCGCGCAGTCTGTTCGGTTCGGGACGCAGATTTTCACCGAGACTGTTTCGAAGGTCGATTTCTCGGGCTTTCCGTTCAAGATTTCAAGCGATTCCAAGACTGTTCTTGCTGATTCTGTGATTCTAGCAACCGGCGCCGTTGCGAAACGCCTCACTTTTACAGGCTCCGAAACCTTTTGGAACCGAGGGATTTCCGCCTGCGCCGTGTGCGACGGCGCGGCGCCCATTTTCCGCAACAAACCACTCGCGGTTATTGGTGGCGGTGATTCCGCCATGGAGGAAGCTAACTTCCTAACCAAGTACGGCTCCAAGGTCTACATTATTCATCGGAGGAACGAGTTCCGGGCGTCGAAGATTATGCAGAACAGAGCAATTACGAACCCTAAGATTGAAGTGTTGTGGAATTCGGTGGTGACTGAGGCGTACGGCGAGAGAACTTTGGGGGGATTGAAGGTTAAGAATGTGCAGAGCGGCGAGGTCACTGAGTTGCCGGTTTCCGGTTTGTTCTTTGCGATTGGGCATGAACCTGCAACCAAGTTTCTTGATGGCCAGCTTGAACTTGATGCAGACGGTTATGTGATAACGAAGCCTGGCACCACTCATACCAGCGTTAAGGGTGTTTATGCTGCTGGGGATGTTCAGGATAAGAAGTACCGGCAAGCTATTACTGCTGCCGGCAGCGGTAAGCACGCTAATTTACTGTTACTGTGTATATTTTTTGAAACTTATGTTCTGCTGTTCGTTTCGTTATAAGTTGAAGTAGTTTAGCATTCTTTGAATCTTCCCGTGTTTGCTGAGTTTCACATTGTGTGAATCATGGACCGCCTTAAAATCTTTTGCTGAATAACATAGTTGATAGATGTCCAATACAATAGAATAACTTGATGCCTTGTGGTTGGAAACCTGTTAAGCAAGAAAAGTATTTGGCTGGAGCTGTAGCTTCTATGGTGTTTCTCCAGCATGTACTTGTCTAGTTGGTCTGTGAAAAATTAATTTTCGTAAACACTAATATATAGAAATCAAGGGGAAGTTAAACTGTGCAACTCCAATATTTTATTAGTACCTTGTTAGTTGTTAGTTGCTAGTTGCAAGCCCCTTACTGTAGTTTATAAACTTGATTAGTTGGGAGATTTAAGGAAAAGATAGATGATATTAAATCTTTGGATGGGGCATTGTTCTACTGTTGGACTTGGGTCCACACTTCACCTGAAATTATGCGATGTCAAAGAATAGGATGATCGATGAAAAGAAAAGAATACTGTTGAGCGGGTGACTTCTAGAGATTGTTTGGAATTATTCTTGAATGCATCAGGTTTTCTCAAGAAAGGTTCATGAAAATATTTGAGAGAATAAGGGTCACCCAATCTCTATAGTTTCATTAGTTTGGTGAAGAGCACAAGGCACTCAGATTCTACTAGCACGAATTACTAATTTCACGACCTATCTCTATTTATATGTGACTAAAAAGATTACACTAACTACCCTTAACTTATTCACCTAAACAATTAAACTTGCTCTAGAAGTAAAACTTCATTGTATACCTCTAGTATCATCCTGGAGCTGTATTCTTAATTTTTAAATAGAGTTGTAATTCAGCCTGACTATTTCTCTATGTCTTGTGAGTAAGGTTTCACGATTATTTAGCTTTAAGGAACTCTATGATTACTCTAATTTCAGAGTTCTGTAATGTGAGTATGGTTTGTGGGTCATGGGTGGTTCTTTTAGTAAATATTGATTGATAATGAGGATAAAAGTATAACTGATATGTGGGGTGGGGGGGGGGGGGGGTATGTCCAAAAAAGGAAAGTAGCCACAATTTTTGTGGACAAAGGGAGTAGCTTCATGATAATAGACAGAACAAGATCCAGTGCCAGGAAATGCATGCCACATAGCGAAATAATCTGTCATGTGGCATAAGGTAGTAGAGTATATGTTTCTCGTCTTCAAAGTTCGTAGGTCTCTTCTTAGGCATTTTTTAGTGTTTGGTGAGCTAAAATTGTGCGAGTTTGCTTGCATCTAATAGGAAGAAGTCCTTAGATACCTAGGGAATGCTATTTTTTCCCTAGGAACTAACGTCAACCATATCAGAGAAAATTCTTTCAATTGAAAAGTTCTACTGTTACGAACCATTTAAAGTGATTAGAATTCTACTACCACTATTTTGCCATGCATATATATATATATATATATATATATATATATATATATCTTACATGATAACTTGATTGAGAAATTGAATCTCCTTGTTTGTTGCAAAGGACTTTTTGTTTCATTATCATCTGTATTGGTTCCTAAACTGTTGAACACGACATTAGTTAATAATTTGTCGAAGAAACTAAGTCCGAATTGTTATCAACGTCTATGCAGGGTGTATGGCAGCCTTAGATGCAGAACATTACCTTCAAGAGATTGGTTCACAAGAGGGTAAGAGTGATTGATCATTAAAGCTTATTGGAAGTAAACTGAATGAATGTTACAGACATTTCAACTAGCCTTATTTTATAGTTCGATATTAATGCCAACTCATTATGGCTGAAGAACAATACATTTGTTATGAAATTATAATCTATTGTTGTCACCAGTAAATTGATTATTATTGCTGTTCTGTTCTATGGTAATTCACATTGGCCTCTTCTATAATTACGACTTTTACTTTCGTTGGTCTCGTCTTTCTTCTTCTTGTTGGGGACCCGACGCCCGGAATCTTGGTTTGACAGATTCTGGCAGGTGCATTTCAAGAATGTGAAGAACTTATGGGGGCGGTGTATAAAGTATTAACAGGTTTGGATTAACCCGTACATTATTAATATGCTTCCAGTGATTGTTTATTTCTATAATTAATTGTTATTACTAGGCATGATGTGCAGATTTATTATTTTGAATTCATAAATGTACAACTCAGATCCCTGATCTTTTGTTGCAAATTGGGCCGGATTACTGGGCCAATGTGTTAACTGGGCTTCCTCTTTCATCACGAGCTAAATCAAATTTCGTAAATAAATATAGTGAAAATAAATACTTATATTACTATTTTTGTTATTTTATGAGATAAATATTTACAGTTAGAATTTAGGGTCTCACGTGATCCGATGTTGAATCGAGAGAATATATGAACCAAAGACGTCCACATACAAATCCTGAAACTTTGAAGCCCAAAAATTCCACAAAAACATTTAAAATAACAAAAAGAAAAAAAAAGAGGAGAAAAAAAAGAAAAAGAAAAAAAGACAGCCCATTCCAACTGCCGAAAACGGTTTTGCCGTGAGGGCCAACTGCCACCAGATTGCAGTTGGACAAGTGGTTTTCCCTCCAACATTTACACGTGCTCCCATTTATCACCGCATTTATTTTCTTCCTTTTTAGCTGTAAATCTATTTTATTTCTTCTGTTCTCATTATCCTAAAAAAAAGCTATATATAAAAAACTTTTTGGCAATAATTTTTTTTTGGTGTGTTAAACTAAGAAATAAAATAAAGTAAAATGTATGTTCGTAGGTCATATATATATATATATATATATTTTTTTTTTTTTTAAAACAGGAAAGAATAACTTTTATTTATAAAAACTCGGGGAAAAGGTACCAGAGGTACCTTAGGAAACCAGATTTACAAACATATGTAACATAAGCTTAATAAAAATATGGAACAGTATAGTAACGGATATCATTTATTGACCTAGTTAGATAGATTATTCTATTAATTCCTACGAAATTATACAGTCGAAACTCGAAAGTGAAGAAAAGCCAAATATATATATATTTTTTTGTTGTTGAGAAAAGCCAAATATTGATTTGCAACAAAGGCACGTGAGATGTTGGTTGATATGATTTCACTTCGACCTGCCTAATTTTGTTTGTAGAAATTGACGTTTCTACTTACAACTTTAAGATAAATGTTCGAGAGCCTACTATGGGCACATTAAATTGTTTACCATTGACATGATAATGATAAATCTAAATAGAGAATTATCAACGTAATACTGATACATCAACAGTAAATAAATTAAGTGTGTCTATAATAGACGGCGAGACGTCTCTATTCGGAGCAATATACTGACCATGAATATTTCAATAATCAGCAATGGATAAATTTATGGACGGGATAACTAATTTAAATATTCGACATAATTAGGTTGATGCATTTTATCGAGCTGATCAAAATTTATAAATATCAGTAAATTGTTGACGAAATTGCAAATTAATAAAACCAATTTGGATTCATTTTGTTTTTCACATCCCCTAAAATTTTTCGATTTATGAAGTTTCACGAGTGGTGTGGTCAAGGTTTTCCTATGTGGACGTCGTGTTAGAAAAAAAAAAAAATAGAAACAAAGTCACTTCATTAATAAAATTGTTGTTTATTAAAATTAAAGTCCTTTAGGATTGTTGCAAATTCCACATAATTTTTAATCTTTCTTCAATTAAAGTAAAAAAAAAAAAAAAACAGTCATATCTCGATATAAAAAAAAAAGAAAATTAAAACAATAACTTGTGATTTGAATATTTTGTAACGCGGGGCTTCATAATCTTGAAACAAAAATAGATAAAGAAGAATTTTCATCCTATATCAAAATAAGTTGAACCTGAATTTACATATGCTAAACTATTCCTAAGAATTAAATAATGAAACTTTTTGATAAGATATTCATTTTATTACTCTCTCTGTCTCACTTATAAATGGTCATTTTTTTATTCATCTAAATTTATTAAAATAATAAAAATTGTCATTTATAAGTGAGACGTAGGGAGTAGTATTATAATGCATAGCGATCAACTATTCACATATATTTCTATTTCTTATAAAAGATAGTACTCCATTTGTCTTATTTCGGTTGGTATGTTTTATTATTTTACACATCGTATGTATTCAACAAGTTAAATGAATGAAACAGAAAATTTTAATGAATGAATTTGTTCCCTTTTTTTCATAATGAAAATATGCAAAAACCATTTCGAAAATTTTAAATTTCTTTGAATATCTCTTATGGGTACAACTCAAGTTATTATTATTATTATTATTATTATTATTATTATTTTGTATAATAAAACTCAAGATAAAGGAACATTAAAAAAGAAAAAAAAAAAACTCGCTTATAATCGTTTTATTTTTAATTTTTTTAATAGCCAGTAGTTGTTTCAACTCTAGTATTTAAATTTGATTCCATCTTTTTGAAAAAAAAGAAAAAAAAATGAAAAAGAAAAGTAATCCACAGTGAGAGAAATATTAAGCAACACGGCATTGATTGGATGCAGTGATGAAATAGTTAGAAAGATTGAGACTGGAAACAAACAGCCTGCAGCTGCAGTTACCATTTCCAGAAAACTGAATTAACCCATTCTCTGCACAAACACAACGGCCCCATTTCTACATTTTAACTGCAAAAAATTTCACCACAAACACAGCCTGCTGCCTTGCTGTGTTTGCAGACTGCATTGTATAAATTATACCGCCATTGAAGGTCCTACATTCTGTGCTTCTTCTTCCCCTTCGATTCCATCTCTGTAACTGTAAGTAGATTCTCAACCTTTCTCTCCTTTTCATATTTCAATGGAGCGGTTATTTCGTGTTTGAATTTATTGGAGTTTCGATTCTGGGTTTGATTTCGAGGAATGAAATCGAGAATCCTTGCATGTGTATGTACTGAATTGGATTTGTGCGGTGTTTGATGAATTGCAGTGGAGAGAAAAAGAAGTAAAATGACGACGAGTGTTGAGAAGGCAGTGCAAGAGGTGATGAGGCTGCACAAATCCTTGCCGGCCCGGCCCGGAATCGAGGAGGTGGAAGCGGCCCGAAGCTTGATCCAGGCTGTGGAGAGGGATGATGAGTTGAAACTGGAGAGAATTTCTCAGCCCAACGCGGCGGCCAAGGACGTGCCGGAAGAACTCTTCATCGTTCTTCAGGAAATGCAGAGGAATCTCATCCATTTCCAGAGTAAAGAGCAGAAGAAGGATGCTCAGAAACTGTTAGATCTCGAGAGCGCACACTTGGTGTTCGATGAATTGATTCAGAGAGCTTCGGTGTGCCTCAAGTCCAATATTTCTTCCAAAAATTCGAAGCCGAAGAACACGAGCAGTTCTTCTTCCTTGCAAGGTTTAGCTTCCTCATCCACCGCCACTGATTCGAGGAAAGTTCTTCCACCACCGTCGCTGCCATTGAAGGCGAAAGACGACTCATATTTGAAGAAGCCGCCGTTAAAGGCGTCTCTTCATCTAGACAACGTTCGATCAAGGGATGTTTTGGCAGTCCCTACTGTTGTAGATTCCACTCTCAAACCAGGGCTTGCTCATGGTGAGTTAATTACCTTAACATTAGTGATCTGTTCCTTCGTTTGATCGAAAAATCCTGCTGTTCTCATGTTGGAGATATTGTTTCATTGCAGGCGAGAAGATGAGTTTGATAAAGCTAGCTAGTTGCATCGAGGTTTCCGCGAAGAACGGAGCTCGAGAGCTCGTTCTACGAGGGAAATTATCAGAGCAAGTCGAATGGCTACCGGATTCTATAGGAAAGCTTTCGAGTTTGATCAAGCTGGACTTATCCGAAAACGCGATTATGATGTTACCGGCTGCTATAAATGGCCTCTCGTCTCTAAAAACTCTCGATTTGCACGGAAACAGACTCCAAGAATTGCCTGAATCAATAGGGGAGTTGCTTCACTTACTCCACCTTGATCTCAGAGGCAATCAGTTGGCATCACTGCCTTCAACCTTTGATAAGCTCGTTCGTCTTCAAGAACTCGATTTGAGCTCTAATGGAATCGCAGTCCTTCCAGAAACCATAGGATCACTAGTCAGCCTCCAGAAACTAAACATCGAGACCAATGACATCGAAGAAATCCCTCATGCTATAGGTCGATGCACGAGCCTGAAAGAGCTTCGCGCTGGCTATAACCACCTCAAAGCGCTCCCCGAAGCAGTGGGGAGAATCCAGTCTTTGGAGATTCTAAGCGTTCGTTACAACAACATAAGGCAGCTGCCCACGACTATGGCTTCCTTGACTAGATTAAGACAGCTCGATGTGAGTTTCAACGAGCTCGAAGCCATCCCAGAGAGCTTGTGTTTTGCTACAACACTGGTGAAAATGGATGTGAGCAACAACTTTGCAGATTTGCAAGCTCTGCCTAGGTCCATTGGGAACCTTGAGATGCTTGAGGAGTTGATGAGCAACAACAATCAGATACGGAACCTTCCGGAATCTTTCGGGATGCTGACTAGGCTGAGGGTCTTGAATTTGGAGGGAAATCCTCTGGTAGTGCCACCTAGAGATGTGATTGAGAAAGGAGCTCAGGTCTATATTGCATAGTTTGTTTTTCTATGTTTTGCTCTTCTTTATTTAGTGTTTTTTGTGATTAAGTTTGATGTTTTTTGTTCTTTGTTTTCAGGCTGTGGTTGGTTACATGGCTGAAGTTGCTGGGAAGAGGGAGACGAAGCCACAGCAACAGGCGACGAAACAGAAGAAATCCTGGGCTCACATTTGGTTCTTTTCTTCGATTTCTAACAAACGCAAACGCAATCTTGTGGAGTACACGAAAGCCTGATTCGGAGTTCGTCTATGTCCAAGAAAATATTCATGTAAATGAAGCAGTGGCATCACATTCATGCCAGTTTCCATAGATATGCTCCTAGAATAATTGATGGTTCTTGCTTGATTTATCGCAGAATCCTCCTCCCCGTGTTTCGAAAATTTAGCAATCTAGTGTTGTTGCATTGTGCATTTTTTGTAGCAGACATTGAGAATTGATAGTTTACCAAGATTTGTTGTTCAAAGTTCATCATATATTTGTTGTTGAAAGTTGTAGTGCTCACATATTCAGCAAAATTGTAACTATTTACTTGGATTTTTGCTGCTGCTGTTAGTTTCTGCAATATAGTATATATTTACTACTAATATTAGAATCTTGAAACTCTGAATTCAAGTATTGGATGTGATGACAATAAGGTGAAATATAACCTCAAATTGAAAGATCTCTTTCTATGTGTTTTTGTTAAAAAGAAACTTAAAAGACAATCACTGAGTACTGACAAATGAAATGAATATCAAGCTTGCAACTAATTAAAGGAACATCATCATTTTGGTTCGTAGCTTAAAACAGTTTTCTATAGATTGAAGTGTTTATAGTAAAATCTTAAAAAGAGAAGAAAATAGTGTGTATTTTTTTTGTATAGATTAGATTGAGGGCTATAGATTTGATCTACTTTGGTCCATGATTTACCAACTCATATTTGTAGGTCCATGATCCATCAACAAAATGGGCCGGGTATCAAAAATATTATTATTGCTCAAACTAAATAAATGATTAATTATCTGAGTTTGCAAGAATTGCATTCACAATAAAATTGAGATGTGGACATTATCTCATTCTAAATATTGTCCTTCAATTCTTTTACTGTTGGTTATCTTTTTTAAGTTAATTGATATTGAACTGCTGTTCTTCTTCTTCTTTTTTTTTTTTTTTTTTCGTTGAGCGAACTTTAGGCAATAATAAAATAAAATAAAAAACTACGAAGATAAAGGCTCTTTTTTATTTTTATTTTTTATTTTTATTTTTTATAATGCAGCTTCAATATGCTTAACTAATAGTCTTTCAGTTTCGCGTAAAGAGAGACGTTTCTTGAATATATGCGAGATATAAAACGCCTTTTTTTTGTAAAGACGGAAGGAGTACTTATATGCAGACTTGATCTATTATAAACTTTTTACGGTACTTAAATTACGACCCCAATTATAATTAGTTTTATATAGTATAATTATAATAGCCTAAATTAAATGTACCTAGTCCGTCAATGATTTTTTTTAAAAAAAAATTTCGACTTCACAGGCCTACACTCATCCGGCCAATCTGAGTAATTAGGGACGGGCTGCAACCCGTCCTTGAAATTAATTATATCTAAATTTTGCAACCCATAAAAAATATATAGTCCAACATGACCCTTGAACCATGTTTGACAGCTCTAATAAAACACACTCTTTCCGTTCCATCGCTAACGTCTTGTTTGTTTATTGAATATATGTGAAATATAAAATACTAATGAAACAAGACTTTACCTGTGAGACAGATGGAGTATATAAGATGAGTGGGGGATTTGATTTGTAATTATATTTATCAATATAATGTAATTATGAATAATGCATTAATTTACAAGAAGTACTCATTATCGAAAACCCTTAATTTACTCGATGGCACCTGTCTAGCGCCAATCTCCGTTCCCTACTTGAATCTTCTATATCTAATATTTAACTAATTTTGTGCGAAATGAACTTCAAATCGACAAATATTAATCATATTAAAAGTCATTATAATTTAACAATCATGGATATAAAATCATTTTATGCTCAAACATGTGGAAGGATCATGCTTTAATCAATGAAGAGCATTCATTATATATGCCCTTGAAGCCCCCACTTTATAGTAGAAATTGTGTCATTTAGAAGGTTAAAAAAACAACAAAGGTTGATTATTTCACAAAGATAACTAGATTTATGGTGTGTTCTTTTTGATGCAAAAGAAAATGAGGGATAATTATTAAAAAAAATAAAAAATATTATCTTATGTTGGAATCGAAGAGTAGATTTTATCTCTTAGTTTTTGTCTTTCTTCACTTGTTTTTCTAGTATTTTTTGTATAGGTTTATACAATATAGAAGATGGATTAAGGGGGAGTGATGATGTCGTCGATGATGTGGCAGATACAGGGCTCATGGGCTGCAGAGCTGCTGTGTGATCAAGCCCAAGCCCAATATCATAGTGGGCTTATGGTGGACGTTTTCAGCTAGGGTTTGGAGCCACGAGATAAGGATTGAGGGAGGATAAGATTTGATCATATTTGATCTTATCTAAAACAAAACCCTAACTTGGTGGCTAAGAATCAAGCTGTATATAAGGAGAAGATTCATTGGAGATTAAAGAATGCCTTTTTGGAGAGAAAAAAGAGAGAGTTATTGGAGAGACATCCAAAACGTTTTAGTTGAGTAATACTAGCATAATACAACTAGCTTAGTGAATAGTTAGATTGTTTTTGTTAGTAACTTTTAATCATTCGTTTCCTCCACTACGGTTTGTAATTCTTCGTGAATTATAGTGTTTGTTTTGCCTTGAGGCATCTACAAGATATTATTCACATATCTTGTAGAAAGCCATCTTCTTTGTCTCCGTTCTATTTTTGTTTTTCCTTTGTGTCAGTCTCTGAGGAGGTGCTCACAGAGCTAGCCTCTGTGGGTACCTCCGTGCTCACCCCGTCCTATGTTTGTTTTTAGTTTTTCCGATGCGTTTGTGTTCAAAGTTGCACTCACAGTGCTCACAGTGAACACATATGTTTATGCCACCGGTTGATGCCAACATGTTACAATGTGGTCTCCACTTATTCTCTTTTTGATGAAAAATATTACCACTCCAGGTTTGGATGAAAATATTGTATAAATTTGGAGTGAAAAGGAGGAAAAATGGCTGCCCGATTGAGAAAATTTTCCTCCTGCCCGGAAAAAAATTATGTAATAATGAACAAGTGAAAAGGTGAGAAAATGAGTGTAAAATTTCCATTTCCCACCTTTTCTCTCAAAAGAGAACACAACCTTCATGTACACAATCCTATACTAAAGAAACAAAGGCGACGGAAATTAGGGTTTGGAATTGAGGAATTAGGGTTTGGAATTGGGGAATTGGACTCATATTTCTTGTATGTGAGTGATTTAAGTTTACCATTTCATCTACAAAGAAACCCATAGTGCTGAATCAAATTAGAAAAAAGAAAAAAAAAAGAAAAAAAAAAAAGGAATATTGATTGTAGTGAGCATGCAGGAGAAATATATACATTGTTTATGAAAAAGTAGAGATTATTATATATTGATATCCAAATATAAAGGGATATAATTAGTAATCAGAAGCAGCAGCAGCAGCAGCAGCAGCAGCCTAGCTCTGATCTTTCATTCTACATAGCATAGCAGCATCAACAACTGCACATACATGATGCATATACATACATACTACCATTTACCATACATACATATGCATATATATAACATACATACATATTACATACATTGCTTACATTCCTCCCCAGTTCTGGTTCCCGAAGGAAGGCACAAAGAAAGACGGCGGCGGCGGCGGAGGAAGCGGAACTGCAGCCGTCGGATTAAACATCATGTCATGACGCACGCCGGAGTTCACAGGCGGCAGGAACCCAGCACTCTGATCCACAATCCGGCCGCCGCCGCCGACGAAGCCGCCGTGATGAAGGTTCGGGATTAGGGCACACGACGAGAAAGGAAGCGGCTGCTGCTGCTGATAATGCACGAGCGACGAGGAGGCGGTGAAGGCTGCGGCCGCCGGCGTCACGGTGTGGATATCGTGAATGCTGGGGCGGCGGCGGTCCACCGGCGTCGAGCTCGTCTGGCGCCGGAAATACTTCTGCGCGTGGCTCGCCACCTGCGTTGGCGTCTTCGTTATCACGTAGTACCTCGAGATGCTCCTCCAGTCCCCTTTTCCATACTTGTTCAGCCCCATCAGAAACAACCTGCATCATACAAAAATAAAAAATAAAAATAAATAAATTTCTTAAATTTTTTTTTTTTAAAAATGTTGTATAATATATGTGTATATGTACTGGTGTTCTTCTTCGGTCCATGGAACACCGCGGCGGCGGGGCTGGCCGGTTTTGGTTCTGGACTCATGAATGGCGTCTTCGTCTCTCTTCAAGACCTCGTGATCGTGATCCGGCTTCTCCTCCTCCGCCTCGACCGGGTAGTCGGGGATGGGGAAGTTGCCGGACTCGATCATCTCGAGGTCTTGAACGAGAGCTTGGTAATGGAGTTTGATCTCTTCCAATGACCTCCACGGGACCTTCGAGGCAATGCTCTCGAAGAAATCCGGGGAGGAAGGATCAAACTCCGCCAAGGCATTCTCAAAGAGCTTGTTCTCCTCGTTGTTCCACTCCGGCTGGGGTGAGAGAAGGCCGTACAAAGATTCTTCCAAGGGTGAGAAATGGTAATCTGACCATTCCATTGTGTGTGTGTGTGTGATTTCTTGGTTTGGGAAATGAGAATGGAGGGTATTTATATATAAGTTGGAAGCCTGGTTTTAGGGCTAAGTTTAATTTCACCTCAGAGAAAACAAATTAACAAAGAAAAGAAAAGAAAAAGTGGGAGCACAAATCAAATTGGTGAGGTATTACTTCTCCTTTTTAATAAATCTAGGATGGATTTTTTTGGATTTTGAATTTGAAAGGAATTGTGAAATGCTGAAATTTATTTATTTTTTATTCTTTATTAATTTGGAGATTTTTAGGGGAATTGAAGAATAGTCTTTTGCTGAATGTGAAAACTTGGAGGTTTAGGGCTTGGAAAGAAGCAAATTGAACTAATTAAATTACAAAAAAAAAATGTGTGTGTTAATTAGTGGTGAATGTAAAGCTAGCAAATTAATTAAAGTGATTAATTGTGGTTGGTTAGGTTTTTTATATGTAGATGTAGAGTAGATTTTGAGGATTATGATAATTCTCTATTTCTTGAAATAGAATTCAAAATCGGCGTGTTTAAAGAAGTGCAACATTCCTAAAATGGAGAAGAATCTGGCTACACTCAATAAAAGGCCATGCAGAAACAAAGAAGTCATCAATGGTGGAATGACTCGAATTTAATCTTAATTTCCTTACTAATATTAAGGAAAATGTTTACCTTTAAGTGTTCACACCAAAATCAACAATTAGAGTAATTGCAAACTAGCTAGGAAATTAATAATACTCCAGAATTAGATTAGTGTAATATTTTCGATATGATATATTAATTGTATACGATATACTCCTACAAAAGACCTCCTGAATTAATTTCTCGTCGGTTGTCGCACTCGAGGTTGTATGAGTGTACGGCACACGAACACAATATTATTAATTAGTTAATATTAAAAAAAGTGGGACCGAGGGAAATGCACGAACACAATATAATTTTGAGAAGTTCTCGTTAATAACCGTCCATCTACCGACCGCATTAATTCCACTAAAAAAACTGTCAAACGGAAACGGAAAAATCAGTAGCTGATATCCGAAATTCCGTCGAGAAATCGAAGTAACGACCGAACAACGACGTACGGTAGCCGTTGCAGTAGGCCACGCCGTAGTTTCATGGGATAGATAATCCAATTAGCAAGTATATCTGCAATAGAATTTTGTCAACACAAAGAGAGATACTTAGGTCATAGTTTGGTAGAATAGGCCAATTTAGGGCATCTTTATAAAGTGGTTTTCATGCAAAAATCTGAGTTGGTACCTAGAGTTGAACACTTGTCTTATTGAGTCCAAGGACTTTAGATTTTGTAGCAAATATACATACGCATGTACAGTAAAAGGGCAGCACTTATTCACCAAAGTCATAAGTAATTATTGTTCTAAACCGTATAAAGATATATGTGTAATAAGTGTTTAGCAATGCCATTTCATTGACTAAAAGGATGCTTGATTCCTTTCCTCTAGAGAGGTCTCGACCCATAAGACAGTCCTCATATTTGGATTAATTCATAATCGATTGATTTAAAATACAATATTGGATCTGAAGAAAAATATCGATGTATTTTACGATGTAGATTTGCCATGAAGAGTGTGTGTGTTGGTCTAGCGATAAGGGGTTAATGTCCAAGAACAAAGGTCGTGAGTTCGAATTCTTCATGACGAGACCTTTAAATCTTAGTTACATTAATTATGTAAATAAAAAATAGAAAAATCTGAGAATTTATTACTATATGTCCGGATCCCTTTAGAATAAATTCCAGCTGATCTTCATTCTAGCTACATGCTAATTAATGATTGATGCATATAGGTAGAAATACGTGTATACAAATTTAGAGACGACACTAATGTATTTTTTTATGACAATTTATTTAATATATAATACTATAAAAATAAATGTTTTCATAAGACGTACGGATATTTTATATACTATTCCGTACAATATATAATGCATATTGTAATGACAATCATGATAAATCGCGAGAATGAAAAGATCACTCCAAGTTATCATAATTTCTAGCGATAAAATATCCTATATTTATTATATTAATTCTTCAGTATTAATTGTTTATTATAAAACTATTTCAAAATATCTATACATCAATGTACTAGCTAAACATTTACACAATTTTCATTACAATTGATATGTTAGTACTTGATAATATTTCGAAATGCGAAATGAGGATAGATCGTCGATGAATATGTTTTTGAAAATGGAATATAATAATAATGTACTAATTGACTGTGCCACACGTCACCGAACAAAAATATTCTTGCAAGGCCAACATATTTTAGTGATAGAGTCCAACGAGTCTCATTGTACCAAGTGCGGCAAATGAGCTCAGACCGGGCTTGATTGAGCCCATTCGAGCCCAAGCATAAATTTAAACTAGGGCTTGATTGGCTTACGCTATCAGGCCTCGAACAAGTCTCAAGAAAATTTTACATTTAGGCTCGATCGAGTTCATTAAAGGTGGGAAATTCTTTGATCCCAATTAGGCAAACTAACCCTATAGTCTAATGCATGCCTAATCAAAATTGAGTTTAAACGGAATTAGGCACTCTTCTTGAATAAGTGTATAAATAAATAAAATGGCTTAATATACATGTGTATATGTGTATATATAGCATCAGAATTTCATTGAATAAAAAGATCTAATCTCAGGCCTCGACTTATGCAATTATTAATTAAATTTGCTAAAAAAGGGAAAATTCAATTCAAATTTGGTGAAATTTATTTCTAAATTTCCAGCTAACCGGAGGACGGCATACGTACTTAGACCTAATTAACTAAAGAAGAATTTCTATAACAATGTCATTTTCAAATTAAATCAATCCCTAGCTCGATCAATAACATTAATTATTAGTTAATGCCAGTGCTCAACTAGTTCATCGTTCCTTAAACTTTTTTCAAAACTTGATCTTTAATTAATTAATTAATTAATTAAGAGCTGATTTATTAATTATGAGATCTTGGCCACTGTGTGTATCTGTGTGTGTATATATAGGATTCTTTTAAGACATTAACATATGATTCATGAACCGGAGATTGCTTGTTAGTATTTTATATATACTTCCCACGTGCTACGCACGTGATCGCTTGGACGACCATTGTTGCCATCACCAATAAATTTCAACACAATTAGCCAATAAAATTAATTATATTTTATATGGTTTTGATCCTCAAGAAACAATTAATTAATTTTTGCGTATTTTTCTCCCCGTCAAGGCCAAAACTCAGGTTAATGTTGTTAGCAAATTGAGGTAGTGCTTTCGCCTATATTTTCTCATATTATCACATGAAGTTTGAAGAATCTAGAGATTTAAATTTTATTAAAGTGATATCCTAAATATAATTGAGAGAATTAAATTTCTATAGGAGAATATTCTCATCCCTGGCACCGATAGAAACGCTCTACTATCACATATAGTAGTAGTAAGTAGCCTTTTGTTGTTAATAGGATATTTTAGATTTCCACATAGCACGCTAATCAATGCAAATAGTTTTTCTACTCGTATTTATCAAATAAACTCTTTTGAGTTCCCCCTACGAAATTCTCTCGAAACAAATACTAGGATATAATATGAGCTAGACATCGACAGAAACTATGATTATTTTTCATTTCATTTACAACTAATAAATATTTTCGACAAATTGTCCTGCTTTTATTTGCTACAGTTAATTTCAGTTTGATTGTCACCGAGTTTATTTTGTACATATAATTATTATTATATCACAGTTTAATTTTTTTTACATATGTTGTTGAAAATTTAATTAAAAACCTAGCTAGTAATTGTGACCAAGCTAGCAAATTAATTAAATAATATAGATTGTGACATTGAGCTTATCATCCACGTTTGATAGAGGTAGGAATGAGATCAACTTATAACGTTTTAGCAACAAACTTAATTTATACTCTGATTTGGCTGCAACAAATGAGCACGACGTTCAAATTAATTTATTATTACTATTACTATAATATATTCTGTACTGTGACACTAATTCTTAAATAGAGCAATTTCAAATAATTCCTTAATTTATTTTTCTTAAACTATGTGATCTCGGGTCTTTTATTTTTTATTTTTTGAGAAAGTAATCTTGGGTTTAGATTAGTATTATACTAATGGGAAACTTGATTTTTGCAATATATACTTGACAAATAAAAGCAAGTAGATTTGAATACGCGGAAACTTAATACAAAAAATTCACACATTTATTTTTTACTCTTACCGTCCCAACGAATTTATTTGAATCGTTTCATTAAATTTTATTAGAATGTAGTTGGGTGTAACTTAGGAGAATAAATGTCGAAGAAGAATGAATTGAATAGAAAGCCTCGTCATCTCCTATTAAACAGAATATTTGCCCTTATTGGACCCAAACTCTGATGTAGCTTAAATATTTTAAGGATATATTTTTTTGAATCTGGAGATACCAGATTTGATTGTATAATAATAATAATAATAATAATAATAGAGGGAAGTGGGAAGAAGGAAGAATCTTTCCAATGGGGGATTGCAATAAAATAGAGTCCATGTAATTGTAATTGTAATTGTAATTGTAATGTAATAGTAATACACAGATCAGAGCAGCGCTGCACATTCTTGGATCGCCACCAATCTCCCTATTTTCACTGCTCGCTCTTTCCCATCCCAATTTCACTCCCCTCTCTCTCTCTCTCTCCTCTCACGTTTTGCCAGCTCTACTTCTGTCTTCATCAACATTGCCTCCCTCCTTCGCCAATTCACTCTCTCAATTTAATAATAGTTTTCTTCTGTCTTTTTCCCTCCCACGGAGACACCCTTCTCCTCATCTTTCTCTCTCTCTCTCTCTTATGTATATATGTATGTAAAGGTTGCGCATTTACTGGTATACACGCATGTGGTGTTTGTTTGCATGCTCCACTATCACCACACAGTTGAAGTTGATGGATTTCTGTAACCCCTTTTGAATTTCAAGGTATTCTGCAATCTACTTTTCGCTTCTGCTGCCTCTAATTTTAATGGGATCATGTTTTCAGTTCATTGTTTGATGTGCATTGCTTCCTAGTTTGGAGGGTGTGAATCAACGACGTCACGATCTATTGTTTTTGCTTTAATCTTCTCTGTTTTTATTTATTTATTTATTTACTGGGCTCTGTTTCAAATCTGCAGTTCAAACACAAAATCTGGGGCTTTGTGTATTTGTTGGCATTGGCCACCATTAGTGAAGAGTAATCAAATTTTCTTGTGTGAGTGTGTGTGTGTGTTGAATTAAGCAAGGATGAGGGGAGCTGTGTTTGTAGCTATTGCAGCCGCCATTGGCAACTTCTTGCAAGGATGGGATAATGCTACCATTGCAGGTATATATGCCTACTATGCCTCTACTAATTCTATGCTAATCATGTTTCAAGAAATAGATTTGATATTGAGAAGATCACTATGTATCGATTTTGTTGAAAATAATGATGATTTCCATCGACTACTAGTCGAAATTCTTGATCTCCAACCTTTTATTGCTTCATTTGAATTATAAGTAGATGGATTGAAGATCTTGAATCACTGTAAAAAAACTCGTACTCGAATTCTTTTCCAGGATCTGTGCTTTACATCAAAAGGGAATTCCATCTAGAGACCCAGCCTACAATGGAAGGGCTTATTGTTGCAACCTCTTTGATAGGGGCAACAGTTATCACCACATTTTCCGGGCCAGTTGCTGATTGGCTCGGAAGGCGTCCAATGCTAATCATCTCGTCTGTTCTATACTTCCTTAGTGGATTGGTGATGCTTTGGGCTCCCAATGTGTACATGCTCCTTTTCGCAAGGCTCTTGGATGGCTTTGGAATAGGTCTTGCTGTCACTCTCGTTCCTGTCTATATATCCGAGACTGCTCCACCCGAAATACGAGGGTTGCTTAATACCCTTCCTCAGTTTACTGGTTCTGCTGGAATGTTTTTATCTTACTGTATGGTTTTTGGGATGTCGTTGAAGGAAAATCCTAGTTGGAGAATGATGCTTGGAGTTCTTTCTATTCCTTCGATGATTTACTTTGCATTGGCAATTTTCTACTTGCCCGAATCCCCGAGATGGCTTGTGAGTAAAGGGAGGATGAAAGAGGCCAAGAAAGTTCTGCAGAAAATTCGTGGAAGGGAAGACGTCTCAGGTATATATATTGCTATTTCAGTTGCACTGATGAAGAATATTAAATTGTTATGGTGAAAAACTATATATGTGCACATTTATAATTAAGTATGCTTTTCCCCAAATTTCTTCTAGTGAAGTTATAATCTGTAAATGAGCAAATTATGTCAGGGTCGAATTCATTCCGATTTTCGAACTAATCTGTGATAGAAATTGTTAGGCTTGTTATAATTCCCATTTTCCAATGCTTATTGACTAGATGAAGCACAAATCTTACAATGTTTTCTTAGGTAAAAGTGTATAATACTTCTCTCTCTTGCTCTCTTTCCCCAACAGGTGAAATGGCTTTATTACTCGAGGGTCTAGATGTCGGAGGCGATACATCCATAGAGGAATACGTCATCAGCCCCGATAACGATCTTGCTGGTAACCAAGATCACGAAGAAGTGAAAGATCGCATCAAATTATACGGTGCTGAAGCGGGCCAATCCTGGATAGCCAAACCTGTATCTGGAGCTGGACAGAGCACTTTAGGAATGGTCTCTCGCCATGGAAGCATGGCTAACCGAGGGAGCATGCTCATGGATCCGATGGTCACTCTCTTCGGAAGTGTTCACGAGAAGCTTCCGGAAATGGGAATGGGAAGCATGAGAAGCATGCTCTTTTCCAATTTCGGAAGCATGTTCAACGTAGCAGCAGACAATCAACCTAAATCCGAGAATTGGGATGAAGAGAGCCTCCAAAGGGATGATGACAACTCATCCGATAACTCTGGAAACGATTCTGACGACAACTTGAGGAGCCCGTTGCTTCGACAGGATTCGAATGCTGAGAAGGAGAATCAAGGAGAGCAACTCAGCAGTGTAGGAATCGGTGGCGGATGGCAGCTGGCTTATAGGAAAGACGAGAAGAGTTCAGGAGGTGTGAAGAGGATCTACTTGCATCAAGAGGGAGGCGGTGCTGCTGCATCAAGACGTGGTTCGCTTCTCTCGGTAGCTGGCGGTGATGGACCTGCTGATGGGGATTTGGTTCATGCGGCTGCACTAGTGAGCCATTCTGTTCTTCGAGCTGATGATGTTATGAGCCATCAATCGATTGGTCTGGCTACTGAGAAGCAGCCTCAAGCTTCTGCTGCAGCTAAAGGCTCGAGCTGGAGGGATCTTTTCGAACCTGGAGTTAAGCATGCGCTCATTGTTGGTGTTGGACTTCAGATTCTTCAGCAGGTAAAAAAAAGATCTTTTTCAAATACATTACTTTAGGCTGATATTGCTTCTTACATGAAGCTTTCCTCTTGTTTCTTGCCTTTTGATAAAGTCTTGATCTGCCCGTGGCTCTGTTCTCTTTAAAACATAGCACTTTTTTGATTATACATTCTCTATGCGCTATCTATTGCATATAGTCCTATGAGCTGATGAACTAACTAGTTAATAATGTAATGTTTACGTATGATACAAAATGCATATCATCCTCCACCATCACATGAAAAAGTTATGTACCTTAGTTTTATTGTTTCGTGACTTGTACACACCTCCTGGCATCTGCATTTTCAAGTTAAGTCAATCAATTGTTTTCTGCTTCATTCATTATGCTTCTAGAACTCGATGATCGTTGACATATTTTCCTTGAAACCGTAATGCTATACATGTAATCGTGCTGATCCTACTGCTTTTTCTTACACAGTTTTCTGGCATTAATGGAGTTCTTTACTACACCCCACAAATTCTGGAACAAGCTGGTGTGGGAGTTCTACTTTCGAATTTAGGGCTCAGCTCGGAATCTGCGTCTCTTCTCATCAGTGGCCTCACTACTTTGTTGATGCTTCCTAGCATCGGTGTCGCGATGAGGCTCATGGATATTGCTGGCAGAAGGTAACTAATTCGATCTCCTGTGCCATTCAGGCTCAAGTTCTTCCCACTTTGCTATAAGCCAATCGATTTTCAGAACATCATAATCATCATCTTCACCCTATCTTTTATTCCGCAGGTGGCTCCTTCTCTCGACTCTGCCCGTTCTGCTACTGACCCTAGTCCTCCTGGTTCTCGGAAACATAATCGATCTGGGGTCCGTGGCCCATGCAGTGGTCTCCACAGTCAGTGTCATCGTCTACTTCTGCACCTTCGTCATGGGGTTCGGACCGATCCCGAACATCCTCTGCTCCGAGATCTTCCCGACTCGAGTGCGCGGCATCTGCATCGCCATCTGCGCCATGACGTTCTGGATAGGCGACATCATTGTCACCTACTCGCTCCCGGTCATGCTCAACTCTTTCGGCCTAGCCGGCGTATTCTCCATCTACGCCGTCGTCTGCTCCGTCGCGTGGGTCTTCGTGTTCCTCAAGGTGCCCGAAACCAAAGGGATGCCGCTCGAAGTTATTACGGAGTTCTTCGCAGTGGGAGCGAGGCAGAGTGCGGAGAGTGGGAGGAACTGAAAGTGGTGGTAGGTGTTTGGTCTCTTGTTTTTCGTTTGTTCTTACAGGCTTACTTCTTCGACCGGAGATGGAGATTTGGCGCGGAACTGAGGTGAGCTGGCTGTATTGAGGAAGATGATTGATTATCAAGTTTGAAGAAAAAAAAAAAAGTAGAGAGAGAGAGAGAGTGGAGTTTGCTGCAACATCCCTTGTGTTTTCATTATATGTTCAGTTTCTGCAGTCTTTATATCTACAGATTTTGGGATAAATTTTACGTTGGAAGTGTTTCAGTTTGAATTGTTTAGAGGTAACTATTCTTGTTTGGAATTGATGTGTTGATGATAATGGTGGTGTATATTGGGATTCTTTCGGGGTAAAAAGTTTGAATTACTTGCATTTATAGCCACATTTTAGAATTTAGAAAGAATGATTAATTTTAGTTTTAGGGAGAAATCAAGTGTGGTGGAAGTGGAAGTTTATTTGTGGAGAAAGTGTCTTGCCAAAGGCAAAAAGTAATTATTATAGTATTTGGATTTAAGTGAATTGGTTCTTAATGAGAAGAAAGAAAGTTTTTAAAATTGAAGTTATGAATCTGAGATGAATGGTAAAACACACAATTGCAACGTTAATTCACCACATTTAGTTTGGATTTTTTTAATAACAGAATTATTATTATTATTATTTTTACATATTCAAAAAAATTCACAACTTTCCAACTGAAACAAAACTTATTTAAATGTACACAAAAATAATACT
Organism: Mentha longifolia; assembly: GCA_001642375.2. NCBI lineage: Eukaryota > Viridiplantae > Streptophyta > Magnoliopsida > Lamiales > Lamiaceae > Mentha > Mentha longifolia. The sequence goes on from CM038111.1 coordinate 416,413, forward strand.
GTAGTATCTAGTATATCTAATCACATTTCCCTCCCACTACTGCAATATATTTTACATTTAAGTACAGAAGCAAGTAGAGCAAATCAAGCTGAGAAGCCCAAAAATGGTGACCCTCACTTCTGGGTGGGCACCGGCCGTACGAACGAGAAATCGTCTTCGTTCCTCGTCGTCTCTTGTCCATTGGGAGCAAATCCATCGTCATGTTCCGCATCAAGATGTTGAATATCATGATCATGATCAAGCTCGTGCTCGTGATCATAATCCAATGGATCAGATCGTACGATCAAGCTAGCCGTAGGCGGTGGATGGGTTGACGGGTCTTCCAGGTCGGTGGCATCCTCTTCGTAGCCGAATCCTCTAGTCGAGTGGCCGGTGGTCTTGTAGCGCTGAAGCATTGCACCCGTAGGGTGGAAGGGGGACCCCATCATCGAAGAAGTCGGACTCGCGTTCCCACCTAGGGTTCGAGTAGGGGACTTTCCTCCTCGGCCAGGCTTCTTCTTCACTGCCATGTGCCATTTCTTGAGAGCCTTTGACGTTTGTTCGTCGAAGATGGTTTTCTTCATGTGTGATCCCATCTGCAAATTTTTCCAATCAAGAAATGTATGGTAAGTAGCTATATCTTTCGATATGCATTCGATCTATCCGGTAACGACATTAGTATCCGATAACTTGACTTCGTTTCGAAATCAAGAAACTGGGTGTTGGCAATCGAAAACCAACGTTCAACTTCATCAATAGAATATACCAAGAAACATCAAGATTACCTGAGCAATTAGGGCATATAGTGGAAGTGTAATGTAACTGGTCAAACATAGGACTGCCAACCTAAAAAAAAAAAAAAGTTTGTGCTATTAAGTTAATTGAGTTCATTACATCAAGGAAAGAAAGAAACACAATTCACAGATTACTTCAGGATAAATGATGTAAATTATTACTTACCCGACACCGATTTTCGCGATTACAAGTCCAAGATTATCATGGATGCAAGATTCTAGCCCAAACTCATACTGCATAGAGAAAAAAATTATCTATTTAGTGATACTGTATAAGGAAAGTGTACATTCAGTGTTCATAAGGTTGATGATGATCCTTACCCAGATCCAAAAGAAGTATGTTATTTGGAAGGCGTTCTGCATACACGAGTAAGCTTATTAGCATACGAGCACGATTTGCATTTTATACATAAGAATGAGATAATAATGAGAACTGAAACCCTATGCAAAATGAAAGTACCTGAAACAATGCAAAGTGTATAAGATGGAGCACCAGTCGAGGGCGACCAAACCAGAAGTATTTGTCGGAGCCTTGAACGAGAGGTATGCCCTGGACTACTGCATGTCTCTCTGTTATCTCGAGTGCCATTTTTGTCAGAATAGCTTGTAGTTTTGTACCAACAGCTAAGATTATCTGAAGAAATGTTGAAGTCAATTAAGTTTTTCTTCTTGTGTGTATGTAGCTTGTATTAGAGGTAAGGATTCTTACAATAACAGGAATTAAGGATGCCCAGAACAACGCTTGCCACCCTGAAATAGTTCGACAAGTAAAAGAATATGTCAAGAGACGAAATAAGATAAATTTTCTAATTGACGAAATCTCAAAAGCATAGAACAGTAATGTACCATGCACGTTTAGGAGCAAGAACACCACGAATGATCCCCATAATACCGGACTGATAAAATATAAACAAAGATGAAAATGAAATCAGCTATATATATATATGTGGGAGAGAAAGAATAATGAATTTAGTAAATTATGCTTCAATCGAGAAAATATTTACCTTACTCCCACAACAGTCTTAAAGTCATCCTCTAATGACCTTTTGATGTACTTTTGGAAGTTGAACTTGCTCCCAGGAGCCAAATGAACCTAAGAAATAATTAAAGATTATTAAAAAGCGACGAGCAAAATTGACTACTTAGGTCGGTGTAAGGAGGACTCACAGAAATGAAGCCATTGCGTAGAGTTAAGTAATCAGATCTGCTGACAGACCTAAAGAACTGTCGAAAAAAGCATCCCTGCATGAAAAATAAGCTCAACTGGTTAATAAGATCAAGAACAAAACAAAACAAAAAAGAAAGAAAGAAGACATAAGGTTGAATCTTACAATAACGAAAAACAGTGGGATCCGGGTCCAGAAACTAGTGTGTGCCCTCACAAAAGATGTCTCGTGAGTAAGCCTGAATCTTGAAGGATCTGTAATATATTGAGATAGATTGATAACCGGTAAAAATGTCTCCTTGTGTAAGGAGATAAAAGTATGACGACAAAATTCATTACAAGCGAATCATAGTAAATGCAATGCTATACCATTCAAAAACTCATAGTCGTGGCTAGAAGTCTCTAGCTCCCATCCTTTCCAGCCACGAATCTACACAACATTAAGATATTATATCTGGATACATTGATTAGCAGAAATATATTTCAAGAAAGAAAAGTTTATAGTTTTTGTGTAACTGCACCACAATATGAACATATATAATGCTCTTAGAGATGGCACAATTAAGCTTACAAAAGGAGTTTTTCAATAAATAGCTACAATAAAATGACAATGGCAAACGGCCACCAATCCTTATAATTTGTTTAAGGGTTAAAATCAACCACTTTAACCGTAGTAAATAAAAAACATGATGATATAATTGGTGCAACGGAAGTGGAGCACAATCGTCCAAGAGGCTCAATAAAAAAAGTTACATGCACTATTTCTCCATAATAGTATGTTCAAAAGGGCATTTGATAGAAAACCATTTCAGTAGATGAGACAGAATAACAGATACAAAAACAAATCCATAAAATTTTAGGCTCAGACGTACCTTAAGTTTGCCGAGACCCATAGTGATAGCACTGTAACTCACATGCAAGACTGCTAAAAAGAATATAAGGATGTGTATCTGATGGAGTCCATCCACCGTTATTAGTGGGACCTTCCCCTTCTGAAAATATCAGATTAGTTAAGCAATCAGATTGTGGCTTTAACCTCATAAAAATTCACAAATATATGAACCACGTTTAAGAGCTATAGTGCTATATCCTTCACAAGACTCCAAATAACAACTAACACATTGCCAAATGCATTTTACCCTGCAATATTTGGTGTAATTTAATGAAAAATCCTATTTTACACTCCAGTTTCATTGACTCGACAAGGCTTGCGCATAACCAAGAATCATGAAAAGTTCAAAAATAAGGCTTCAGTTACCGCAAAACATTTAGAGACTTTGCTGGCTAATTCGCGACGTTCAAATGACAAAAGTCTGCGCCGAGTCTCTTTATCAGTATCCTTCTCGTACTCTTTACTAGAACAAGGCAACATGGTGTCTGCAACACTAGTAGGGATGCATATCTCAGCAATGTAATATTGACTGAACACCAGAGTTAACGAGATGAAACCGAGAATCATCAACTCTGCAGCAAGGAAACGGATAAGGTTATATATGAATCAAGAAACTTTCGGTATCGAAAGGAAACAAGGCGGCTGCCATTGAAGCAATGATTTACCAGCTTTGACCTTCTCCAGTGCCTCATAAAGTGCTTTCTTATGCCTATCTGTTAACCACTGCAAAATCCAGCAATAGCAATGTTAGGAAAAGGACCACTCAAACTCAATTATTGAATTAAGAGGATAGTAAAATGAATTGGAAAACACAATGCACAAGAAAATGAAGAAGAATAAGCATCCCAAAACAGCTAACACAAAGCTTATACAACATAATCTCAGAGCATTATGCAAAAACCTAAATCAAGCCTGCTTAAACATGTCTATTTTCAACAACAAAGTTTAATTTGCAGAAAAATATACATGATAAGTAAGAATCTAAGACAAAAAAGTATGACTTACAAAAAGAATAAAGTTTCAAGAAACCATTTACATTTAATGTCCCTAAAGAAAACACTATTATCTAATTTCACAAATTATTATTCAAAGCGACAGCTACCTTTTCATGTCAAACCTCATCAAACTATTTCCCGATCAGGCCAAACCTCAACAAAGAAAGACAAAAACTCAGAAACCAAAATAAAGAAACAATCTTTGCACAATTAAGAAAACACCATGAAAACACACAGAAGCCAAATCCATGAGGTCAACGGCGAGAAAACGGTCAACGGCATCGATTTATCTTACCGCTCCCACTTTGTGGAGAATCATCTCGAGGAGAAGGGAGATGAGGATAATCACTGCACAAACACCAGCAACTGCCCATGTCGCTGTTTGGTTAAGATCTCTCTCTTTATTCCCTAGACTAGCTTCACCAGCCATGGAAATTCACACACACACACACACGCACTTGCACTTGTAACAGATTCTGCAGAAATACTAGGCTTAGCACTTTTTCTGCCCTTTTGGAACTATGCTCTTTTTCTATCCGAATGGGAAGAGAGTATTAAAAAATATCAACTCATTTTGATTAATCTTGCATCCAAGAATTTATACACACACACACACACAAATACGTGGTTTTTGAGATATATGTTTGAAAAAGTAATCCAATAATCACTGGTAAAGACAGCCCATTTATTAGACTGTTCAGAAAAGGGGTGCTGAATAGTAATTCTTTTATTTCTTTTTTATACAAAAAATTATAAAAAAATAATCAAGATTTAGAGTTCTATGTTCTTTTACTTGTCTTATTCTTGCAAGTTGGTTTTCGAGGAAAGGTTTTTTCTTTTTAAACTTGAATTCATGTTTATTACATGCCGTTCACGAGGTAATAAATGTGGTGATTAGTACTAATCAAATCCAGATCTCATCTTAGGACCGATTAACAAGATATCTTTTTTTTATAATTATTTTTTAATATTGCAAACTTATTCCATGCCTTAGTAGACTTTTCGTGTTGATTGACTTGGATTTTTGTTTGTGGGGGTGATTAGGGGAAATTATTCTAATCTTAGGTTAATACTCAACGCGTTGACTACTTGACTGCAAAGAATTTTTCTTGCATCTATATTTGAACTAAACCATTTTTTATCCCAATATTTTTTGAGTGAATTGAAAGTCTTTTGTTTTTCGAAAGGGATTGAGTTAGATATAGTTTATAAAATGCCATTAGAAAGTGAATTCATAAATCACCCACTTAATAAAACAAGATATACCTCATTAATTAAAGACGTAAGTTTCGTCTAACTTTAAGTTATTATATGTTTATGTTTGTTACTTTATGGACTCGTTTACAATGAGATAGTTGACTGTCTTTTGTGAATGAAATTGAACTAAAGTCCATTATCTCTTCATAAACAAGACGGAAGGGAAGTAGTAGTTTTTTATTGATTAGTTTGCAGTATAATTTCAAAAGGAAAAGGCAAAAGAACATAAACTAAAGTAAAATCAAAGTCAATAAAGAATGAATCGTGACAAGGTATAATCAAGTCAAACTCCAATTAATACTACTACTATTACATTATTTTCATTAATTATTACTGTTTCCATATCTTATAATTAAAATAAATTTAAAAAAAAAGGAGACAAAATTAATTACATCGTTGAAAATTAAAGGTTACATGGCGTCAATTAAGGAATTCTTTTTCTTTTTTTTGTTGGGATAATTTTAAAAAGTTAATGCAACGTTACGGTCTTCTACTACCTACGGTTTCAGTCATGGCAACTTGCATGTCCAATTTATGGCTGTCAACTTTACTATCTTTAATATTAATATAAATACGAATATATATCAATATATGGGGCCCACATTTTTATGAGTTTGAGTTTGGTCCTAATCAAATATTACCTTCATCTCATTACATTAGTCACATTTATTATTTGACACTGTTTTTCTACTGAAATCTAGTACGGGTTTTAAAATATAATTTTGTAAGATCGTTTTTTTTACGGGATACTAAAACGATACTACAAAATTATATTTTAAAACTCGTACTAGGTTTTGATAGAAATACGTGCAAAAAGTAAATATGACTAATGTAATGGGATGAAAGTAGTAAATACTATAATAATGTTCCATGATAAACTAGTGTTTTTTAGTTTTTTTTTTCTTTTTGTTAATCATTATTAATTCATGCATTTGATTTTGACGTCATAAAAGTGGGCTTTTTAGGTTTTATTGTTTAATGTCGATGTAATCCTAACTTGTTTTTATTTTGGTATCCACCGAAAACATTTTAGGGAAAAAAATAATAATTTTAGTAAGTAAATATGTGCCACATGGAATACTCGTGGACTATGTCATTAAATTAAAATAATTTTATATATGATTTATTTGTGTTTAAACTTAATTTTGAGTCCATGATTTCGCAAGTAAAGACTCATTCCGTAATTTGGCGTGTTTCGAGTTCACATTTAAATTATTTAATATGATATTTTTGGTCATGCGACACTAGATTTATTCTTAATTAAATGCGTAAAAGGAAATATTCCATGTTCAAATTTAATGTATATATGGCTGGACCTGGTGCATTCTATAATTTCATTTTATTTCATTTTTAGATAATTAATATGTTTTTTTTATTTTAGAAAACGAAATAATTAAATATGTGTTGCTTTAGAAAGGCTAATAATTTAATATGTTGCGTACGATTTGCGTCTGCTTTTCTACTTTTTCCTTATATTGATACATTGCCTTATTTGTTAATAAATATTTAACTATTTCAACTGAAGCTTGTCCCCACTTTTAATTCTTCATTATAAATTTAATTCTTTTTGTATGAATTGCAAATATGAATATTACTATAAGCTACGTTAGTCTCGAAGCTAGTCAAAGACCGATAATAAACCAAGTTCAAATATATGTAGAGATACGAAAAATAATCAAAATCAGTTGGATTTAAGAACGATGAGTTTGAATCTTAGGTGTAGATTATTTTAATTTACTTAATTAATAAATAAAATAGTTTATTTAGTATAATAATAGTTGTAAATGGGAATCCGCGTGTCATAATACATGGATTAGTTACCAGTTTTGTCTCCATGCAAACTTTCTTTTTGGTCCTACTTTGGTTACATGACTTCTTCAACTAGTCATTTTTATTTTAATTTACTTATTTATTTATGTATTTATTTATTTTTATTCTTCAATGAGTCATTATTGATCTTTGATAAAGACTTGACTTACTAGTATAGTAGTAGTATGTTGGACTAAGTAGTATTTTGGTTGTTCTTTGACCTTCTAATTTATATTTTCGGATTTTTCATAACAATTAATCTTTTTATGCTTGGTAATTAACATTTGAAGTTCTGAGTATATTTTATGAGAACCGATACTCTACATAGGGCACTTGTAATTTGTCCATCATTTTTTTTTTTTTTTGTTGTAATTTGTCCATCATTGATATATATGAAAAGTGTGTGTGTGTTTTTTTTAATTATTTTTTCATGAATAAAACATCATTTTGGTTTTTTATCCCAAGCAAGTTGTATGTATATATATATATATATATATATACGTATATAAAAGTGTTTTTATATGAATAAAACAAAACAGTACAATTGCAGCAAATTATTGTTGAACAATAATTTTCTTTTATTTTTGAGGTAACAAGTTGTTGTGCAGTTGACATAAATTGTTGGCCCATAGCCAGACCCTACAAGATATATATGAATATGAATTTTAATGTATATTTTTCTCAAAATATCATCTAGAAAGTTAATTCATCTTCATGCGTATTAAAAAAAATAAAAATAAAAAGAGACACTATCATCTGTTCAGACTCACATTGAGTTTCATTGATTGTTTTCATGAGGCATTTTTTTAGATTGTGCGTCAAGTAAATTAATTGAACCAAATAATTTATTTTGTTTTCAAAACTTGGCCGGACTGATACAAATCTTTATCATTAAAAATGGGCAATTTTAATTATATTATTATTATTATTATTATTAATGTTGATAGCCTCCGATTCTATCAACATAGCCACCAATTAAAAAATAATAATAATAATAATAATAATAATAATAATAATAATAATAATAATAATAATAATAATAATAGAGACAAATGTACTATTTCACCCCTTGTTGACGTAGCCCCCAATAATTATTTATTACTAGTAATATTTCTTTTTTTCCTTCATAACCCCCAGACAACAATTTTTTATATGAGTTCTTCTCTGTCCTCTCATAGTCTCATTCTTGTACATACGATATTTCTATACTGATTCCGCCATCAACTCCACAACCACCCTCAAAATCTTTATTAATCAAACATTAAGTCAAAGAATCATCGTCGTCGTCGAGCATTTTACCACTTAAGATTTTAACGCGCAATATTACGGCGTCTTACAAATAATTTTATGTCCTCAAATAATCAAACTTGTCACATTCTTACAATTGTTGCTGCGAGAAAATTATTTCTTCTTTCTTCCCAACTTACGAATGGATCCTAAATAACCTAAATAAGTTTTTGACAAAAACTTGGGTGAGACCGGCCTCATAGTGTGGTCGGGCCAAAGTGTCAATATTTATGAAGAAAAATGTTAATCTACACGAATAAAAGTAACAATCTTTAACCTAATTATTTAACGAAAAAAAGTGTCAATTTTTAAAAGTGTCAATCTTTATACAGAAAAGTGTTAATCTACACGAATAAAAGTGTCAATCTTTTGAAGGCACCGTAAGTTTTTTAATCGTGGGAATAAAAAACATCAACAAAAATAATATTAAAATAGTAATTTGGGGATAAGGGGATTTAACAACCTCAGACAGATGGAAGGAATTTTTATTGGGGCTATAACGATAAATTTGTAAATTCATTAATATTTTATTTTTGTTTTTATAATAAGGGGCTATGATGAGAGAAATGGTGGCTATGAATAAAATCAACCTTAAAAAATGATTGCTGAGAACAACTCTTCCACTGTTCCACAGAAAAAGGAAAGAAAATATCGCATGATACAAATATATACATGAAAATAAAGATCAAAATGAATTATGAAAATATTGGAAGCTAGTAGTATTAAATTTCAATAACATGCATGCAACCATCATACTCAATATTCAACTCCACACAATAGGCTCTATTATTCCCACATCAACCATTTCTAAAACATCTCCTACCACTATCTTCATCAATAACCAACAAAAAAGAAAAAAGAAAAACATTGAACATGTGATGGAGATCGATCGCATGAAGAGGTCCCTTGTAAGAAAACATCGATCTCGCCTTACGAAGGCGGAGTTGCAGGAAATCGAGTCAAGTCGAGACGAGTAATGTGAGAAGCTATCAAAGACCCGCAGTACAAATACTCACCAATCTTGTTGCAGCTTGTCACCATTGAAAGGTTTGGATCATAATAATGCGCAACCGCTTTTCCCTCCAAATCTACAGCTATAGTCCCTGCGTTTTTCTCAGTATTGGGCCGCCCTACGTACTTCTCTACCATCCCGAGCACCTTCCGAAGGAACGGATATTGTTGTAGCACGCTGAAGAAACTCGAGTCCTACGAAAAATAAAATAAGGCCAATCGGAATCATAAGTATATATGATTTTTTTTGTTGTAGTTATGTTTGCGTGGCTCGTCTGAATGTAATGTGGAATTTTGCACTCTCCACATCCTCGTGAAATGATGCCGTTGAGTCTCATTCCAAGTCACATCAGACGAGCCACGCAAGCTAGAGACAGGGTCTCGTCTCGTGACATTATTGAGGAAAAAAAAAAAGCTTCCTATTATCAATGCATATCAGGTGGTATCAATTACCGCGCCCAACGCGATCCAGTACAGGCCTTGACCGTCATATCTTATGTTGTCGGGCAGCCCGGGCAGATTCTCGACGAAAATTTCAACGGACCCCGTCTTCGGACCTTCAATGTAGTACTTCTTGCACCTCATCCTGCAATTGACCGAGTCCCAATACGTTCAGACATCATCCATAAATGCAATAGAAGACGATAGCGACAAAAATTAAAAGAAGAACTCACAATGCAGTCTCACAGAAAATGACGAAAGTCTTATCAGCTGAAACAGCAACACCATTTGCAAAGTAGAGATCTTTGACAAGAACCTTTGTTTGTTTAGTCGATGGATCGTAGCTCAAGAATCGGGCATGAGGTTTGCCTTCGATCAAGTCGAAGAAGGCGTGTTCGACGGTGTATTTGTATGAGGCGTCGGTAAAGTAGAGGGTGCCGTCGGGGCCGATATCGACGGCATCAGTTAGCTTGAATTTTAAGCCTTCAGCTTCATCACTCAATAATTCTATTACACCATCTCTACTTATGTTTAGTAGCCCCTGCAATAAAAACTTACATCCTTAGCTCAATAATATATACTTCCTTTATTTAAATAGTTTAATATTAATTTAATCGACTCTTCTGCCACATCGGCTTAATTATTTTGAAGAAAAGTGACCTGGTTATATATTGATGGTATTTGTATTTCCCCATGAAATGGGTTATAACTTATAAGTGAAAAAGGTCGGAGGTTAATTTAGTCTAATTTTATTTTTTTTATATATGTATAATATTTATTTTTATATGATAAAGAATGTATATCACGATTAATTAATAGGAACAAGACAATTAATATTTGTCGCATTTGGAATATTAATAGTATTTTGTATAGAGACATAAATCATGTCACATCAAATTACTAATGTCTATCTTTGATGAGATAAGTATTACTACTAAATTTGGTGGCACGCAATTCTTAATTTGTCACGTCGAGACTTGTACACGTCAATTCTTAATTGTAATTTGCCGCCTACCTATATTCATGCTTAGCATATGTATATTGAAGGGGATCTAGATTGAATTAAGCAACATCAATACAACTGAAACACGAAGAAATAACTTATTAGTTTCTGTTTTCTTTAATTTCCAATTGAATTTTTTTGGCTGAAATCTAATATATATATATTTTTATATTATTATTAATGACATAATCGAGTTAAGAAGAAAAGAGTCGTGAGTAATGGTTTAAGATGTTGACTTTCTAGTTAGTATTCACGTAGAACGTCGCATCAAAAACAAAAACAAACAAGATAAAATATCTCGTTAATAAAAAAAGAATCAAGTTGAGCAGGGTCACCTTGTAAGCATCGGCGACGATGACTTCACCGCGGGCCCCATGAACGAGTCCGAGCGGCCTGCCACCGGTGTTGACCCACTTCTCCACCACCGAGTCAGCGGCGGCGTCGTTGAGCTTAACTCGGTTGATCCACCCATCTTCACACCCGGTATAGATAACCCCTGTCTTTGGATCATAGGCAATATCCTCGGGCCCCACCGTCAGCTTGCCTTCTCCGATCTTCTCCGAACCATGCAGCAGTCTGTTGTTCCGCTTCGAGGCCGCCACCGGCGCCGCTCCCAGCCAAGTCAACTCGTGCTCCGGGAACGCCGCCGGTTCGAACGTTTCGAGGCGGTAGAGGAGAACCGCCGCCAAGACCGGTATCACGGCGATCACGACGGCGGAGTACGATGGTATCTTTGCCATAATGGGGAGCTACTAAAACTGTACTGTTTTATCTCTTTTTTTTGCAATTAAGTGAGAAAAACCACTTCTTAATAATTAGAGTGATGAAATCTACGTATTTTTTTTTTTCCCTTCAAATATTGAACATGGGATATCTTATTTAATTTATAAAAAAAATTGTAGATCTATATTGTGCAGAAGCACGTGTCATGAATTTAATGGGGTAAAAATTGGTCTTCTTGGAGTGAAGGCACAAGCCTACAAGGGCAAGCTCATGACTTCGTATAGCAAGTTGCTCAACACAGATACGAGCAACATGACGGAAGAATTATTAAGGATGTTGAGGATGATCAAACAGTAATTGCATTTCAATTATTGTAGTTTTATTTTTTAAAAATTTAATTGTTGTATTTCATTTCAATCAACTAAAAAAATTCTAAAATTTGTGTTATTTTTTAATTGAAAATAGAGAATTAAATAAATAAATAAAAATCAAAGCGAAAATCAAATTAAAAAAATAAATCAAAAATCAAATAAAAAATAAATTCAAAATAATATATTAAAATAGAGAGAGCTCTTGGGCTGGAGGCGTTTTTCGGATAGAGCCCCTCTTCACCGGAAAGTAGCTACAAGTCCCTAAAAGGGGTTTGCGACTGGAGATGCTCTAAGTATTTAAATATGTTTAGATGGATGGTCTGAAGAAGTGAAATAATTCACGCTAGCATTATTGTGAGATGCATGCGAGATCCAATCCAAGAAAATGTCTCAATTTCTTTCATTTTCATAACTTGAGAAATAATTTAAAAAAATATAACAGAGAAAAATGAGTAACAAAAGTCCAATAGAAACTAGTGGAATTCAAATAAACATTTATAGCTCTATCATATAGGTTAAGGTCCATCGCTATCATCTAAGTTCTAGAGAATTAATAGCCTCGGCGCACACTTCTCACAATCCGACTTCCCATTTCACATTTTTTAATTAACAATCGATACAAACTACTACGAAATGTTTGCTTTTTACCTAGCAATAGAGGTTAACTCCTGTGACCAAAAGTCTTGGATTCGAGTCATTAGTGACGCTCTCTTTAAATTTCATATTTAATTGTTTTGAAAAAAAAAAACTCCGTTAAATGATCGATTATTATTGATAAAACAGTGGAAGAGATTTCGGGTAGTATTTATTAAGAAAAAGAAACTTACAAGAAAAAGAAAAAAAAAATCATAAAGATCTAACTAGTTATAAAGTTGGTGGAAGTTTTCATTTGTATTCATGGCAAACGAAAATATATCAATATTTTATTTTCAGTAATTATTAAGACAGTCTTTTAATTAGTTAAAATCTAATTAGCACAAAAAATAATGTTCAAACTTCAAAGCTGTTATGTTGTTATTATGATATGTTCATTTAAGAATTTAACCCTGAATATTTTGTAATGAGATTACATTGAGTCTACAAACACAATCAATAAGAAAAATGAATTTGGATACTTACAGTTGACACAGAGAAAGCAGAGGAACCATAAGAGGCTTTTAAGATACAGCAGATCTTAGGCGCTGAGACGTACGTTTTAAACTGAGTTTATGTTGGCGTAATCCATGCCAAGACTCGTCTAGACCGAGCCTAGCAACTTTTTTATGCAAGAGATCGAGGTTCACGAGAGGAACAATCGTTGGTCGACCATGAGCACACTGGAATCAAGAAAATATGTACTCAAACAGCAGGGTAAGGATGTAAAATCTTCCGAGTTTCCATATTAAGATCAGCTTACCTGGAAACAAAGTGAAGTTTGTTTCAGCTCCTCGACAATGAGGGAACATTCTGAAGGCAGCAACGTGTCTCCAAACATAATCGCCCCTGAATTAAGGTGAGAGTCATTTGATCATAACTCCAACAAAGATATAGCTAAGTATCATTCTAAATGCTTGACAATAATACCCCTGCATGCTTTGCTGTTGAGGATACGATGAACTGATGGAGGTATGGTTGATGACCCATCTGTATCAGCAAGCTGCAAGAGAGAAACCGAAAGAGGAGTTAGAGATGCTACAACCAGTGAATGGAAATAAAAACAGCAAAAGAAGCTAAAACGAGTATATAGCAAAGCAATTTTACCTGTTGAAGGAATTCTAGGAGATCAATGTCATTCAAAACCACACCCAAAATGCACGGGACCTAAATTAAGATGTTATTAGTCAAAAGTGTCTGGAACTTGACTCAGAAAAATCTGTAATGCACAGTGGAAGCTACTAAAAATTTGCAGATGCAATTCCTAGTCGCCTCAAGTCTTGTAAAACCAAAAAATAAAACTTGGAAAATCTGTAAAAGCAAACAGACTTTTGTGCCTAATGTATCAAGCTCATGGAGTGGTGTTTCCAAGTTTAGCTCAGGGGAATGTATCAGAGGTTATTTTTCTTTCTTGTTTCCTATCCAGCAGCTCAAATGATCCCATATCCGAATGGATTTAAATCCACTATGACCCAAGACCTCAAGATGAGAAATTCAGGATTTAAATTCCAGCACAATATGAGATCATTCAAACATAAAAATTGGAGTCTTCTGGTCCAAACTCACTGATCTAGATTGAGCTTAATAGTACTTTAAGCATCTTAATATACAACTCCAGTTGTCGTTTTTTATTTTTTCTGTATACCCTTTTTGGTAAGAATACAAGGAACTGTCCATATCCATCAAAATCAAATTCATTTCCTGGATAACTGAAACAAAACGAATAAAGTTGCAAGATAATATGGGCAGGCCAAAATTTCGTGGAATAAATACAACTATTTTTTCGTCTAATAACCTTTTTATTTTTTTCTGTAATGTTCCCACTTCCCAAAAAGTTTTTAGGGAAGTTCTCAAGCATCTAAACCCCAAACATATTCAGCAGCAAACAAGCATGATCCAGACTATTAAAGATGACAAATATGCAAACATAAAAGCACGTCAAATCGGAGCTACTTGAATGAAATTGGAGCTTTACCGCATGAAGTTTGAGAACAGTTGGCTGCTTTTGTATGAAATCTAAATGTCTGCAAATAGATACACCATAACAGGGTGAATAGTCTGTCATAGGTTGCCAAGGTGGCATAAAAATTAAACACACACGTGCAGCAGAATTCTGAAATTTATGGGTTTAAGGCATATGGAATGTACACTATCATAAGGAAGCATGCATATTTGCCATGAAAAAAGAGTGCAACTAAAATACTAAATTGACGAGGATGATTATTACTTTGTAAAGGAATTTGAGTCCTGGGAATGTATATTGCAGATCCAACCCCAATTCTGAATTTGTTCTGCATAATTGTGAAGTAACTGATAACCAACTTCAGGCAAGACCTATATCCAACTCATGAACACCAAAATCAATTTCAGAAGTACCTTAGGTTTGAGCAACAAAAATCATTATGCCTTCCCGTGATTAGAACGACCTTACCAGTTCATGTTCAGAATCCAGATACTGGGTTGTTTTCAGTTCACCGCACAACACCTGGTATTGTCATTGAATGATTTAGACATACTAATATTAACCGGAAAGCACCATTTTAGCATCTCAGATAAGCTGAAACGTTACCTTATGACGCAATTCCTCCAGTTTAATTCTTTCATCAGCAGCATGCTGTCAACAGCCAGCACAAGTTCTGTCAGCTCTATTTATGTTTTATAGCAGTTCAGATGAAGGCTTATATATCTAGAGAACAAAAAAATCATGTATATCTAATGCCCTTGCTCAATACATATTCTTTCAAATAAATCTTTATGCTAACACAAATTAAACAAATATGCTACAGATTGCCATTTTAGAAACACTAAGTAGCCTGAGAAAATAAAACAACCAAATACCCACTGAAATATTAATCTTGTCATGATTACCATTATATGTAGGAACCACGGAATTGGTTAGCCTTAGACTAAGTACTAGGACCCATTACCAATTTAATACAAATGAAAACTACATCATAATTTTTTGAAACTTGACTAACATTGTAAAGGCAACAGGGGAACAGGGGAGAGGCAATGTTTATAGGGAAAAAAAAGAAAAAAAAAAAGAAACAATAAAATGAAAAAATATATATTGGAAATATAAGGAAAAAAAATACAAACCCGCTCAGCACATACGGAAACCCAGAAGACATCAGAACGTGAGGAAAAATGTTCAACAAAGGTTCTAGAGAAGGCAACAACCTGATCAATTATAGCAAGGTTTTTCCCAGCCACAATTGCAATGAATTTCTTATCCACCTGACTGAGAACTTCAGCATTCTCAAGGCAAGCCCTCTCAATGGATTTTGGAACCAAGGAGTTGCCATCAGGTTGCAAGACATCAGAGAATATGTCAAGGATCCTATCCTGATTTTTTTTATATCTGATCTGCTATCACCCTGTAGGGAGGAATTAAAACTCATTTTACTGGAATCCGACATGAAAGAACCTGTAACATAACGTATAATTCATCATTACTCAACTGCAGTTGCCAAACTACACTTTCGCCATTTCCACCCAACGTCTAAGGAATCCTGAATGTCCTTTAAATCCCCGCCTGAAGATAAAGAATTTCATTGTATTTTCCTGGATTCATGCACTTAAACTTTTGTTCAAATAAAAGCTTAAGGTAATTCAGCTAATGCAAGCATAAAACTAGAGAAGCTAAAAAGTAATAATTGGTTATGCAAAAGAAAACCTATATGCATGCAACATATATCATGATCCAATTTTGGTACATGTTATATGCTACTAAAAGACCAATTTAATTTCAGAAACCTGTAATAGAACATGTTCATAAGTTACAAACATGTTTTATTCATATAACAAATTCTTTCATTTTTCTTTGTAAAATAACCAATTTTATGACGGGTTTTGGAAATATATTTTGACACAACTCTTAATTAGTAGTAATATCAATATATATATATATATAGTTATATCATAATTCTTATAAATGTTGTATTCAAAGAATATTGGGATATAATATTAGATTATGCTAGAAAATCTCAGTGGGTTTAAACACCTTAAAAAGGTTTCAAAGATGTGCTTATATATATATTGAGAGGGTGCTTAAATATATATTAAGCTTATAAAAACGTGATTTCGTTTTCTATAGTAAAATCACTAATTTAATGTAGGAAACTTAAAACAGTATCTAGTATGGTAATTGTGTATATTGTAGTCTAAATAGTAATTCAACAGCAGGTCAAAGGTTGAGTCTCTTTGACCCACAAGATGACCTCTAGAATAGACCCTATTGTCATTCCTATCTGAGCATTGAAGAAGTGCTACTCAAATTTGAAATTGCTACTAAAGTAAGCAGAATCAGCAAAATGACATGAAGGTGACAATGTCACCGCCTGACTGTTCCTAGCATAAAGAAGACACTTACATTCAACAGGCTCAATGTTGGTAAATTCTTCTTTTTTTGTTCCTTTATTTTGAACAGCTATGATTTCTGGTTCTATTTCACTCACTGATCTGCAAGCAGAAAAAATAAGATCAAGTGTACAATTTCATCTATAATGTTTGGAACAATGCCATAAGCATTTGTGACCTTTTAACAGCTGTGCAATCCATGTCTTGCTTGCCCATTGGAGACGGGTGGTATTGACCATCAGGTTTCTCTGGGCATCTTAAGTTCATGTTTTCTACATGAAGTTGTCCAATGTTAAAGTCACTAGCAGCTGCAAAATTTGTTTCCCTTTTACTTCTTCTGGTCTATACTTAGTCAAAAAATTGAATTAATAAGTAGAGCTTCAGAGCAAACCTGCAGGGGAATTTCCCACAATGATATTCTGGGAATTCCTTTTTGCAGACAAGGAGGAAGTGTCAGTCAAACCCAAAAATCTTCTCTTCCCTCTGTAATATGGTGGAGCTGAATGGCTTCTTGAGAAGCTCATTTTTCTGTTGAGCATTGTCCCCTGACTCCTACTATTGTGCCTTCCACGCTCACATTCATCTGGAGAAGTGTCATATGATGATACCCTTGAATAATCCTCAAACATTTCTTCACCATAAAAGGGTAACGCTGACCCATGTGCATCTGAGTATCTTTTTAACGGCTTTGAAGAGAACAATTTTTCAAAATCTGAATGACTTTCACTAATTTCCTCGTGATTGTCAGGGGAGAAATTCGTGAAGGAGCAGTTGTTCTGCAGCCAATCATATTTTGTATCTACAAAATTATGTTTGGGATATTGAGCTTCTCGTGGAGTAGTACATTGATGTAAATTAACTTTACCAAATCCAGAATGACCTTCAACTAAGCTTTTCTCAATAGGATAACTATCAGTGTCAAGACACTTGATCTCAGTAAGTTCCTCTGTAGTTACAGGAGACCATCCAGATCTGAATGATTGCCAAGAAGTGGATTGCCAAACCTGCTCAGCGTCAGGTAGAATATTCTCTAGGAAAGATGACTTCGCTGAGTCCCTTACAGGAATTTCCGACGTCCCATGTATGCTATGTCTGGTCACTGGAGAATATTTAAATGGTTCGACAGCACTGCAACGGAAATCTTCTCCATAAATTATGTTGTTGATTCCATCTTCCATGATACCACAACAATCGATCCGCCTTCTTTTAGCTCCGTAGTCATCTCGTCCGAATTCAAATGTCTCATCCCTTGAAGGAGATCTCAAGCTTTTGTCAAAGGAACAACTTCTAAGAAATGGTATGTTGTGCTCCTGGTCAATATGGTCAACATATCCATCATCGTCAGAATATAGACAATCGATAGAATCCCCACCCAGTATTGACATTCTGTCTATATTCCCATTGTATGCAGGTAAGACGTTCCCTAAAGCTGAAGATAGGTCCTCCATCTTTCGACCATACGTATTTGCCACATGAAGTGGTGAGGAAACACACCAAGGAGTTATATGGTTCATAATCTTTTTCCCCCGAATTCCTTCTTGACCGATCATAGATCCATCACATTCTTCATTTGTGTAGTCAGTTTCAGGTAGTAGATCTGCCTCTAACTCAAGCTTTTTAAGCGCAGGAACTTCTCTACAAGACTTTCCAAATGCAAATGCCGTCTCTTCTAAAGCCAGTGTTTCATCGTGGTTTTTGTATGGCTTCTCAAAATGTGGGGAGCAAAGATCTAGAGGAAATTGGCTATTCGGTTTCCGGCACCTTCCTTTTCCACTTTCAAGATTACCTAACATATCTTTAGTCAAATAAAAAAATGTTAAAAATATGATTATGCAAACCCCACATAGCAGGGTTATATTTCATACATTAAGATTTACCACTTTTGTGAGAAAGGGGATATAGACTAAACTAATAAAGGAGATTACTAAGTATATCAAGTGTTATATTCATGATTCTAAGATAACTTTACAAGGAAATTGACCGTCATAGTACTAATTAGCATAGCATGATTTTTTATGACCAATTTTGGAGAATTTCCAGGCACCAGTCAAACAATAGAAGAAAGAGATTAGTCCATACTCTTGATACTAAATAAGAGTGGGAAAAGACCTTGTTGAGTGAATCAAGTGCTTATATCTCTACCATGTCAAATATACATTCTTTTTGTACACAACTATTCAACTTAAGTTTCGTGAATTACCATCAGGTGTATTTTTGGTCCAAAGATGCATCACACCATCCTCTATGAAAGTAAGCACGGGTGCCCAATCCTATGACAGAAAAGAAAATGCAAACAATAAATCCTGAGATTGTTGACATAAACTTTGAATAAATTCACCAGGAAAATTGTCAGAAATCTGCAAAACAACAGCCAACACAATACAATTCACTGAAACAGGCATTTCTACAGATGAAGTTGAGACCGTCCAGAGCATCATAAGAACCACATATTAAATCTTTAACGGCTCTAGGCCAGCAAATTTCAATCAGATAATTTACCGAACAATGCCAAATAATCTTTTTGCTTCCCTCTCTCATTTAAATGAATAAACGGGAACTGTAAACTCATAATTCTGCTGAAAGCATGAAATCACTCTAGATACAACAATAAATTTTACACTCAACGTAATTTAATAAGCCATATCATGCCAGGAAAGGCTACCTTAAATTCAACTGAGGCCCTTGTTCGCTCAGAAGCAATAATATCATAATAAGATGTTGGGCATTGTAAATTCAAAATGAAGGCCGGACACTTGTTGTACTTATTCCGTCTCTCCCTTTGGGAACTAGTGGCAAGCTGCCAGGAACTCGACAAATCAAATTTAGCAGCCAACTGATTCACAAGCTTATGAATGGGTCCCTTGTAGACAAATCTGGAGTTAATATCTGCATCGGAGATTTAAGGAATACAAGCCTAAACATTGCAACCCTTAAGAATACCAATTCCACCAAAAACAACTCTAAAAGCAGAATCGTGGACATCATGGATACAGACATACTGGATCGCCTGCAATATCAATTCACCATCAAACAAAGGAAGCTTTTTTTACTATTGAATAATAAAGAACAAACTGAATGATATAGTACCTTCAGAGAAAAGATTCCATGAGGTTCAGAAATATATCCAGAAAGCTTCAATTCACTATCAGATAGAACCAGTTTGTGGAAAGTAGTTGAACTTTCAATACCAAAATGTGTAGAAAGTATAGGTAGTGGCGAAGATGAAGGTCCAACACAAAGCAGCTCATCAAAGCTGCATTTAATGGGTAAAACAAGAGAAATTAACCTCAGAACAATTGTATACATGAGCTGAATAAGGGAGTTCCAGCACCCAAGCAGCCCCACCACTAGTCAAGGAACAAAAGGAGTAAAACAGCATTGGTTTTTTATTTAGTAAAACAACATTAAATAATAAAAAAATATAAGGTGAACAAGGATGATACCTATCCACATCCACAACTCTGAAGAGCACGTTAACATGAACAAGAGCAATTCTAAGCACAGTCATTTTGATTGAATCCAGCACCTTCTTGGGGCTACAATTTCAGGCACATGAATCAAAACCACGTGCCAAGCTAGCATAAATTCATCATCAGCTAAACCTAAATTTTCTATGAGACTAATATTTTAAATTTTCCAAAAGGGATATTTCCATTTGCCAAATGAACCTGGATTGCATGTGCTTTCTTCGAACTGGCTGATTGTAAAATATATCATGAGCAATGACTGCAAAAAGGTTAAGGCCAAGATAGTAAATAGAATGGAAAATAAAGCCCACGCGGCTAATGCATGAGAATTATTACTATAACTAGGTTTAACCATGAAGAATTAGGTCTAGAAACCGAAGCGCAAAACAAAATTCCTATCCTGGTTGGTAAATTTCGAGAAAGCTATTCCCTACTAAAATGTTCCGAAAGGAGAACAGATGCAAACATTGATACATAAATGAGCAGCAAGAGCATGGACATTCTGTTGAGCTATGTGAACTCTTTGCTCTTGAGATACTAGGGGGGGTGGGGGGGGTGGGCATGTTATTTAATGTCCCTCTCTCAATCATCAAAGTTTTGCCACTTAATTTGTTTCTACTTCCATTTCCTAGGTGAAACTGAGATTCGGAGGGGAGAAGACATTATAGTTCGTATTCTTGAAAATGATACAACTACTCACTGTAAGTTCTCTCTCTTTGTCTAGTGCAACTGTTGCTTCAATGATTTTCAATGCTTTCAGTTGGATATCATTTGTAATGTTATTATTGCTAGTAGATCATGCAGCAGGCAGCTTACAGAGAAAATTGTCAAATTAGATATTAGAACTAATAGAAATGTTATTCAGCTGGTTATAAACCATAATAAGACTACCTGTAGTTCCCACTTCTTGTCTATCATTATTGATTTCAAGAAACAAACACTTGCTTTTCTGCAACAGAATAGTCAGTGAACAAAAGTAACAGTTGAGATTGGATTAGCAAAACATGCATTGCATCTAAGACAATGATGATCCCAGTACCTTCAGTATCTTTCTGTATCCATTTGGTTTTCCTCGTGCTTTTGTCACAATCTCCAACAAAGCAACATCAGAAATTGAGCACAGAGCTTCTCCATGAAAGTCAAGGTTTTCAGTACGAGCATCCATCAGAGCCTCAACTTTTGATGTTACTGTTGCAGAACGATGAAATACAGTCACATAAAGGGACCAAGAGTATATAGTGAGAAACCTCATAAAGATTGAACAGATGATCTGCAGAGGAATTCTACTTCTTCTCTTATGTAAGGGAAACAAGCTTCAACCAAACTCCCAGGGTCAAGTCAGTATTTTTTATCAGCAACAATGCAACAGAAATACCTAAGAATCCAATTTCTCTTATAAAAAGAAGACATAGCTTTAACTACATTATAGTGATCCATGAAGATTAGCATCTAAAAATGAAACCACCATGTACTATACAGGAATTGCATTACTTCTTAACGCTCGTTTTAAGACAAGATAAGCAGAGAATCATACACCCAACTAGATATCAAGTAGTACATAAAATCATACACCATGCGGCTTGCGCTAATACAGCAATAACATGATGACGTCGAAAAGCATAGCTATAATGTTACCCATCTTAACAAATAGGCTTAAGCATCGCACAAATTTACCCCATTCAACACCCCGAGCTGGTACGCTTTTGTGAATGTAATAATATATAAGCATCTTTTCATGACAACCACTATTTCTTTTTAATACATGTTAATCTTGTCCTCATAGAACAGACTTACTCGCGTAAAAGTCATAGCTGCAGGAAGAAAACAAAGGGGATAAAATTGTATATGTTTATCTAATTACCGTATCGTTCTCCCAACAGGACTAGTCCGTCCCGTGTAATTCCAGATCCTGCAAATAATATATATTTGTGAATGTCACGAGAGCACCAAGCACCAATCAATCTTCAGGAATACAGGATATATGATAAACTAGCTTATTTTATGAATTATCATTGCTATGTCAGTTATATTTGAGTTGAAGGGAAAGGAAAAAAATATATATCCAGACACGGGAAGGGGACTTACCATTATCCACCACTTTAAGGTAGGAGCTACCAGCCCCAACTGACACAGAAACCTAATGAACCAAACAGAGTTAGAATTTGAGAGTGAACCATCCAGAAGGGCTCATAACTTATATGAGTACGAATCACATAGTTGGAACCGCAATGATATAGGGCTTAGTTTCCTTTGCAAACACATATGCATGAAAAGATACAAGAACAGTGTACATGACAGAGAAATCTCTTGCTGTAACTCAGTTTTAATCTTAGAGTAACTTAGAGTAGCATAGCTATTATCAATCTACTGTTAAACTTAAAAATATACCGGTTTCTCCTGACCATAACCCAGTGTCTAGCATACTGATTGAATGATAATGATCCCATAACCCACTGTCTAGTACTATATGCCATTGAACTTGTCCTTCACTTCGAATGGCCAAAACTATCCATTACTATCAATTGTAAGAAGAGGCAACGAGAAATTCAAGAGAAGATAAACCTCCTATAAAATATACAAAAACCAGACTAGAACATTGATTTACCATTCCAAGTGCAATATCAAATCCAAATTGTGAACTTCCACCTCGATGGTTAAAATTATAAAAGTTCTTTCTCAGACTAAGTATCCCTAATTATCAGCAGCCAGTTAGTAACAACACCAACACTCTTTCAGTAAAGCAAAATTACTAAAAATATTACCTCTGTAGCACCTGCATCAAGGCTGTTAAAAACTAACTCCTCAACAATCCTCGTCAAATCACATACCACGACCCCCGATCGCACCGAGCTGTGAGTGGTCTCCGGCAACCGTTCAATGCTCCTCATCTTTACAAAACCCCCAAAAAAATTACTTCGCCACCCCGCGTCAGGATGAAAGGATGATCATAACACAACATAAAGCACAGCCCGCCGCATTCAATTTCAAAAAGTGAAACAGAAAATAGAATTACAGGCGTAGCGCACTGTACATTTTCTCCACACAATTACCCCATTATGTTTTCTCACATAGCAATGAATAATTCCCAGCTGCCCCATTTTCAAATTTGAAGTCCGACCATCTTACCTGAATCCGGCGACTCATACGGAACCGAAAAGGGGCCAACGAATCACGACGACGGAAGCTTGAAGAGATTGAAACGCGGAGTAGGGTTTTGATTGTAGAATGAAAGTGCGCCAACTAGCTAGCTATATTACGACGTCGGTTGCCTGCATGCCGAACTTGTAGCGTGCAGCAGAAAACCACCGCCTTCGCTGAGCCTGAGAGATTAACTCCGATTCTCCTATTTTTTATTTTAGTGTTTAATTTTAAGTGAAAATTATTAAAATAAACGATTAATAATAGTAGCTACGTTCTTAAAAATACATTATACTAGTAGGAGGTTGGATCATATATTAATAGATCCACATATGTTAAATAGGAATGAATCACGTCCATCCATTTTTTCAGATCTGTGGTTATAAATGAATGTTGAAAATATAGACTAAATAACTAGAATTACATTAACTTAATTAATTTAGGGGTAATATTGTCTAATGAAAATACTCCTAATATCTAATGTCCCTAAAATTAAGGGATTGCATTCAATTTTTAAAGAGACGATCAATTCATCATGCCGATAAGATTCTTTATATATATAATTAAGGGATTTATTCTTATTTCTTGTCATTCTTCAATAATTTCTTTCAAAATATATACATATCGTCAAAGTAATATATATGAGTTATGATTATTATATATATATATATAAATATATTAAGCATGATTTTATGTAGTAATTAAGCATATAAATTTATAATGCTAAGCATAATTTTATCTACTAAGCATAAAATTCATAATATTAAGCATGATTTTATGTAGTATTAAGCATACAAATTTATAATGCTAAGCATAATTTTATCTAGTAAGCATAAAATTCGTAATATTAAGCATGATTTTATCTGAGTATTAAGCATACAAATTTGTAATATTAAGCATGATTTTATCTAGTTTAAGATACAAATTCGTAATGTTAAGCATGATTTTATCTAGTTTTAAGCATACAAATTCACAAAGTTAAGCATGATTTATCTAGTATTAAACATACAAATTCGTAATGTTAAGCATGATTTTATATAGTTTTAAGCATACAAATTCGTAATATTAAGCATGATTTTAAGCATACAAATTCATAATATTAAACATAATTTATTTAGTATTAAGCATAAAATTTTCACGTTGACAAATTAAAAAAAAAAAAAAAAAAGTTATGCATTCTCAAAATAAATTGTTGATCGAAATCTACTTCTTAATTTGTGAAATAAGTATGATTGCATATTAATTGTGCAAAGTGGGGGCCATTAATTTAGGAAGTTAAAGATTTGGTGGAACCTAAAATACTTATTGTACCACAATTAACCCTCAAATTTAAAATAATGAATTAATACTTGTATAATTAATTTGGATATCAAATCTTAGCCATTGGTTTTTATTAGATGGATGACTGGGATTCATTCCTATTTAACATGGGGGAATTCTTTAACACATGATCTATACCCATACTAGTAGTACTTAATTACTTAATGCACTAGCATATTTTAAATTTGTGGACAAAAATATCCTTAAATTTAAATTGTACTCCTAATACGGTAAAATCTCTATAAAGTAATAATGTCATGATTGTAATATTTTATTAATTTAGAAAGTTATTAATATATCAATTAATTAATATTTTATTAAGAGTTTTTCATTTTTTTTAACACATACTCACTCCGTTTCATAGATAGTGCATGTCCTTATATTCTTTTGAGTATGATAATTAAGTGTAATGTGTAAAATAGAAAAAAGTAATAGAGTTTACTGTTTTTTTTTTTTTTTTTTTAAGAGTTAACTTTTTCCAAAAAAATGAAAAGAATACACTATCTGTGGCCTATGGGACAACCTAGGAAATCAAAACGTTATTTATGGGACATATGGAATACAATTTAGATAGAGACAATTATGAACCATTCGAGTTTTGATTATTACTATGTAATTGAAAGTTTAATAATTCTCCAAATAATTTTTGAGGTGTTGAAATATTTTTATAGAAAAATACTATCGGAAATCAAATGTAAGTGATGCTGATGAAAGACTCTCATGGAAGACGAATAACATTCGTTCATTTATATATTTAATATAGGTATTAAGTTTAAATGGGTTCATTTATACTTCATATATATTTATCAATCAATACTTACTAATTAAATATATTTACAAATGAATATGTATTTGTAATACCCCGAATTTTCGATGTTAGAAATTACGGGCTTATATCTAGAACACTATAGTTTCGCTCCCCATAATTTATTTTTATAAATATTTTGGGGATGAAATTATAAGTACATAATTTTATTTGATGTGATTATTACTTGTTCATTGCATGAATTATTTAATTATTTTCTATATGTGGATATATATATATATATATATATATATATATATATATATTATTTATGCATGTATGGCATTCTTGAATGATCATATTCATACTTATATTATGTGATGAGTGTGTGCATGGATGACAAATGTCAGGCAATGCATTTAGAGAATAAAATCTTAACTAATTAAGCATAGGATAATACTAACAAATCTAATGATTTAGTCTAGGGATTAGGGTAATGAATGGTTGTAGGGGATATTAGAAGACACAATTGACAAGTGTCAAATGCACATTGTAGAGACACTCCTCTCTCTCACACTAAATATCTCTCTATTTCCCATAAATGACATTAAACCTCTATTAATCTCTCCACCCCAAAACTTCAATACTCTCCCCATTCTCTCATCAACCATACACGGCTGCTACTGCAAAAAAAAAAAAAAAGAGAGAAAAAGCTACTCCATCTTCTTCCTTGTTCAAGCAAAAGAGCCATTGTTGAAAGGTGAGAAAATAAATGATTTTTCATTCATCTTCTCTTCTCTCCCTCCCCCATCTTTCTTGCACTTCAAACCTAGTTTCATGCACTCATTTTTCAAGCTCTTAACAGCCACCAAGCCATCTAAGTCGAATCCAAAGGGGCTGAAACAAGATCTCTTTTGCTTTCCCTTGATCTCCTCAAGGTAGTCACGAATAAAACCCTCTTCTTGATAGCTTTGGGGCAGGGGTTTCTACACGATTCTTCTTAAAATATCTTCATCTATGACTATTTTATGTCTAAATATGTGTCTATATGTGTGCATGAGTCGTTTGTGGAGTGGCGTAGAGAAATCATCGAGGAAAAACTAAATGGTTAAGATATATGCTAATCTGTGAAAATCTGCAAGTTGTGAGCATGTCGAAAATTTATGAACACTTATAGTGGCTATATTTGCAAATTCTTTTCACAATAGCAACTAAATGATGTTGGTATGATGTGTAATTTATTTCATGATTTTTAGGCGAATGTTTGTTGGTGAAAATGACCACTCTCTGAGATATACCAATCTGTCGCAGAATCTGAAACTAAGCTTCTATGATTTTTAATTAATTCTAGAATCAACCTTTTCTGAAGATTTTTTTTTGTAGTTGAACTACATCGCGTTATCTATATTGAATAAAAATTTGGGACTCTTTCTATAAATCATATATCCACTATGACGTTTTAAACTTACTTGTGCAGCACAATTTTACCCGGAACAGCACACTTGTACTGTTTTGTAAAATACGTTTTAAATAGAAATATTCTTTCAAAAATTTCAAATTTTACAGAATGGTTATTTTTCATATCTTTAGTCTCTGTGTTAAAATTTCAGAATTTTTCAAGTATTATAAATATTTTTCCCGTACTCCAAAAGTGAATTTGTACTGATTTTTCAGATTTTGATGAAATACTCTTTTCTTCTAACAAAAATATCAAACCTCTTGAAAAACGTGTGGATTTAAGAAACTAAGTTGTTTTAGGCAGTGTGATGCCTCTCTTGGTGTTGGTTTATTACCAATTCTTTTGGAACTTGTTTATTTATTTTCCATACTTATCTTTTGTTAATAGAAGTATGTATTATGTAAATGAATTAACTCTTTATTTTAGATTATGTTTTGTTATTCTCTCTAAAGAAATTACATATGCTTGTTGAAATGTGGGATGCTCGAAAAGAATTATGCTATACTCATGTGTATGTTTGATTGGTTAATGGCCTATGCAAAAGTATGAATATGTGAGTTCACATGAGTGGACATATATGTGACAACTTTATGTGCTAGTTCTAATCTCTTTAGTTAGCTGGATGTTTGCAACATGGTTATGTATAGAAAGCATGAGATCAAGTAAATGCTCAATGTGTGCCACCTACCTACGTGTCAACTATATTTTTGAGTTCGAGAAATTATGTGCATTTTAAAGACGGGGGAGTAGGGAACTATAGAATCTAGGAGGCATAGACGCAATTTGAATGACTATGAAAAGCTTAGCCTAGATTACTCTTGTAGGGCAAACAAAGGAGGGTTGTGAACTAACAACCGAGTTGGATACTTGTTGAGACGTGCACAAGACAAGGTGGGTTTCTATTTACAGTACGGTATTTTTGAGCTAGTGAGCTCCTATGTATATATGTATGAAAGTAAGATTATGCATGTCAAAAGTTTTTATGTCTTATGGAGCTCATACGATGCGACGGAATGTCGATGAACAATTGGGTCTTGGTTAATTTAAACCAAGGTTAGTGCACTTAAGTCCATATTGGTCAGACTCGGCCGGGTCCCCAATTATGGCTGCATGGCGTATGAGTGAGAATCTCGCGAGTATCTATGTACGGTAACCAAAGTGTTTTTGCATATGCGTAGGGTGAGGCTTTCCTTGGGCATGCATAATTCTTAAAGTAAAGTTTCTTATTTTTCACTGACAAAGGGGCGAGCGAAACTCATTGAGTGCACTAGCACTCAGCCCAAAATTCTTTTCAAATATTTTCAGGTTAAGGAGCCGGAGCCGGAGCGAGCTTGCAAGAGGGGTGGCTAGCTCGTGGATTGTTTCTCCTTGGAATAAAATATGCTTAAGAAGTCTCGTGATTATAATTATCCATTTTATCTATCTCCACATTTTCCGCTTGATAATTCGACTTGCCATGCTTATTTAGACATCGAATATTTTCCTTATCTCGTTGAATAAATATTTGCTATGTATTAGACTCCTATCATGGTTTCAAATCTGAAGCTTATGATAAGCGTCCCAATGTCTTCATACATTGAAAACGCGGGTATTTAGTGCATTTAAAGTCCTAATTTAATTGTTTAATTATGTCATTCTCTTGAGTAGCGTCCCAAACCCCACCATTAAATTATTATTTTTCATAGCCCCGGGGTGTGGGTCGTTACAAAATTGATAAGAAATTAAAAAAAATTAAGATCTAACACCAAAATATGATGCATTATCATAGAAAATATATATTTACAAACTATTCAATTATGATCAAATTCATTAACAGTATTTCAACAAGTAACAACAATACTCGTACTTAGAATATTGACAAATTATTAATTTATAGAACTGATGAGGCCTTATATATCTATATAGGTTTCCTAGAAAAATATTATTTTATTAAAATTAACGGCTTTTTGAACTGGTCTAAGTTGGAACCAGAGAAAATTACTACTACCTTCATCCCATATACTTTGTCCACTTTACTATTTGGCATGTATTTCCACCGAAACCTAGTACGGGTTTTAAAATATAATTTTGTAGTATTGTTTTTTTTACGGGATACTATGACACTCATAGTATCCCGTAAAAAAAATGATACTACAAAATTATATTTTAAAACTCGTATTAGGTTTCGGTGGAAATACGTGCATAAAGCAAAGTGGACAAAGTATATGGGATGGAGGTAGTATTATTTAGTAGAGTTTATTAATTTATCGAGTATTAAATTTTAAAGGTTTTACTGTATTCAAACTCTATCCAATTCCCACCAAGAGCACTAGCTTAACTCCAATCGACACTCCATCGATGGGACCCCGATAGCAGTTGTGCGACACTACCACCACCCGCTCGAGATTGCCACCGCCGTCACATGACGACGTCACCATTCGCGTGCCACCGCCGTCACGCGATATTACTACCAACACGTGCCACCATCACCACCCACACGACGCTCCCACTACCACCAGACGTGCCATCATCATAAGCGCGGTCACTATTTCTCGATCAAGCGATCACGTGAAAACGATATCACGCGGTCACGCATTGTTCGTGTGATAGTGTAAAATACATTATTGCGCGATCATGCATACTTCACGTGATAGTGCACTATCTCGTAAACATGCTCATGCAATGACGCACTCTATTTGCATGATAGATACGATATATTTTCATTAAGGATAAATGTATCTATTTAAAACACAAATCACTACTATTAATATATTTTAAAAAGGTGACCATAATTATTTTTTTTAAATGGCTATTTACCGCTGTTTCCTCTAGAATTTAACAAGATTAAATTATCATTTACTTTTCATTGATTAAAATTTTGAAAGTCTTTGACCATTTACTAAAGTGAACTATGTTTGCTTGAGAAAAAGTAGGTACAAAACGTTTCAAAAGTGTTTAAATCTGTAGGATGTGATTGTTGTTGTTTGGATTAAATAGATGTAGTTTTTCAAAAAAAAATATATATAATAAAGTGCTCTTTTATTGTATTGAAGAAAATGAAATGGGAAATGATTGATTTAATGATCATTTTAAGAAAAATATTGAATTTGGAAATTGAGCCCAATTTAAAGATTATTAAACACGATGATGCAATGCAACGATCGAAAAGTACCTTGTAAATGACAGAAGAATAATTAAATATACATATCTCATAATATGGATCTTTCTATATATTTTTTTCGTTCAGTTTATTACTAGCATGCTATTCTATTAGTATAGTATATATATTACGGTGACTTCAGTTTCTCTAGAGTATCTCAACTCAAGGGAAAAGATTATTTCGTTCAAAGGGAAACTGCAGGTACGAATATCCAACTTCAAAAGTTCTTATTTCTTCTTCTTCCTAATCTTCTTCTTTATATCATTGTTTTCAGCTTTTTGTGATTATTAATACGTATCATATTCTACTTCAGTAAATCTACTATATAACCTTTTTTACGTTGTTGAAATTTTGTTTTTGAATTGCATGTCAAATGTTTGAGGAAGAAATGATGAAGATTTGCGTAGATCAGGAAGCCACTTAGCCCAATTATTTTTTCTTTAATTCTTTCTAGTAAGATTTTTTTCACGAAGAATTAATCATTTGAAACTAATTGTAAAATGATCACATTATACATATTTGTGAACATGTTTCAATGTGTAGTATTTGATTTTTCAGTATCCATATTATTAATCGGCATGTCGACAGTACAACTGATTCGGTTGGAAATGCTCTTTGACGGTGTGAACGTCCCCCGCCCGGTCACCCGCTTCAAGAGAAGTGGGAATCACTGCTGAAGCTCAAGCACTATATCGATCAAGCTTCCAATAACTACGGAAATGCTAGATTAGATATATTGGAAAATTAAGTTGGAGAAGATGGAGATGGAGATCCAACGCGAGAAACAGATTCCACCTTCCATGAAGAAAGCATATCTTCATGTGGCAGCTGTGAGTTGACATATGAGATCATTAAATCTGGAATATATATTTTATGCATATAATATAAATGCAACATTTTATGCATAAAAATGCATGGTTTGCAGTTTTCACGTAATAATTAGTTTTTATATGATATGTTTCCTCTCTCTCTCTATATATATATATATATATATCATTTATTAGTAATAGAAACTAAAATATGAATGTTTTCACGTGACAGGTGCAAGAAAAAGAAACTCGGTTGATATTAACGATGCAAGCACAAGCTCCGGTCTTAAGCGTCGTAGGCATTGGGTAATATAAGCTTTGTGTTTTTTTTTTTTTTCTAATTTAATAATTTGTTAAATGCATATTAAGAAATTTATATCTCAAATTAAAAGTTCTAAATTAATCATGCACGTTAACTTGGATATATAAGAATTAAGAAGTGTTAATAGTTAGATTGCTTTTAATTTTTACTACCGAGATATTGAAAAATAAAAGCAATTTGAAGGAATAAACTTTAATTAGCATATTTCCATTGATGGTCATCCATTCTTCGTTGTGTTCAATAAATATTTACAAAATTGAATAAAATAAAATAGTATGAAAACGTTACATACCTGTCGTTCAGTAATGATGTGCCTTTATTTTTATTTTTTTGTTAATTTTTTTTTTTCTTCTTCTTATATTTGTGATTTTGTTTGTAAGTCGGGATGCTGAGGAAGAAGAGGCGTTGCTAGACGGCATAAAAGAGTATGCAATTTATAAATTCGAGTTAAAATTTGTTGCGAGTTTTATTCAATTTGTATATCATTAATTAATATAAAGAATTTAAAACATTTGTGAAGGTTTGGAATGAGTAACTGGAGCACCATATTGAAGACAAGGAGCGGCTACTTTAAATCTTTTAGAACGCACGCAAGTATATATACATTTCAATAGTTTGTTAATTGCCCATTGATTCTCTTTTTCTTTATTGATATAGTAATTTTTAATGATTTCAGAATGATCTAAGAGATAAGTGGCGCGACATGAAACGGCAAGAAAGGCGTCTCTCCCCAATAAGATTTAACGTGAATGGAAGATGAATGAGTTACGAGTCTTGTTTCCTTTAGTTAGTTTGACGGATAATTTTTCGAGTTTTTTAGTATTAATTTATTTTGCATGAGTTGGGTATTTTGGACATGGTTTTCTTATGTTTTTGGTGGTTTATTCTGTTTTGATTCCTTAGAAGGAATGGATTATATTGTTTTACTCTGTGGATTGGATGATTTGAGTTATTTTTTGTGCGTGATATTCTTTATTTGCTGTTACTTTTCTCTTTTGATGCATGCATGCGTGGTTGTTTATATTAATTTCTAGTTTAAAGTAGCCCTTAAATGATCAAATTCATGGAGATAATTTCATTCTTTATTAATTGTTCATAAATCTATAATAAAAGCTGCATATATGAAGTGAACAGCAAAGAGAAATGCTTTGTTGAAATGCAATTTCTAGAAACTGAAGATTGAATTCAAGAATGAGGGAATCAGGATTTGGGGTGTGGGTATGGAGCTCAAGAGAGAGAAAGTGCCTCTGGCTCCTCCAACTGAAAGGCCACCGCACCGCCACCCTCCTCCAAATCCACGCCTTCATGCTCGTCAACGCGCTCCACCACAACCTCAACCTCGTCACCAAGCTCATAACCACCCTCTCCGCCGTCGACCCGCACTGCGGCACTCGCCACGCCCGCCTCCTGTTCGATCAAATGCCGCACAAGTCCGACGCCTTCCTCTGCAACACTATGATGAAGTCCCACCTCTCCTCCCGCCAGTTCTCCGAAGCCGTGAGGCTCTACGTTCATCTGAGGCGAGAGGAAGGCTTCGTGCCGGATAATTACACTTTCTCCACTCTCTCGAAATGCTGCGGCTTGAATTCTCTGGCGAGGGAAGGGATGGGAGTCCACGCTCATGTCTTCAGGTACGGGTATAGCTCAAACTTGTACGTGGCGACTGCGTTGGTTGATATGTATGGGAAACTGGGGCAGATGGGTTTTGCTAGAAAACTGTTTGATGAAATGTCTGAGAGGAGTCATGTGTCGTGGACTGCGCTTATGAATGGATATATAAGGAGTGGGGGTATGGAAATTGCAAAAGAAATTTTCGATGGGATACCTGAGACTCAGAGAGATACAGCTGCTTTCAATGTGATGGTTGATGGGTATGTGAAGTTGGGGAAGATGGGATTGGCTAAAATGGTGTTTGATTCCATGCCGGAGAAAAATGTGGTGTCTTGGACGGCTATGATCGATGGGTATTGCAGCAATGGAGATGTAGACAAGGCTAGGCAGCTGTTTGATACGATGCCTCGCAGAAATTTGTATTCGTGGAACGCTATGATCGGTGGTTACTCTCAGAACAAGCGATCCCACGAGGCGTTAGCATTGTTCGAGCAGCTGCTTTTGTGGAAAATGTTTGAGCCAGATGATATTACAGTTGTTAGTGTTCTTCCAGCAATCGCAGATTTGGGTGCTCTCGATTTGGGGAATTGGGTTTAT
This sequence comes from Mentha longifolia, assembly GCA_001642375.2. Lineage (NCBI taxonomy): Eukaryota > Viridiplantae > Streptophyta > Magnoliopsida > Lamiales > Lamiaceae > Mentha > Mentha longifolia. The sequence goes on from CM038111.1 coordinate 449,739, forward strand.
AAACATGTGAAGAAGAAGAAGTTGGATAGATCTGCAAATGTTTCCACAGCATTGGTTGATATGTATGGTAAATGTGGCGAAAGCGAGAGAGCGAGGCATGTTTTTGACGAGGTCGAGGCAAGAGATACGTGCACATGGAGTGCTTTGATTAATGGTCTGGCTCTCAATGGGTGTGCTGAGGAGGCATTACAGGTGTTTATGGAGATGAAAAGCAAGGGTTTTAAACCAGATGATATAACTATGCTCGGTGTCCTGTCAGCTTGCAACCATGGTGGATTAGTGGAGGAAGGAAAGAGATGGTTCAGTAAAATGGCTGAAGTCGGACTGACTCCAAAAATCGAGCATTATGGTTGTTTAATCGATCTACTAGGCCGGTCTGGACATTTGGAGGAAGCTGAGAGGTTGATGGAGAGCATGCCTTATGAGGCCAATGAAATCATTTTGAGTTCTTTTCTTTTTGCTTGTGGTTATGCGAAGGATGTGACCAAGGCTGAAAAGGTGGTGAAAAAGGCGATTGCTATGGATCCGTGTAACGATGGTAACTACATCATTCTGAGGAATTTGTATGCAACAGAGAGAAGATGGAGAGATGTGGAAGAAATCAAGGAAAAGATGCTGAGGGGAGGGGCTAGGAAAGAGGTGGGGTGCAGTTCCATTGAGATCGATAGCCAGGATTCCGAGTTTGCTGCTGCTGGGGTTAAGTACACTTGAACATAAACAGATGTTTCAGAATCATAACCATTTCATTGTAGATTTAGCACCACTCTTGTTAGATTTGTTTTATATTAAACTAATGACAGAGTTAAGGGTGATTGGGAAATAAAACTAATGACAGAATAACAAAAAGAACAGAAAAGAAATAACTAAATTTCCGAAGAGGCCACATCAATATGCCGCCAACAATAATCTTCAGTAATTGATAAATAGGGTTCCAAGATTACATCCTTTAAATACTACTACTACTACTTGCTCTTCAAGAAATAACTAAATATCCAAACTAATTAATAAGGAAATAATAATAAGGAAATAGCTAAAGAAATAATAATAAAGTGCAAATCTTCTCCACGCACGCAGCCCATGCTCCCATGCGGTTCCTCACCTCGTATAGACTCCAAGGTATTCTGCCACGACGATGTTCTATCATTAGCCCCATTCCTAATGCTTTTTTTTTTTTTTTTTGGATTGTATTCACTTCTACTTCTTAGCCATTTCATTTCATGATCAGCCCTTCTTTGATCAAGTCTTTAGACATACATAGTATGCAGTGGCAGAAAACTAAACAGTGGGATTTTTGTACATATCAGTTGATAAAATAAAGCTTTGCTAACATCTTCATTGCTATAACTAAACTGCCGTTTATACATGTCAAAATTGGGACATACAGGCTTCTCAAGTAGAGAAAGGAGAAGATAACAGTAGCTCGATGAATGAACACAATTCAATAATATGTTACAGAGGATCCCCTCCCTCGTATATTTGTTTGCTTCACCAACTTAGCATCTCCTGTATCTCTTAATTTTCGACAGCAGATGAGTATAGTGCCCCTTCTCCATCATATGTTTTATGACTCGGTGAGCATCAAACAGTCTGCCTGCATTGCGAAGATAACCAACTAAGGTAGTGTACACAAGGAAATTCGGATTACAACCTTTTGATTCCATTTCCTTTAACATCAACCAAGCTTCCTCAAACTTCCTATTCATACAATGTCCACGGATCATGGAATTGTAGGTAAACACATTAGGCAACTGACCCTTGTTAGTCATCTCACAGAACATCTCCTGAGCTCTTTCAAACTGATCTGCCACGACATAGCCAGTTATCATCACGGTGTAACACACGACATCAGGAACGCATCCATGCTTTGTCATTTGATTAAAGAAATAATGGCAAGCGTCCAAGTTACCAGCTCGACTCAGCCCATCAATCAATGTGGTGAAGTGGAGCACAGTTGGCTCAACACCAACTTCCTTCATGTGATCCAAAAGCTTCAGTGCTGCTAATGGTTTGTCACCCTTACCAAGAACATGGAGAAGAAGATTAAATGTATGAAAATCGGGTGATAATCCACTTCTCCCCATTTCATCGAGTAATCCATAAAAGTGTTCCAATTTCCCAAGCTTAAACTTTGCCCACATGATGACGTTGTAGGTTAACACATCAGGAGACTGACCATGAATCAACATCTGCTGATATACCCACTCAATCAATTTGTACTGACTTAGTGTCAAAAGAGAATGAAGAATTGCATTGAATGAATGTTTAAACGGCCTATAATTGAAAGTCTTCGATTTCATAAACCTCTCTACAACTTTTCTAGCTATTCCGGCACTACCACAGGTGCATATGAGTAGGTTGAATGTCCTAGCAGTAGTTGGGTACCCTTTCTCAATCATCTCATCGAGTAACCTCCACATTGCCTTAAATTCTTCGCACTCTGAAAAGATCTCCATCAACACATTGTAGGTATTTGATGTATGCCTGTAACTTTCCTGCTCACTAGACCAGACGAAGAACTTATAACCCAGCTTCGCACACCTATTTTTGTTTGCATGATTTATTGTCTTCATAATACAAGTAAGAACTTCCCTAACAAGAAGGCCCGAAACTCTCACACCTAAATCATTCAAGACTGGCTTTGCATCAAATCCCGGACCATCCTGACTTAGAATTTCGAAAATCCTTTCAGCATTGTATCTCACCTCATCAACAAAAGCCTTTCTTCCACAGAAATTTCCCCAAGACTTACCAGATATAGGTAGAGTCAAAAAATTATCTTCGCAATTGGATTCTTCCTTCGAACTTTTCCACGATTCATTGAGAAAATCCTCAATCCGCCCAAACCCATTTTCGACATCATCACCATTATATATACGACTACATAAACTACGGGAAACCAAACTAAAACCATAAAATCTCTTGAAATTTCTGCAACCGGAAAGAGCTGCAGAGTACATTGCATATGTAATTCAGAAATTGGGGAAACTCCAACTGAGCGCGCGCAAATGAAGCTAGTAATTAAACAAATGGAAATATTACCTAAAATCTCTAACCTATAAACTGAACTGAACAATGAAAAAGGGGTGAAGGAATTTTCAGAACTTATCTATGAGGGGGAGGAGACTACCCTTACTGATTTTTGGCGAAGACATGGCGGGGGCGAGAGCACCACCGCCGATTGACAACGGCGGCGTCGGAGGCGTGGTGGTGCGGGCGTGAAAGCAGCGCGGGAAGAGAGCCCGAGAAAGAGAAATAGGGCCGGTGAGAGCAAGGAGGCGGCGGCGACACCAGACCAGCGGCGGCGCCGGAAATCTGGAGGAGAAGTGGGGAGGTCTGGAGCTGAAATTTCGATTTAAGGGTTTAACTGAGGGAGTAAAGAGAAGGGGCGGCGAGGAGATGACGCCGGCCGCCGGCGATTTCAAGGGAGGGAGGCCGAGAGAAGGGAGGAAATCGGGAAGAGACGACAGTGAGAGAATTGAAAATTTGTTTTAATTAGTTTGGGCCTTAGTAAGTTGGGCTAATGCATTTTGTAGGTTTGTGTGCCTAATGAATGTTTTATTAGGCTTAGATTCATAAATATTTATGGGCTTTTATTGATGTGCAGATTGGGCTCAAGAGTTTATTAATGGATTGGATTAAATTAAGAAGGGGAAGCAGATGTATAATAAACAAAATAGTATCGTCATCATTTATGTATATGATGTACTACTAGTAGTAATTTATTACTATAACTGCAGTCTACATAAGTATATTTATATTTCCAACATCTATCTATAGATTTTCGTGTCATAATTGAGGTAAGAATTTATAGACAAGTAGCTCTCATAGACACTATAATTTAATGGTTATATTTGGAGATGTTGTGGTTGACTTAACTTACTCCCCCACTGAGAAATTTTGATTTGTTTTAGAACGATGTTGTGTTATACTACCTCTGTCTCATTTAAGTAGATTTGTATTCCGTTTTGGTCCGTCTCAACTAATAGATATGTTTCTTTAGGCAGTGTTCAATAGACTTGTCAAGTTTGGAAGGATAAATTAATCCTAACATTATATTGTATGAATAGTGGCACTATAACTTCCATTCGGTAGCAAAGATTAAAAAGTTGGATACATTTATCTTGTGTTCAGTACAATTTCATAAACTCTAGATTAAAATGTGAAATGACCAAATTAACCTGGCTAAATCAAATAATTACCTAAAACTTGGGAACTTTGAATACATTATATACACTTGTGAATTCTAGAGAGAGTAAAATAAATTATGTTTTAATAAATTTTTTAATAATTATAAATAATGATTACTGAGTATTTATTTTATTATTTATAATTAATATTTAATTTTAATACTTATTATTTAATACTGTACAAATGATAAAATAAATTATGTTTTAATAATTTTTTTAATAATTATAAAATTTTAATTATTATAAATAATATTTATAATTATTATAAATAATGATTACTGAGTATTTATTAATAATTATTTATTAATTAATACGGAGTATTTATTTTATTATTTATAATTAATATTTAATTTTAATACTTATTATTTAATACTGTACAATTTTTTTGCAAGGGTATAAAAGAGACGAAAATTTAACTGATGAGACACTGTTCATGTCTCACAATATAATCCGACCAAATTGGAGGGATTGTTTAACACTCTTGAACAATGTAATAAGTGAGGGCTTGCTAGTTATCTAGGGCTTACGGGTTTATGTATATTGGCTACAGAACACCCATATGAGTCCAGATAACTAATCCTATCCTATCTCATCTCCCCTACAGAACACTCCCTTAAATGGGAAAGAATACCTGACTACAATTAACTCTCTCTCCTCAGAATTAATTATGGCCACACAATCTTCACTCTCTTGATTCTTGTATTTACAGGAACCGTCCCTACTTAAATGAGACGGAGGTAGTAACTTTTTTGACTCTTATCTCCACTATATTTTTCGGACCCCCACCTAATGCATCTACTGTATATAGATTATAGGTTAAATCAAATTTGAGAACAAAATAAATACATAACTAATTAGAGGAAGATAACGGATTCAATCGTACTATTAGACCCACAAAAACGGACGGAGGATATATTTTTAAGAAAGAAAAAGAAAAAAAAAATGATAAGTTTTTTCTCATTTTTTTGAGAGACGATACGATAGCCAAATCGAATCAGACGTGAAGTTAAAATTGGAGAAATAGCTGGCTCAATCGTCAAAATGATGATATTTATTCATAGAAAAATAAAAAGAACCGACCATCTAATTTTGGCCAAACTGAATTTGATGTGATATCATATACTATAGGAAGTCGGTACACGTAATAAATATTCAAAACATTGCCACTCATTGAAAATTATTTTACACATTAAGGGTTCGTTTGGTTCAAGTTGGTAACGGAAAGAGAATGTAATCAAGTCAAGTAAGAGAATAATAATGATAATGATTACTTTTATTGAGTGTTTGGTTCAATAATAGAAAGAGAGTCACTTATAAGGTTCTCTTTCTCATTCTTTATCCTCCTTCTTGAGGGTTAACAATGTAATGAATTGGGTTACCCAAGTAAGAGAAATTGATAATATATTACTCAAAACAAACAAAATGTAATGGAATCAATTAATTGATTTCATTTCCATACAAAAAAAAAATATGAATCAAACATGAGCTAATAGTTTACTATTACAGAAAAATAAAAATCATAATTAAAAAAAAAAAAAAAGAGAGAGAGAATTTGTAAAAGATTTACGGATTTATATGAATTTTAACCCAAAAGAAAGTACGAGGAAAACGAAATTGTTCGTTACTTTTTGATTTAATTTGCCAAAATGAAATTTTGCATTTGATAGGGAATTTTGCATTTTTTTAGTAGTATTAAATTTTGCATTTGATATGGTTTGCTTACCAATTCTTTGAAATCATGCCCATTTTTATAAATAAATTTCAAAAGTAGTGACATTTTTATACAAAGTTAAAAGTCGAGCTATTTTTGCCATAAATCATAATTTCGCCTAAAATTGAATATTTTCAAAAATAAACTATAAATAAAAAAATAAAAATAAAAATCCGAAATCAAATTATAACGACAGACAAACAAGGAATTAGTGTGATGAGGTGAGAGAAAACAATCATTTTTCCCCAATCTCCACCTTCTCTACCCTCTCTCGATTCTCCCATCACTACATTTTCTCCGACGCTTTTAGATTCTCCCACGGCGCCGCCGCCGACACAAACACCGCCGCCTCCTCCGCCGGTTTCCTGACGCCACCCTTCCTGCGGAATCGCAGAGCAATTATATCCTTATAGTCGATGCACTGTGCTGTTGAGCTTCGCACCCCACACCCAAGCACTTTCTCTACCTAAAACCTAATCTGGAGATCCCGCTCCGTGCATCCGACGTATAATGCTTCGTGATTAATTTCGATCCGTGCATTGATTCATCGATCGGATTCGTCGGCGTTTGGAATTGTGGAAAATGGCGGGGCAGAGTCCGAATATGGATCAGTTTGAGGCGTATTTCCAGAGAGCCGATGTGGATCGGGATGGCCGGGTTAGTGGGAGGGAGGCTGTTAATTTTCTCCAAGCTTCAAACTTGCCCACACAAGTCCTCGCTCAGGTTCTACTAATTTCTTGTTTTGTATTTGTTTTCTCTTGATCAATACTGCTTTCGTCTCTAGGAATTTAGTCCTGTCTACTCGTTACTTGATGATGAAATGAGTTGCTTTAACCACTATATTATTCTTTGCGATCAGTCACCAACTCTCCATCTTAAGATTGCTAAGTGGTGTGCTGGTATGACATTCATATCACTTGGCAATTCATCTTTAGATGTGGGGATAGTTTCTCGTGTAGTAAGTTTTGTTGGACTGAAGGTTAGCTTGCTAAGTAATCAGAAGGTTAATGCATGTTTGCTGCTTAGTTTTAGTTGAATAATTACGTAACTAATTGTTGGATGTATGTAAGTAGCAAATCCAAGGTACTTTGAGCTAAGGAACAGCATAACGGGTTTGTGTGTACACGAGGATTTAGATTAATCCTGCAAATCGTATATCTTAACTTTGGTAGGAGGCAGCTGAAATGGTGAATCTGTGTTTTATGAGGATCTGAAGGTTATACTTTGAGAGGGGCTAGTATGGGTTATGCTGTTCAAGCTTATTCATCCGTAGGAGTTACAACAAGAGTGTTACGCTTAATTGTTTATAAAGTTTGCGTAGGAGTAAGTCTAGAAATATGCGTCTCTTATTTATAGTTTGTTGGTAGAAATGTTAGTTTCCGACGCATGTGTAGATTGCCCAAAAGAAGCAAGGCAGTGTATGTCAAATTTCTTGCGATTCTGGTCTCCGTGCTCTCTTTAATCATTAACATTATATGAATTACCTCTGTCCGCAATTTATTAATTTCACCGAATTGAAGATGGCTTTCATTCTTGTTTATAGTGTTAGGATGGCTACTTTACTTATCTTGCTACTCTTATTTAAAGTGATTAGCTGTAATTATCTTTCTGCTCTTATTTGAACTGAGGACCATTTATTGCTTCAGCAAGAACAGTTGTGACGATCAGATTGACATGCGATTATGCGAATACTTAAACCGGTTGCACCTTCGGCTATATGCCATTGATATGCTTTGTGTGATGGACTCTAAATAATTATGCTTTTGTATTTTGTGCAGATATGGACATTTGCTGACCAAAATCGACTTGGTTTCCTAGGTCGTCAAGAATTTTACAATGCTCTTAAACTTGTTACAGTTGCTCAAAGCAAGAAAGATTTAACTCCAGAACTAGTGAGGGCTGCCTTGTATGGTCCAGCTTCATCAAAAATTCCTCCCCCTCAGATAAATCTTGGGCTACTAGGTCCTCAGTCAAATGCAAAGGCAAATCCATCTCCTGCACTGTCAGCTAGCCCTCCATCCCCCTTGCCAGGTATTGGTGTAAGTAGCCAGCAGGCACTTTTAGCTCAGCCAAATCAAGTGTCAAGGCCTCCTCAGCCTTTGCCTCCTAGTTCTGGATTTCAATCTCTGCCGATTGCTGCAAGCCATGGTATGCCTGGGACTGGTTTGATATCCACATCTTCTTCCCCTAATTCCGTAAATTCTATTGGTGGTAGTGCGGGTGGCTCCCAAGTTGGAATTTCTTCTCAACTGTCCAACAGAAGCTTGACTCCTTCTGTAACTCCTGGAAACTTTGGCCAAATGCCGCCTCCTTCTGAACTGAAAGCACCACAAGTCACTGGTTCATTGCAACCTGCTTCTTGCAAACCGAATGATGCAGGTTCATTGAGTGACCAGGTCAGGAAGGACGACCCTAGTCCACATTCAGTGACAGGTAATGGTTTTCCGTCAGGCTCCCTGTTTGGAGATGTTTTCTCTGCAACATCCTCTCAACCACAACAGAATTCCACTGGAACTGCATATCCTACAGGCAGCGTACCTGTCTCACCGATGGGGAATTCAGTGTTATCTAGAGACCAGCCTTCAGTTAGGCCCAGTGGTGTTTCTCAACCTCCAACTCAAGCTCAGCAGTTCCCATCTGCTGGGAAAGCAAACCACCATGCTCAGAAACCCCCTATGTTTCCTGCTGCAGCTGGACAGGCAAACCAACATGTTTCTGCACATAAACCCCCTGTATTTCCTGCTGCAGCTGGACAATCTATTCCTCCTGCTGCTGGACAATCTAAGCCTCCTTGGCCAAGAATGAACCATTCTGATATTCAGAAATACAGCAAGGTGTTCGTGCAAGTTGACACTGACAAAGATGGGAGAATTACGGGTGAACAAGCACGCAATTTATTCTTGAGTTGGAGATTACCACGAGGTATTCATTCATCCATTTATGGTTTGAAAAGCTACTTTGATCTATACGTTTTCTGGTCTGTTTTTTCTCTTCTGGCAACACTTAAAATGTATAGTTGATTATGGAGCTTCTCCATCTATCCTGGTAATAGACCTGCTGCTTGGTTATTGCAGTTTCATTTTGTTATAAATTATACGTGGTTCTTTCATCTCTTCAGCATGTCAAAACCGATTTGAAGGGTGATAGTCTTTTAACGGTTGTATCTGCTTTCTGAAATAATTTATTTTGACTTCCGGCTTTGTCTTATCTGCTCCTATTGTGTGATATCTTTTAATAGGAAGCAGTGTTTTAGTGTCTTTATCTGATTGTTCTCAGTAAAGCTACTTGTCAAATACTTTCATTAGAATCGTTTATTGATATTCTTATGGAGGGGAGTAGTTATATGTCGTGTAGGCTAATTTAGATGGCTGGTAGCTTTAAGGAGGAGAATGAACACACTCATTCTCAATGTTGAATATCATAGGCCTAGTGGAATCTCAGGATTAAGTATGTCGTCATTGTGCAGTTCAGAGTGCACTGGTGAGTGGACTATACCTCACTCGGCGCCTCTTCTGATTTTACTCAATTTGTGAGGTTTTATTGATGAAAAGAGTAAACACCAGTGAGAGTTCGCTACCCCTGCCTGGTGGTGGTCTCTTTGGCTTGATGAGAGAATGACGTCTCAAATTTAATCGACTTAATTTTTTGATTGTATTTGATGGCTGGATCCTATATGATTGTTTTTAATCTTTGTAAAAAGCTTGCTTTCCAGTTATCATTGTTTAAAATCATTTGAAAAACTCCTTCTGCGGTCATGGTTGTTTTTTCTAATATCAATCCTTGTATTTGTTTTATTAGAGGTCTTGATGCAGGTCTGGGATTTGTCTGATCAAGACAATGACAGTATGCTGTCTTTGAGGGAATTCTGCGTTGCTCTCTATTTGATGGAGCGATACAGGGAAGGGCGCCATCTCCCTACAGTGCTTCCGCACTCTTTTATATTAGACGAGGCATTGTTTGCTGCCCCTGTTCAACCTACTGCTGCACATGGCGTTCCCTCTTGGAGACCTTCTCCCGGTTGACATTATATTTCGTTAAGTTACTACGTCTATGTTGGAACCTGATATACTTAACTGATGATATGCAATTTTTATTAGGTTTTCAACAACCCCAAGGAACTAACAATGCAAGAGCTATCCCTTCTGCTGGTGCCCCAAGGCCACCACGTCCAGTCCCCGTTACCCAGCCTGATGAACCCCAACAACAAAAGGCTAAAGTACCAGAGCTGGAGAAGCATCTCTTAGACCAACTTAGCACAGAGGAGCAAGATGCGTTGAACAAAAAGTTTGAGGAGGCAAAGGATGCGGAGAAAAAGGTGACTTTTATTTTATGTTGTTGTATGCTTTTCTCTTTTCCCTGCAATGAACTCGTGTATTAGACACTGAAATTCAATCATGTTGTGATGTTTGTCCTTAAAATTAATTCGGTTTACTATTCTGGACAGAGAAGTTATACTAATACAGTCTCATAGATTGTCATTGCGCATACATAGGTATCTGGACTGCGTCTGCTATCCCTTCCTTTCCTTTCACTGCTTGTTTTTTTTTTTTTTTTTCCCATTTATTCTTGTATTAGTTGCGCGCATGGTGTACTCAATATACAAAACTTGGAAACAAACATTTTCAAAGTGATAGTTGGAAGTCTGATTTTTATTCAAAGCAAAATGCTGTAATACTGGTCAAACTGAGGCTGTTTGCTTCTGATGTTTCCATACATTTCTTCAGTGATTTTGAAATAATTAGTTACTAATCATGGTATGGCCATTGTTTCGAACTATTTCATGTGGCTTTCATTATGAAACTACTCATTTCTTAGCTACTTCTCACAAATCAAGTATCACTTGTTATAGGTGGCCGAACTGGAGAAGGATATTCTAGAAGCTAAACAGAAAGTTCAGTTCTACCGTGCTAAGATGCAAGAACTTGTGAGTTCATTGTTCCCTGCATATGCTAGAATGAATATGAAATATGTCTCTGGGATCTACCTGTCATGTTTTAATCTTAAAAGTTAGCTTGTCTCAGTCTCATATTTTACATGTTCAGTTGCAAAGGATTCATCATATGTCACAATCTCTAGGTCAATTTATACCCCAACAAATTTCTATTGTTTTAGTTTCCTCGGTTATTCTCCCGACAACAATAATATTAGAGATTCCCTTTTGTTTTCTAGTTAATTTTTTTAACATATCTACCATCTTTCTGATGTACCATATGATTTCAGATCCTATACAAAAGCCGATGTGATAATAGATTGAATGAGATCACTGAAAGGGTTGTAAATGACAAGAGAGAGGTAGATTCTTGAATGTTACTTTTTAATGTTGACTTTAGATGATTTTTGTTGATTCATTTGTCTAAGCTGTCCTTCCTCAGGCTGAATCGTTAGCAAAGAAATACGAAGAGAAGTACATGCAGGTTGGAGATGTAGCTTCCAAATTAACGATTGAAGAGGCCACATTTCATGATATTCAGGTATCTCATTACGTTTGGTTTTTTGTGATCTATAAAATTGGTGGGGTGTTGCATAATTTGCATGCTTTTCAGATGTTGTCAGATGATGCTATATTTCTCATTTTGTATGTAGGAGAAAAAGATGGAACTATATAGGGCAATTGTTAAATTGGACCAAGAAAATGCTGATGGTGTTCAGGTATGTACCGCGGTACCACCTCAAATTGATGTAGTGAAGACTTATAAAATTTTCTGAGCGAAAAAGATTTATTATCCACCAGGATCGAGCTAATCAGGTCCAATCGGATCTCGAGGAACTGGTGAAGGCCTTGAATGAGCAGTGCAAAACTTATGGACTACGTGCAAAACCAACTTCACTCCTTGAGCTTCCATTTGGTAATCACACTATATGATTGCCTATATGCCATCACCTGCATGTCTTCTAATTTGGATAATTAAATGTTCGCCTTGATTTTTCTTATTTTAAATGATTTTAGTGTTGACCTCCCTTTGGTTTTATAACGATTTGTTACTCTGATTTTGATTGGTAAATCTTCTTTTTCTTGACTTTCATTGGTGAGTCAAGCTAGTTGAAGATAATCTACATTTTATCTGCACTCTACCATTCTTTTCACACAGTTCTTGCATATTAAGCTTCTGTTGTCCTCGGAGCCTTTAATCCTGCTAAATAAAGCGACAATAGATGCAAGTTCAATGGAAATGCAACAAATTAGCTTAATCCTTTTAAGCTGATTCAAATAGGGCGGAGTTTCTCATGCTTAATGAGATATGTGTGTGTGTGTGTATCAATACTTAACGGTTAAGCTCGTGTCCAGGTTGGCAAGCTGGCATTGAAGGAACAGCAGCTGACTGGGATGAAGATTGGGATAAGTTTGAAGATGAAGGTACTTATTCTCATGCTAGGATTGAAAAATACTTGTAGATGCTACAGAGAATCTTACATAGAAACGGCAGACTGTTCATTTTCAGTTTATTCTCAGTTATTTGTCTTTGGTGTTGTTTTCAATTTCAGGATTCACCTTTGTCAAAGAGCTTACTCTTGATGTGCAAAATGTGATTGCACCTCCCAAACCAAAATCTGCCTTCAGAGAGAAGGCTTCTTCGTTTGATGCTGGAAAATCGCCTACTAAGGCTGATGGCAAGTCAGAGTTGCCGAGTTCTGGGGAGAGAGCAACTGAAGATGATAGACCAGATACCAACAATACAGAGCACACAGCAAGAACTCCTCCTGACAGTCCAGCAGGAAGTAATGCTGCTGCGAGCCCATCCAAGGAATTCCGAGATTTCCGAATGAGGGACTTCAACATAAATAATGGTTCGCCACATGCATTTGACACCCAAAGGTAATACTACTACTTGTCTCTCATATTTGACTATTAAGTACTTGGCCTTTTTTGAGTACTCTGGCTCATCTAGAGTTCTCATAATCCTTTGGTTCTTCTGCAAAAAATTCTAACAAAATCTGATATGCAAATGCAGTGAATTTGGGTCTGAATCAGTATTTGACAAACGTTTCGATGAGCCAAGTTGGGGTAATTTCGATTCACATTATGATGGGGATGCAGCATGGGATTCCGTTTCCGTTGCTTCGAAGGTTTGCCAAAACGTTTTGGTTTTCAGTAATTTCTCAGTTTGCTACGGCATCTTTAACTCATACCTTCGTATGATTAATCAGGATGCTGGTTCTTTATTCGGCCCTGACGACTGGGGCCTAAACCCAATCAAAACCGGGTCCAGAGGCACAGACGCCTCTCTCCCGAAGCAGGGCCCATTTTTTGATTCTGTCCCGAGCACCCCATCCAACGTAGCTCTTCCAACGCAGGGCCACTTTTTTGATTCAGTCCCGAGCACCCCGTCCAACACGTCTTTCCAAAAGCAGGGACCGTTTTTCGATTCTGTTCCAAGCACTCCTCTTTACAATAGCACTCCTCATGCCGATAATCTCTTTGCAAGAAATAGTCAGTATGCATTTGCAGACTCCGTTCCAACCACACCAATGTATAACTTCAACTCCTCTCCCAAAAAATTCAGTGAAGGTTCTGAAGAGCCGCAATCATTCGACAGCTTCTCAAGGTTCGATTCCTTCAACATGCAAGATACCGGCCCTTTCAGTTCAAGGGATTCCTTCTCCAGATTCGATTCCATGCGAAGCACTCGAGACTCCACAGACTTTGATCAAGGATACTTTGCTCAGCCCGAGTCTCTGACAAGGTTCGACTCTTTCCGCAGCACTGCAGATTCTGATTATAATTTCGGGGCCATTCCTCCAAATTCTTCGTTTCCAAGATTCAACTCCATGAGTAGCACTCGAGACACTGATTATGGGCATGGATTTGATGACACGGTCGATCCATTCGGGTCAGGTGAACCATTTAGGTCTTCTCACGAAGCTCAAACGCCATCGAGGGATTCTGATAGTTGGAAAGCTTTCTAGTTTCACGAATTTTATCATTATTTTTTTGTGTGAGATGATCGATCTTGTTTGCTATGGAGCCATATTGTGAGGGAGCTCAAGTCGTAGGTGAGGCTACTTGGTTCTTCCATTTCTCAGATGATTGAGCCGATCGGTTTTTTCTTTTTCTTTTTTTGTGTAATTACTTTCTTTTAATTTGCTCTTGATTATTAGTGTTTTTCTTTCTTTGTTTATTTTTGGTGTTGATAAATAGCATATTCGTTATTAATATTTGTCAGGATTGTAAAATTTGTAACACTGTACAAGAAGTCTTTCTACAGCAGTCTTTTTGAAACTTATAAATTTTGAGAGACGTATATGTGTAGGTATTCAGCTACGTATTTTTGAGGAATAATTTACTATCTACGAAGTACGTTCTATGTTTATTTCTCGCTTAATAAGGTAACTGCTGGAATTGAATTATGTAATTGCACTTTTCATTTTTTTTTTTATTTTTTATTTTTGAAGGATAATTGCTCTTTTCATAATACTACAACATATTTGCAAACAATTACTATAGCAGTCATAATGGGATGTTATTCCTCTTAACGTTAACTACTCATTTAGAACAATTTTGCTTTATTAGAACTAACTTGAGTTATAAGAAGGGATGGTAAATTGGTTGTTCGTCACATATGTATATTTAAATAAATTATCTAAGCATGTGTAGTTCAATTTTATTTTATTTTGGCATGGAAATGGAAAGAGATCCAATTAATTGATTATATTATTTGTTCTTTTAATTTGAGTAATAAGTTATCAATTTTTCTTAAAATAACCATTATTGTTACTATTATTTTCTTATTTGACTTGATTCATTCCATTTCCCCATAACCCATCTTGAACCAAACAGCATTGAGCATCAAAATATTAGAATTATGAGATGCATGTATAGTACAGACTAAAAAAAAAATCAATCTAATGACTGTATTTGTCTTACATCGGAAATAATGTGTACTGAAAATGTCACCTTAGTCCCCATGAGCTACATTCATTCATTCATTCATTCTTCTGGATAGTGATAGAGATTTTATTGAAACACTTGTTCCATCACCTCATCAACAAAATAGAAATAGAATATGATTCTGATTTCCAGGGAAAGCTAGAGTAGAAGAACCACAGCATATGAATAATTGTAACAAACGCATTCATCTATGATCTCAACCAATTAGGATATATGATAATCTCGCTGTTTCCTGTGCAATTAATCCATCCCCAATCATATCATCCAACCCTAGCAACAAGCACATTCAATTCAATTGAAAATATCAAAATCAAAATGAAAATCAATCGAGCTCCTTCTGCACCTTGATCCCCATGGATTGGGCGGTGCCGATAATCGACTTGGAAATGGCCTCGAGCGACAGGTACTTGCAGTAGGGATCGCCCTGCTTGATCTTCGCGATCTCGTACACGTGCTTCAACGTGATCGTCGACGCGCTCACGTGCCCCGGCCGCCCGCTCCCGCCCTCGATCCCCGCCGCCTTCTTCAGGTACCACGTCACCGACGGCGACTTCACGATGAACTCGAACGTGTTGTCGGTGAACGCCGTTATCGTCACCGCCATCGGTGTATCGGCCTTGTATTTCTGGGTCCGGGCGTTGAAGTCCTTGCAGAACGCCATCAGATTCAGCCGGTACTGACCCAGCGCCGGCCCCACCGGCGGCGCCGGCTTCGCTGCGCCCGCCGGAACCGTCAGCCGGATCGTCGCCGACACTGGACGTCGGATTAGTATTTCTTTGAGCGACGCCATTTTTGGGAGCTGGAGTGAGCGGCGCTTCTCTTGTATCTCTCCATTTAAGGGTTTTAGGCCCAATGGGCCCTAAATCTATTTTTGATTAATCATTTTATTGAAGTGTTGATAGAATATCATGACATTACTATTACATTTTTTTTGCTTATAATTACTAATAGCTTGGCTCATTCACAATTTTAATTGTGGTACATTTAGTAATCAAAATATGATTTAAAATTACGAAACCAACAAGAGCATGCGACTTCGTTCGTATTTCACTTTTTGTTGCAATCAGTTCTATATAAAAAATTAGTAGATTTTTGAAGATTTCTTTCTCTACAATAAAATTGGATAGATCAAAAGTTGGGTCATGGAACAAATGAGATATAATTCGAGGTACAACCTGAAAACCTTTGATTAAATGATGTGATTTGCCTTACAAAAGCAAAAGTAATCGTGAAAACTTGCATAGAAATGCAGGAAGAGGAGGTTAGGATTGAGATTTTTCTGCCTTCTCGTCCTTGTAACCAGAAGCCTTCCCACTTCTCCCAGCCAAGAATTTCCCCGGAAGTGATTCGGTGCTGTTTATATCGAGACCGTGATATGATCTGCTTGCAAAATATTCAGCCCCGGATTTAGCTCCACTCCTAGTCACTGATCGGGTATCTTCGTCTCGCACTTGCAGCGCTTTCTCCGTCACATTCACCAATGATAGGATTTCATTCTTTTCTACCTCGTCATCATCTGAGATTGCAGAAGCATCAGTTGCTACTGGAAAGACAAGTAAGTTGAGAGTGATGTAAACTACAAAGTCAAATAATAAGAACCTTGTAGATCCAAATCTTCAACATAACCGCCCTGAATGAAAGAAAACCGTGCTTCTTCAGATTGCCCCCTTTCTATAGAAGGAGTTGAAGCAATCAAATCTCTAAATTCCATCACATAAGCTCCGGTCCATTGACTTCCCCTGGCAATTGAACTAAAAAGTATAATCACCCATAGAAATAATAGGAACACCAAACTGCTTGGTGACTAACAAATGCCTCACTATTCTATTCCTGATCGGTGCATAATTTCAGATACAATTATAGCATATTAAGGCAATTTACAAAGATTAGAAATGAAAATACGGTACTTTCAGATGAAACCAGAATATAATTATTTCCATGATTAATTCCATGTTCCTTGATCTGGAGAAGGATCGATAGAAATCATTCCATCATTAGAGATTACGAACTACTAAAGCTCCATAAGGCAAGATCAATAAATACTAGAAGATCAACCAATGAATATTCTAAAATGATCATTCGGAGATTAGTTGTAGCTAATTATTCTGAAGCAATAAAAAAAACAGCAGCTGCAGGGAATTGATACCTGTCAAAAGCAAGTATGGCTTCATATGGAGTAATTATGGGAGCTAAGAACTCTTTACTGTCCAACAGTGCTGTTTGTGCACAAGAGATATTGATAAAGACGTCACACTACAAAGGGGCAGATAGCATATCAACAATACCGCTGCAAGCTATGCAAATAATCAATAGTCTTCTTGGCAAGCACAAAATGAGGTTACCTCAGGAAAATTGGCCAGTTTTGCAGGATTTGGTCTTCCCATTACAAAAGTATAGGACTTTTTTCCAGCTTGTGTTATCAGTTCCCTCATTTGGTGAATCATATGTAGATAACCAGCTGTCATAACAATTGAAGGGCTAAGAATCGTGCATTGGAATCGAGATATAGGAAGAAAAAGAAGACGTAAGGCAACATAAAATGTGTCGTCATGTAATCCCGAAGGAGGGACATCAAGCATTATAAGGTAACACAAATTTGGAAGTATGACAAAAACCATTTTGATGATCCATTAGTATAATTTTCTCCGTAACAGTTGAGACAATGAAAAGTCTTGAAAACGCACATAATACATTTTACACTGTACCTGCTCCAAGTGTTCCGACCATGATTCCAACCATGTTGGCATCCTTCGCTTTTTCAACCAGATAATACCTTCCGGTTCATTTAAACATGATGTTAGACAAATTTGCAAGTGAATAGAAATGTAATACTAACAGAAGACAGAATTAACAAGAAAAAACTCCAGTTAGTACCTACGCCTGAGAATTTTTTTCTGTTGAGATACGTCTGTCACCAAGCAGTCTGCTGTTGCATCATATCTAACTAAAAGCAAAGCATAACATCAGTTCTGGAAAAAGCATAGCTAAACATGAATCTGAGCAGGTACTACAAGGAATTATGGCAAGATTGATGAAACATATATGATAATATATCTCAAAGAGCATACAGAAAATAAAACTTGTATTCTACTGTTTAATTAGATTTGTGTAGTTTTTGCCCCAAACCACATCTCCTACACTAAGGAATCACTCATAATCATAACATATCAACATAGGAAAAGTTCTTCCCAGAGCCGCATGATGCTAGTCCAAGGAGTCTCTCAATTCACTAACTTGTGATATTGAAGACATCTGGAGACAGTTTCAGTTTACTAGCCTTTCTAAAAGGTTATTAAAACAAAAAGGTCTTACCTAATGTCATATCCAATTCATGTACCATAAATTTTCCAGTAATGTGCACATGCTGTAGAGTTCATGTTCCTTTTCCCTATCAACGTGGTGAATAAACTCACAAGCTAATAAGGATTATTACCTATTTCGCAGTTATTGAAAGTCAATACAACATTTGCAAATGCTTGATTGTCCGAGCCAATCCAGAAAAGTAAATAATCCTCCATTTTCCGTCCTTGGGGAATTCTCCAGCTCAAACCTCCTATATTATGGTTTTGGCCAGATTCTTCAGCAGGGCATTCTTGTACAACTTGGCTACCGACTATAATTTTATTTGCAGATGTACATATCTCGGATGGGCTAACAATCGAACTGCATACATCGGCATAAAGAAGTTCTAACATGAATGTCGATCCGGGTATGCTTAGAGCATCAGAAGCCAGCGCCCTTTTAATTTCTGGTATTGCATGTCCATATTCCAGTCCACTTAGGACCTAGTTATCATAAGCAACAGATTACAAATCAATAACCATTGCAGTGTAACTAAATAATCTGAAAAGCATCTAGTTAGGATAAAGACCAAGGATCGAATCTATGACTTTGTGAACTTCACTGGCTCAAGAGGTTCATGCAGAATTAAAATAGATGCAACATGCTGTTACTTAATTATTTGTTTAAAAGGCACATAAACACACTCTCATAGACACTCTTTGTTGGCAAAAACATTAGTGCGTAAATGCAAACCAATAATGCACTGGCACTTGATAGGAATAACTGGTGCCCATGATTGTAACTCTCATGAGCTCTTCTCGTGTGCTCCAAAGTTCATAGTTTCCAAATAAACAAGGCTGCCTATGTCTAAATGGGAACAAAATTTTAATTAAGATGGTCGCATAATACCTATGACACTGGTTAGTTGGTTTATATATTTAATACTCCCTCCGTCCCAACCTATGACACTGGTTAGTTGATTTCAGTCAAACGCCTCAAATAGGTTGGGCCGAAGGGAGTATTCAATTAGGAAGTAGTGAACATCTTATTCATACTTGTGTGATGGCTAACAACCGATTAACAATTGCATACCCAAAAATCAAGAAATGACAATAGGTTGCCAAGCTAGCAGCTAATTTTTATGTAGTAAGAACTGATCAAACATGATAGAAAAAAGTAGATTGATCTAGTATTAATTTTATATGATGTTATGATATAACCGTTAGACCATTATATACTTCCATTTATTTATTTATTTATATTCAAATAAAAAGTTAAAAAATTAACGGACAAATAAGATTCTTAAGTCCTTGTATTGGCCAATGTATAAGCATCACTAACATACCAAAACAGGCTTGCCACTTTTCAGACCCTGATTGAGCAAACTTTTTGCACAATTTGATGGGCTGATTGAAGCTTTATCAAAAATGAACAATGCAGGAATAGTTGATGTCCTGAAAAGAACACGGATAAATAATTACATAATTAACCTAGAAGAACACTGCATACCTACTCAATATTCCAAAGGCAAGTTATTATATCAGAATCCTGAAGACGAAGTAAGTTGAAACCCCAAGCATCATAGAATGGAAAGAAAAATCCCTTTTCTGTCAGATTTTCATTGCTACAGCAGGGATAGAGCCGAAGCTTACAATGCAAAATCATTTCACAAGCTAAAACTGCTTATTTTCATCGATAGATCCAACCATATCAATGTCTCATGACTGCCTAACCACAAATGCTCTGAGTGAGACTTGACAAGCTGCACATACATGTAACACACTGCTCTTACCGCTGGAATCAGATAGTGAAACTAGACTTAGCATAGAACGTTACTAAGGAAAGCTACACATACACTGATACACTGATACACATACACATACACATACATAATAAGTAGTAAAACTAGACTTATCAAATGTTACTAACGAAAGCTAAACATAGATGTAACACACCACTCTTAATGCTGGAATGAAGTAGCAAAACAAGATCTAGCATGGAAAACGTTACTAACGAGCTGAGGCATGTATGGCCGTAATGAACAACGCATTGGGCACCGACATGTGCGGCCCCAACTTCATCGACGCAGCAGCTTCCATAAGTAGTGTCAGCCATTACATACAACTTCACTGATGAATCGAGCTCCCGCCGCAGCGCGCTAACCACCCTCATAGAATCCTTCAGCACCTCATCCGGAAACTTCACCAAAAACATCAAGAGTGTGTGTGAGAGAGATTGTAGCGATTAAACTCAGAAAAAAAAAAAAAAATCATCCCATTTTATAAAATGTTCGTAGATATAAGAGGCATCATTCATTGTATTGCTACCTGTAGAGCTACTCTAGTGAATCCACCGCTACGGATGAATTCCGCTACCCGGGATATTTCGTAATTGTCCATGGCCAGTAATAATTTGAGCGAAAAAGGTAGAAATAAGCTAATCGCAGCAACGCTATAGAAGCAAAGAGTTCACAATTTCCTTCAGAAATTAGGTCGTCGAAGGAGATGGGAACTCGATGGCGAATTGAAGAGACTAGTCGTCGGAGTTTCGCAGCTCGGTTGGCGGCGCTATTTTGCCGCTGCTGTTTCCACAATACTAGTACGGAGTACTTCGTAGTATTTTCTTTTGGCTTTAATTGCCGATAAATTTTTCATTTTAAAACGGCGTCGTTTTAGTAATAAATTTTGGTTTTATCATGTCGATATCAATTTCAAAATCAAAATAAATTGAAATGAGGTATATTTTTTTCGCGCTAATTTATAATTTCATGTGCAATTCACGATTTTATTCAAATTCATAATTTAATTTTGTTAACTGCCACATTTTTTTTTAAATATGTTGATGTTGATAATAAAATAAATTTTAATACGACTAATATTACATAATTATACACTCCCGCCGTAATTCATGCGACATAGTCCTAAATGACAAACTAACCGATGTATTAT
Source organism: Mentha longifolia (assembly GCA_001642375.2). Classification (NCBI taxonomy): domain Eukaryota; kingdom Viridiplantae; phylum Streptophyta; class Magnoliopsida; order Lamiales; family Lamiaceae; genus Mentha; species Mentha longifolia. The sequence continues at coordinate 470,754 of CM038111.1, forward strand.
TCTCATAAAAAATAAAAATAAAAAAACCGATGTATTATATATTGATATATACATAATTTGAATTACTTTATTTGCCCTAAATATATAGTAGTAACTCGGTACATTACATATGAAATTAATATGAGCCTGGGCCTTTCAAAAATAATTAAGAATTCTTGACAATGTCGAGTATCAAATTGCTAAGTTAGTACTCCGTAGAACATAAGTATAGATATACATATAGATATAGATTATGTACAACACCCATACTATTATATGTACAAGATACAAACAATAAACTTAATCAGTGCAGCAAAACTAGCTAGAGTTCGCTGCCATTGAAGTATTTGGCAAAGCAATCTTCCTTTCTGCAGTATGTCTTGATGACTTTGTAGACTTCGATCAATAGCTTCGGAAATCGACTCCTAAAATACCAGTCGAACCCTTCCGGAACTGGTCCGAGCAGCTCCTGATACGAACACGATTGAAAAACGAAATGCTTCAGAGTACGAACGCGATTTAAAACGAAAAGGCTTCAGAGTATAGCATAGTTACAACCAGATCCATTTTAAAAGGCCACAAAAATTCCAGAGATGGAACTCAAAATACTAATGGATTGTCTCAAGAACAAATATGTGTGGTGCGTGTGATCACACATGATCAGAAGTTCAGAACTTAAACTCGAAGGTTTAAGATGCAATTTGTAGAAAAAAGATAATTTTCTTGCAATTTCAGTGGAAACCTACATATTATTCTCCAAGGGAAGCTTAAAAAATTAGAACCCATTGCAACATGGAATCATCCATGTGACTTTAGAGGATGTATACTTAATTACGTACTAACGAATCCAAAAAACAGCCTCACGATTAAAAGTATGAAGAGTACCTGAATTTCGGCAGGAATCTCCCTGTAGTGATTCAACTTATTGCGCATGACTCTAAGTAAGTCACGAACACTATGAAACCTGTATCGTCTATAATGGCCAATATTATTAAGAAATGCGAGATCCATCTTTTCATTCCAGTTTGTACCCAAAGCCAAAGGGGCTATACTTTCTAATGATTTCAACAGATCAGACTGAGTCTCCCTATCTTCCATTTCTACCCTATCACTGGTGTCACGGAGGAAGGAAAGCCGCATCTCAGCGCTCCAAAAAAGAGGATGATTAAGCACATCACTCGCCTTTGGCCTTTAAAATCAAAAATTCAGGAGCATGAAATCAGTAGGTGATGAAAGTTATTAAAGTACCAGTATCTTAAAAAAGGTTAAATTATCCCGATCTGCAGTAAACATTGAATATATACCTCATTTCAGCATTGGGATTTAACAACTGCAACAGTAGATCAACTACTTCCGGAATATGTTCCAGCAGAGAAAGGTCAACCTTATTTTTTGCAATGTTGATATCACGTTCCAGACGGCTTCCAAAGGGATGTCTACCACCAGTAATGCAGAAAAACAAAACACAGCCGAGACTAAACAAATCTACTGCCCGGGTTTGCCGCCCATGAAGTAGCAGTTCAGGTGCCTGCCATCCAGAACTTCCGCATCCTGAAGCAGAATCATTAAGCAATGAGAACCAAAAAGTTGACTTTGTAATAATAAATTCACTTTCTATCAAGAACTGTACTCGACTAAGAAAGACAGTGCAAGGCTGCATCGGCAAACATTACTGGCTATCTCAATCATTTGACAGCAATTCTTACCTGTACCATGATTACTTAAGGCTGACATATCTCCAACAAGGTGCTTGCTAATGCCCATGTCTGAAAGCTTTGCACATAGATATCTTTCATTTACTATCAACACATTTTGAGGCTTCAGATCCCGATGAACAATTCCCAACTCATGTAGATGGGAAATTCCTGAAATTATATCCCTGCATCAAAGTATCTTGTATTATGCAATTTTTATTTTACCCTAAGAAGAATGTAAGGAAGTTAGATGACCTCATCAATTTTAACAACAAAGGTGAAGGATATCCATCTGAGTTCCACATGTCAAATTCTTGCTTAAGACTGTCCATAGAATCCAGGCGGAGTGGACACTCTGCTGCAATCTCAACATTCTTCCCAAATGTTGGGTAGTTAGGAGACTTTGAATGCATACTAATAAGATCATTTAAGCTGCAAGAACAGCGTTCTAATGCAATATACACGAAATCTTGGTCTTGCTCTACTCCGTACCATCTAACAATATTTAGATGACGATCAGACACAATAAGATTTTGGATTTCTTTAACGGCAATATCATTGTAAGCTCTCACAAGACGCTTCACGGCTACTGGACGACCTTCATAAATCCCCTCAAGAACAATGGTACCATTACTACCTTTTGCAATCTCTTTATTTGAAACAAATAATTTACCAATTGTGCGCCCATCTCCACTGTAACAATGCGGTCGATTAAGGTTCATCCAGAAGTTATTCTCACTCTTAATCAGAGTGTGTTGGGCCTCAGTGTCTTCTTTGTCGTGCTTCCCATCATTACTTCCAGATTTTCCTGCTTTGCGAGATTTTTTCTTTTTTGAACGTATATTTGTATAGCTCGTGCCAGTGGCCTGCGCATCCAATTCTTTTGTTCTAGAGACCACACTGTAATGGTAGACAAACCAGACTACAAGAGAGACAAAAACAAGAACAATGAGCATATTACTTATCCAGCGATTTTTGTTGAATGAGTTTGAAGGAAGAACACCCTCAAGGTCCTTGCTGTCACGTGCATCTAGAAATTTATCTCCATTATTTCGGAAAGGAAGAAGTTCCAGAACTTTTTCAACATTTGGCTGTGAAGGAAGAACATCAGCTGTGGGTGCTGGAAGCATCCTATCATGATGAAGTCCCTTAGATGGCCCATTGGCCAAGGACAAGGCTTCAAACATATTCTGATTACGGAAGCGAAAGACAAGTGCCTTTGACTGGCATGGCAGGGGCATATTATGAGGAGGATCAGGTTGTGAAGACTCATCTGAAAGGGTATCAGAAAGCGACTTCTCAACATCTTGACAAAGGAATGCAGCTCCAATTTCAGCAACTGTCACATTCCATAGGACTTTGTCTGAATTTGGAAGAAACGATGTCAATGTGTAATCTGTCCTTGTAATATAAAGAGGTAGCTCATCATTCTTTATGTTGGACTCAGATTGGTACTGCTTATTTGTAGTGGCATTATGAGGAAACTCATTAAAACTGCTCTGGGTAGTTGATGGAGGATCAGATATTCGGTATGTATGGATAACCCTTCCTGTCTTTGCATCAACTAAAAAAGCAGAGCTCTTTTTGGTACCGAGTACAATTCCTCCGTCCTCTGCTATTTGAGGTGTAGAACTTATATACTCTTCAAGACTCTTCATAAGTTTCTAAAGACATGCAAATCACATACAAATTAGTGGCAGTTTTAACAAAAAAATAAATAAGCTGATACGCGATATCAATTACCATATGAAAATAAAATAAACATAGGCGTCTTAGAAGACTATTTAGCCTTGCATCAAATCAACACAATGTGACATCAACAAACAGTAAACACAACTATCCTCTGAAATACTTCCTACGTACAACAAAGTTCCATAAATTCTAATGAATCTAGTTCAAGGATTTGACAAAAATATATTTACCAGTTTCCCAAGGCTGTTGTGAGCGTATAGTTCCCAATCATCTCCACAATCAATAAAGTAATTACTTTCTACCCCAGATGCATTATCCTTATCATTAGGAGGAGCCTGATACGATGAGTAAATCCGAGGGCCTGATGAAAATGACCAAAGAGGCTTCAGGGCACCAACATCCAATAGATAAACAGTACCATCCAAAGCCGCCACTAATGCAGTATCAGGCACTCTGAGCCAAAAAAGATGAGAATGGATAAATGAATTTCTCAGAGTAATGACTTACACAAACCATTAACCAAATTTAAGATTCATAAACCAGAAAAGACAAATAAGTAAGCTCGGTTATTTAGGAGTCTTCGGAATTCTTTTCCTACAAATTTAGCTTATCAAAACAAATATAAGACAAATATCTCATCAAGATAAATTAAAAACATGGGGAAAAAAGGAACAAAACAAGGTAATTCCCAGATTTTTGCTCGATCATAGACATTTTAGAGGCCCAATTCCCAGTGATTACAGCTACAACCAATTCAAATTACACAATAATAAAATAAAAATAAAAGGAGCGAACTTACTTGGTGGCGTCGGACAGCAAAACCCGGCGCCCCGCAGTTTGAAAACTGGCGCCATACCGATCCACTCCGGTGGGGGAGTTGAGAAATCCAAGAGCGGAGTAGCTCAGAAATAAAGCACACACAAAAAGCAGAGAAAAGCGGCGTTTCATCTCAAGTCCGATCAGATGCGTGCCCTATTTCTCCTTGATATCGGTGCAATTACATAGTAGTGATAAATAGATAATAATCCAGAAACTGAGGAAGGTGATATATAAACGAACGGAGTGGATGGGAAATTGAAGGGGAAACGAAGATTCGAAGCGTGAATAGGAGAAGAGAAGAGATGGTGGTTCTCCGCAGTAGAGCGCGGTTTCTTTGCAGCTTCTTCTTCCTCGCTGCGACGCCAAATGCCTGATCCTGATTGTTCTTTTTTCCTTGTGAATCAGTCTCCGCAGTCAAACTTCTGACTTTCTATACTTCCGTCTATTTTCTATTTCTAGCCTGCCCTTCTGCAATTAGTAGCGCGGAATAATAATAATTTTGAAATGAATAAATATTGAATATATGTTTTTAAAAAATTGAATATGTTGTACTACCTCGATCTCATTTATTTAGTCTCATTTGCTTTATGCGCGTATTTCTACCGAAATTTAATACGGGTTTTTAAAATATAATTTTGTAGTATCGTTTTTTTTACGGGATACTATGAGTTTTACGGATACTATGACTCATAGCATCCGTAAAAAAAACGATACTACTATAAAATTATATTTTAAAACTCGTATTAGGTTTCGGTGGAAATACTGTGTTAAATAGTAAATGGGACTAAATAAATGAGATGAGGTAGTATATTAGTACTCCCTTATGTCCCATTTAAGACTATACATTTCTTTTGGATGCATTTATGAATTAAGGAAAAGTTGTTAAGCCATGTTTGGTTCACATTTTTTGGGGCAAGAGAATTGAATCAATTAATTGATCCATTACATTGTTACCCTTCAAGAAGGAGGGGAAACAAGGAGAAAGTGAACCCCCTCACAAGTGACTCACTTTCTACCATTGAACCAAACACTCAATAAAAGTAACCATTATTATTACCATTCTCTTACTTGACTTGATTACATTCTATTTCCGTTACCCAACTTGAACCAAACGACTCCTGAGGGTATTTTTATTAATTTTAATATTCTTTATTTAAGTTTTCTGAATAATTAATTTTTTTATTGAATATTTGTTCTGACTAATAAAATTTTGTATTCTTTTGAAGTAATGTATGAAAGTGTCCCCTTAGAGATAAAAATATCAAATTTTGTCCATTAAATACCAAAACATAAATTTTGTCCACTTTTTGTGCGATTTTCCAAAACTACACTCTTCTCTTTCCTTTTTCTTCTCTCCTCTCTTTCTTTTTCTCTCACATATTTGCAGAGATATTTCTTAATTTCAATCTTTCACTCTCTCTCTCTAAAAGCTCAGTCCCCTTCTCTCTCTAAAACCCTAGCAACACTACAACCGCCGAAATCATCCCCAACGCCTCATCTTTCTCCACCGCCGATCGGCGGCGAACCCTAGCAACCACAAAGAAGTGGAATTGAAGGAATCTACGTTGCTCGCCGCTCGAACCGCCGGTCGCTCGAACAGAGAGTTAGATTTGGATGCAGATATGTTGAACTCTGAAGCTGGAACCACCAAGGTCTCCTCTCTCGCCACCACCACTGCTTTCTTCTACAACTCTATCATATTAGATTTGAGTAGGTGTCTAATTTTTTTATGGCTGAAGCATTTTTCTCAATTTTTTGTTTGGTTTTGGGTTTGGTGGATTTATGCATTTTCTGTCAATTTTGTCAACGTTTGAATGATACGTATTCCTTCTTCATTTTCTTTTCTTTCCTCTCTTCTTCTTCTTTTTATTCTTCTTCTTTTTCTTTTCTCTTTTGTAGCCAACGTGATTTGTAGAATTTTCATTTGTATATGTGTTTTCATAATATATATAAGTTCCAAAAGCAAAGTGGTCATTCTCCATGAAATGGAGGGAGTATATAATATGTGCTTTCTTTTTTATTTTTTATTTTTTTGCAGAATAGTTTTAATTATAGTAATTTAGTGTTGGGGATTTTATGAATTAATGTTTATAATTTTTAAAGATTCTTACTATAATTTCAAAGATTCTTACTATATTTTGGTAAGAATTTATTAAATTATTATGGTCTCTGACATGTTCAGTTAGAAACGTTCGGTTATTATTTTGAAGATTCTTACTATAATTTCGAAGATTCTTATGTTATTCTTGGTAAGAATTTAATAAATTCTTACGGTCTCTGAAACGTTTGGTTAGAAATTGTTTGTTTCTTACATTTCTTTCTAGATGATTTGGTAAAAAAATGGTAAGTAATTGCAATTCTTTCCTCATATGTGATAAGAATTTTAACATATTCGCAATAAGCTAGTGTTAGAAAATGTGAATTAAATAAATTGTTAAGTGAATTGGAAGAATATAAGAAATTGTCAAATTCTTTTCCAAATATGTTGGAAAATGATAAGAAATTGATAATTTCTTACCAAGTTATTTGGTAGAACGTATTTAAAGATAATTTTTAAGAAATTGTCATACTTGTAGATAGTAAGAAATTGATAATTTCTTACGAAGTTATTAAACGTTTCAAAGATAGTTTATTAGAAATTGTCAAAATTCTAACCAAGTCATGGTCACACATACAATTTCTTATCAAATACATTTGTTAAAATTTCTTACCAATGGAATTAGTAGAATATTAGAAATTGTCAAATTCTTACAAAACGAGTTGGAGAGAAAGTAAGAAATTGTAGATTTCTTACTATTTTATTTGGTAAAACGAATTAAAAAATAATTTGTACGTACTTACAGTAAAAAAAAATAAAAAAAAAAAAAACAAAAGGAGAAGGAAAACTGGAAAAAGTGTAAGAAAAAATCAATTTGGTGAGAAAAAATGAGAAGAAAAAAAATGAAAAAAAAGGAAAAAACGAAAAAAAAAAAGAGAAGACATAATAGTAAAAAAAAATAGGAAAAGAAAATATAAAAACAATTAAAAAATTCTAACAAAAAAAAAGAAAAGAAAAAAAGATGAGAGAGAATAAAGGAAGAGAGAGAGGAAAGAGGGAGCAAGAGCACATGGGGGAGTAAAAAGAGGAGGGATATTTTAGTCTTTCATTCAAAAAAATGGGCAAATATTGTGTATTTCTTATGCTTTTGACAAATTTTGTGTTTTTATCATCTAAGGGTGTGTTTGATAGGGGAGATAACCCATGATATAAGCAAATATCCTGGTCATTTCTTACGTTTGGTATCCCGGAAATAAAAATCCTTGGGCCCGTGAGATTTTGGTTGGCCCGGGAGCAAACACTGTTCTTCCATGAAAAAATTTCTCCCCTCCCCCCCCGTTTGAGATTTCCCCCTTCAACAGTGGAGACTCACCCCACTTCTTCCTCGCGCTTCTTCCTCGCGCCACCGTCTTCTTCCTCACGATTCTTCCTCTGCAACTCGCGCCACCGTCTTCTTCCTCGCGCTTCTTCTCTGCAACTCGCGCCACCGTCTTCTTCCTCGCGCTTCTTCCTCGCGCCACCGTCTTCCCTTCCTCGCGCCACCGTGCTGAACCTTCCTCCCACCTCGCGGCGCCGCCCTCCTCTCCACTCGCGCACCCTCCTCCTCTCTCAGCCGTCGGTCTCCTCCTCTCTCAGCCGTCGGTCGCCTCCCTGAAATTAGTGGTCTATTTTTGGGGGTAAAATTAGGGTTTCTATCAGGGTTTAATCTCCTTTACCAAACAAGTAGCTCAAAAAAGGATTGTTGGGCTATCATGGTTTGGATTACTATTCTTCCAAGAAAAAAATTCTTATCCCTGAATTCTACCAAACAAGCACTAAGGGACATATTAGTTGTTGGCTCTATTATTTTTTTATTTTTGAATAATTAATTTTATTCTGAATAATTAATTTAATTAGACAAAATTATGTCTTAATTAAGTAAAATAAGGGCCCAATTAGTGGCTCTAATTTTTCTCTAATTATGTCCAACTATTTTCATATATAGAATTATATAAAATTGTGTCATTTTGAATATGACGGCCCAAAAAAAATAGATATCGTCTTAAATGGATTGGGGAGTATCTAATAAGTCCCTTTTTTTTCATTAAAAACTATGTCCACATTTTGAATATAAAATAGTATTTGTCTATACTAATCTCCCTTGTATTACTATTACAAAGCAAATATCTCCACATATTACACACGCATTAAGTCGAATTTATTTTTGAACTTGGACACTTATTAATAAAATAAACTATGAACTATTGCAATTTTTCCACAAACTCAATTTCAAGTTCTAAACTGAATTTGTTCATCTTACTAAAACGTCATTTCAACTATGAAAATTAAATAAAAAGAATTATTTTTTTTTTTAATTTTAAATCCACCGAAATTGGAACCGAATAGTAAAAGTTGCCAATTAAATTCCGATTCCAAATGGCCATACCCATAACTTTCGATCTTGATTTTAGTTCCAACTCGTACCGGCTGGTTGGGCACCTCTAAGACTACCAATATCAGCAACCACCCCAAACAATCAACCATAACAACTTTTTTGAATATTTAATTAACTTCTCTCTCTTCCATTTACGCCAACAACCATCTCTATTTTTGATAGTTTATCAATGACCACCCTAACACCCAAACACCATATTATTATATATTTTTATTTAATTATTTTTAAATATAAGAATAAGTAATTATAACAAAAATATAATTAAATAAACAGAAATTTGTGCAATTCATATCCATAAAAAAAACCGAATGTGATAAAAAAAACTATAAGAAATTACATTACACAATCGAAAGTAGATGAAATTCTTAAAACAAATTATGAAAATTACACTTTAAACACGATTGCCGAATTCCATAACACAAATTCCTTTTGGCCGGTGCCAACAATGGCATTCGTACTAACGAAACAATAAGCAGACATTAGTGCTTCGTCTTCTTCATTTGTCCAACCACATGGAGTATTTGAAGTTTTTTGGGGTGATTTTGAGGAGATGGTTGATATTCGGGAATATGAGAATTAGTAGGATTTTGTAAAAATTGAGAATTCATATCGAAATCGGCATTTAAAATGTCATCCGAAGTAGAATAATTCTCAAAACTAGAATAGTAATCTTGAGATGGATCAAAATTTTGAGAATTGTACAAAGAATGATCATCGGGATCCATAAGAAAATGAAGAAAACTACAAGTGTAGAGAAAAATTAGAGAGAATATGAAAGTGTGTGAAAGTATATCATGTTTGGCCTCGATTTATAGAGAATGAAAAAATAAAAATTTTGGCATAATTATTACTTCCTCTGTTTCAAGATTGTTAACACGTTTCTTTTTCTTTCTTTTTGGCACATATTTCCACATTTCTCGATGATGGATTTTAAAATAAATTTTGAAGTATCTTTTCTTTTACGAGATACTTCGTGTGTCGTAGTATCCCGTAAATAAAAAAATACTTCAAAAAATTATTTTAAAATCCATCATCGAAAAGCATGGAAATGTGTGCCAAAAAGAAAGGAAAAGAAACGTGTCAACAATCTTGAAACAGAGGAAGTATTATTTTTTAAATAAAAACACAAAAGATATGGTTATTTATCTAAAAATCTAAATAAGAATTTGACGGACGAATTAAATAGTGACAAGTGGCACAAACTCATTAGTTGAAATAAAAAATATTATCTTCATCAATGCAAAATACCATGGTTCACTTGGGCAAGGTGTCCGGACGACAATTTGCCAAGATTGAAGACCAGCCTTGTTTTTTCATTTTTATTTTTATATAATGACATGCAATAGACCGACCAACTCCGATAATGGTAGTCTAAGACTACCATTATCGATAGTTGTCGGCTGGGTGGGTGCCGTGTCATTACATGAGGAAAAAAAAAATGAGGGTGGTCTTCAGAAGGAGTATGGACATGCAGTGGAATGAGGACCATATTGCTCTCCATGAATATGGATTAAATTATTTGAGACTTCTCATTTTCTTATTCGTCTAATTAATTCTTATCTAAAATATCTGATAATTTATCATATCATTTTTAATTTTTAAAAAAACCAATATATTCTTTTCATTTTTTCATTAACTATGATTAAAAGAATAATAATTATACAACAATTATACTCTCTTTGTCCTCTATTTAGTGACACTCTTACTATATTGGGGCGTCTTCCCTTTACTGAAACTTTCCGTTTTGGGATGTAGGCATCACAATCACTTTAACATTTTATCACACTACTTTTAAATACTTTAACATTTTAATACTATTAAGAAAATTAGATTGACCCATAATTATTTCACTTTAACACTTTAACACATTAATTTATTATTATATCATCAAAATATAAAAAAACTTGTGCCCAAGATTTAGGTTCACTAAATAGAGGACGGAGGGAGTACCAAACATGTTATACTTTCACACACTTTTGCATTTTCTCTGATTTTTTCTCTACACTTGTAGTAGTTTTCTTCATTTTCTTATAGACCGGGGTGATCATTCTTTTTGCAATTTTTAAAATTTCGATCCATCCAAAGTTTATTATCCTAATTTTGAGAATCATCCAACTTTCGATGAATTTTCATACTCTAATTTCGATATGAATTCACAATTTTCACATAATCCTACCAATTCTCATAACTATGAATATCAATCAGTCTCTCCAAATATCTCAAAGAAAACTTAAAATACTCCACAAAGTTGGACAACTCAAGAAGACATAACACTAATGTCTACTTATTGTTTCGTTAGTACGAATGCCATTATTACCACCAACCAAACGGAAGTTGCCTTATGAAAAAAGTTCATAAGTTATTTAAAGCAAGAAGGAAATTAAACCAAAAGGCATATGATCGAGCAAAGAGCGGGCAATCGAAGAAGGATATTGATAAACCATAAAAAAATATGTTATTTCAATTTATTATCTCCTATAAATTCCAATAATTTATCATCTCCAATAGTTTCAATTTATTTTAATTATAATAAGTTATACTATTAAATTTAAAAATAATTAAATACCAACTATATAATATTGTGATTGGTGGTTGGGTGATCATTGATAAATCATAAAAATATATATATATATATAAATAACTGAGAGAAATTAATTAAATATAAAACATAACATGCCATGATTTGTTTGATAAATCTAGAAAAAGGGATTTTTTTTTGTTGTTGTTGTCTGACACGCTTTATGTTGTGTTATAAACGTTGTTTCAGTCATGTGAAATAGGAGTAGGGGTGAGCAAAACCGAACCAAATCCAAAGTCCAAACCGGACCATTCTAGTTCGGATGGTTTGGATTGGTTTTTTTTGTGTATTGGTTTGGATCGGTTTTAAAAAACTAAAACCAAACCTAATTCGGTTTGGATCGGTTTTAGAGGTTTGATTTTCGGTTTGAACCGAACCGAACCGAACCAAACTTATATTAAACTTATAAAATATTTAATATTTATATGATATATATTATTTTATTAAAGCTTATATTCTTTTTTTTAGAGTGCAAAACTTAATGGAGAAATGAACTCTGTTTTATTTTGTTGATGTTATTGACTTGTACTTGATGCTTTTGGATTTTTGGATATTGATGTTTATTGTTTAGACTTTAGTAACTTCTGTTGATGTTACTAACTCTCTCCTTTTGGATAATTTATGAATTTTGTTGAAATTTTGTTTAAACAATTGATAAGTTCATGCCAACCGAAAACCAAACCGAACCCGAACCGAAGTTTTTGGTTTGGTTTGGATCGGTTTTTAAGCTAATTTGATTCAGATCGGTTATTTTTTTAGAAGTTTTAATTTTATCGGTTTTGTAGTTTCGGATCGGTTTTGACCCGAACCATCCGTTTGCTCACCCCTAAATAGGAGTATATTTCTCACTAATTTTTCTAGAATTAAGATTTTAAAAAAAAGAAGAGAAAAATACGCTCCGCCCTCCCTCCACAACCGCCGCCACCGCAGCCGCCGACCGGCTGACTCCTGCCTTCTGTGCGCTACTCGCTGCTGCTGGTGCTTGTCGCCGTCATTTTCGAGACAATCCCCAGTTCTCCGCCTATACCGCATGCATCGTTTTCTAATAGAGACGGAGAAAGAAGCTTAAGGATGTTGCAGAGCAAGTCGTTCGTGAAGAAAACGAAGCAAGGCAAAGTTTTAAAGGTCCTTAGTTTGCCCTAGCTAAATATTTTTTCTAGTCTAAATTGTTCTCGTTGAAATTATGCTTCATTAGTTCTGTCGTTTTAGTGATTTTGGTTTGTAGAAATGTATGTTCAATTGGAAGTAGGGTTAATCCGGCATTTGTTTTGCAGGTAGTTAGAGAACATTATTTGAGAGATGATATTTACTGCGGCGCGCCTTTTTGCAAAGTTTGCGATGTAGCTGGCGCGCGCCTTGGCTCGAGCGCCTCAACAGTTATCGTAGTCGATACCAATGTTGTTCTCCATCAGGTGGAAATTTTATTTTATTTTTGGACAACCTGTAGGAACTTCAGGACTGCTTATGGGTGAAAATTGAATGTGCTCATGCGGTTGTTTTTTTGTCTTATATATTATTTTAGATTGATTTGTTGGAAAATCCGGCTATAGATGATGTTGTGGTGCTATCAGTAGTCCTGGAGGAAGTGAAGAACAAAAATCTTGCTGTATATAATAGGCTTAGGGCGCTTTGCAGCAACTCATTAAGGAGGTTCTTCGTATTCTCAAATGAGTACCACAAGTATGCTCCTATATTTATTTTTAGTTATGCATTATTTTCTGATTGCACGGTATCTCCTTCTTAAGATATTGCCATCAGTATGGTATTTGCTTTTCTCTAGATTACATGCTAGTTTGATGGCAGCTCATTTGGGACTCGAAGGAGCTTTCTTAATCAGTAGTTATAGTTGATAAGTTTGGTAGTAGAAGCTATCTAGTTGCAATATGTATTTGTTGTTGCTTAGTAAACTTCATGTCATTGAGGATTAGAAAATCTGGACAATTTGAATAAATGCAACATGAGGTGATGGAAGTGTACTATAGGTTGTTGGGTCCATGGTAAATGATATATTTCCAAAAGGACACTATAGATTACCTCGGTTAATATGAAAGCAGAGCATAACTTTTCAAATTTTTGGATTTATTGATCCAAGAGCATTACTTGCATACTTACCCCCTGGTGATTTTTCGCTCTTTGCACTTGTTGCCTTCTGTTTTTCAATTGTCCTTGTGCAGTAAGGAAACATTCAAATACTGATTGATTTTTTTTTTTTTTTTTTTGCTTTAGGGATACATATGTGAAGATTGAGACTGGTGAAAGTCCGAATGATAGGAATGACAGAGGTATTTTCTTTGTTATATTTCATGGCTCCATTGGTTTGGAGGGATGAGAGGAAATAGAGAACAGTTGAGTGTGGATGATATATTCTAGTCCTTTGGCAGTACCAGAATTCTATAAAAAGATCAGACCAAAACGAAATAGTTCCACCTATCATAGGAGAGTATAAAATCTTAGCACGTGTTAGGCCTGATTAGTGTTGATCTTTTGGGCTATCAGGCCTGAAGAATACAGGGGTAAGCCGCAATCAGTTATAACTGCTTATTATGTCTGAGGGATCTTATAGCCTACTAACAAGCTAGATAATATATAGGTCAAGAGGGTATTTATGAATGAAAATGAAACATCAAGATGTGATCTATAGCTAAATGTAAATCAACATTGGTTAATTCTTATACAAAATATGGACATCATGCTGGAATTATAGTTTTTTTTTTACTGTCGTGTATAGCTTCTCATCAATTTAAGCAAACGGGTAGTGCACTAAGAAAGTTAATATCATTCCCAGTAAAATATATGGTAGCCTCACACAGTGGAAGTATTTGTTTCTGTTTGAATTGATACATGTTTTTGACACTAATGCCGGTTCAGCAATTCGGGTGGCGGCCCAATGGTATCAGAATCACCTTGGCGCTGCAGTACGGGTATTGCTCATTACAAATGATAGAGAAAACAAAAGAAAGGCTATTGAGAGCGGCATTCCTGCAGAGACAGGTATGGGATTGTTTATTGTTTCACACCATTTATATTGAGTTTCAGTTTTCTCGGCAAATAGAGGGATGAACTTGGGTTCTAATTTGCTTGTATAAATTTTTTTCCTAAATTATTAGAAATGTTATTATTATTGTTCCATATTTAAGTAGATATATCTGGCAATAAAGCTATTTTACCATTGCAGTTGAATCATATGTCAAATCGCTTGGTAAACCAGCACTGCTTGACCTGATTGTTCAGCCTCTGGCTGAAGATGTTACAATGGAGGATGCTGATGACCTAAGGCCCTCAAAGAGAAAAACAATCTATGCTGAGGTACTCAGGCCAAATATCCTACTGCCTTGATGTACAAGACATAATTGATTTCTATCTTTTGTATGCAGTTGTTATTTTAATAAATCTCTTTGTAATATGACAATCATGCAGCATAAGCCCATGTCCGAAATTACTTCTGGTATGCATCGTGGAATTTACCACCAAGGGAAACTTCGGGTTAATCGCTACAATCCATTTGAAGCATATGTTGGGAGTGAAAGTATTGGAGATGAAATTATTATATATGGACGTACAAACATGAACAGAGCTTTTGATGGTGATATTGTGGCTGTGGAACTTTTACCCCAAGATGACTGGCAAGAAGAAAAATCTCTTGCAATAGCAAATGATGGTTTGTGGTCTCTAATATATTGATATGTCGTTTACTATTGGAATTATGCATAAATGCTTCAAAATAAGTAGATTTTGAAGGTAGTAAAAAAAAGAAAAAGATGAGGTCTTCTTGCGTTCTTCTTACTTTTATCACTTAGGAGCCTGGTCGTCTAGTAGTTATCTAATGTTTTGAAAGGGCTTTAAGAAGTAATTGTTCCAAAAGGCGCATGGTGGTGGGGCTTGGGGTGGCCCAAGTTTGAGAAAACGTAGAGGCTGCTTTTAAGCACACTTAGAAGTGGAGCTCCTGAACATTCATCAAAGCTATCATGATTGTGTATGTTGCTTCTTGTTTGAGTAAAGGAGAATTCAAATAAGAATATAAATTGAATAAACAGTATCAGGAACAACTAGAAGAGAAAACTCTTCTGCCCTAAACGATCACTTTTCTGCCCAAGCGAGGAGAAATAAATTTGTGACAGGTCTTTCTTGTAAGGAGAAGCTCTTTTTATTTTCTAGGCCATAGAAGCCTACAGAAGTAGCCAGCAGACCAACTAACAAACTGTACATTCTTGTTGACTTTCTTTTGTATTATGATGCCCTGTTTGATTCTTATTCATTCTGTGTTTCAGAAGATGAGGAGGACGATGATTTTCACTTAGCTCCAGGCAGTGCTGATGATGCTCCTAGAGTCTCAAATCCATTGCAGAATTCAACGGGGGGCAAGAGTGCAATGCCTGCCCGTCCATCTGGTCGTGTTGTTGGCATTATAAAACGGAACTGGCACTCGTAAGCTCTAGTAACTGAATTAACTCATTGTTTTTTCTTCATGAATGACTGAATGTCGAATCATAAACCATTTGATAAGTTTCTCGGCATGCATCCTGATATGGAAATTCCTCCTTGGTTACTGAGTTAAAGAATGATTTGTAGTTTTGTATTGTTTGAAAGGATCATAGCTATGTCCTGGGACCTTATAGGTGAAGTGTCATGAATAATTGAGACATGCTCCAACAATGTGGAGTTTTTCTGGGTTCGTTTATGACATGCTGGGTATTTTTGCAATTAAGATTAAATTTTACACGGGAATGTGATCCACTCGTGACTCAACCAAACAGTCCTATTGGTTAAATAAAATGACTGAAGGTAGGACACAAAGGACAAGAATTACCTGAAGGTTTACCTTTACCTGAATGAATCTATGCACTCATGTTGAATCCTATAGGACTTTTTTTTTTATTGCTGCACGGATGACATGCCCATGCTTACTTCCAAACTGTAGATTACATGAATGAGATAAGGAGGGATCGAGTGAAATATTCCCAAAGGATAAAGACTCATGGAAGAAGGGGTAACATAATAAGTTTTGAAGAGAGGAAATCAAGGCTACTGATGAGACATAAATGAGAATATAGCGAAGAATTAAATTAGACTAAAATAACTAAATAGAGTTTATCTCAAAAAATAAATAAATAAATAAATAGAGAAAATGAAGACAATTAGATTGGGATGGAGGTTGGGGTTGGAGGTGAGAAAGGGGTAGAAAATAGAGGATGTGCGTTTGCAGGTAAAATCTCCTAACAAAATCTGATGCATGGGCATTTTCCTGTAAGCTATGTCTGTTCTACTGTGATTATCTCATCCAGGGAAATCTGGAAAGGTGTTCTACATTGTCCTCTAATGCACTATATTTTTTTGTAAGAAATCTTGTAGAAGTAATCAATAGGTACCAGTATGATTAATAGGAAACTTCCTATCCTTACTTTTGGCCTGTAAAGCAATCACCAAGTGACTCAAATCTTAGCTAAACAAATAGAAGTTCCTTAACGGATAGTATATATCAAACAGAAGACTGGAATAAGTGTAGGTTGTACATGGCTGCTTGTGTTTCAATGGTAACTGTATTGTTTCTGCTTTTTTAATTTTTTTGCAAGCTTTGTCTTGTGTGCAGTTATTGTGGGTCTTTGGAGCCAATGCCTATGCCTGCTGGTGAGGGTGGTATTGCACATGCTCTGTTTGCCTCAAAAGATAGGAGAATACCTAAGATTCGGATACAAACACGACAGCTTGGAAATTTATTGGACAAAAGAATCATTGTTGCTGTGGATTCATGGGACCGCTTATCTCGATACCCTTCTGGACATTATGTCAGAACCATAGGTGATATAGGTGATAGGGACACCGAAAGTGAGGTACATGGTTAAATCTTACATTCACATCTGTGGTCTTTTAAGTATCATGAACAAAGTGAGCAGTAGTTATTTATAATATGTGTATTTTGCTTTTCTCATAATTGTTAATGCTAATGGAATATTAAAGTCTTATATTTCATTATGCTGGTCATTAGTGTACCAATTAGTGCCTGTCGACATGCGAGGAATGCTGTTCATAAATATCAGAGACTCAAATAACAAAAATGTCTTTTGCAGGTAGTACTGATAGAAAATGATATTGATGCAAGGCCATTTTCCTCCCAAGTTTTGGCATGCTTGCCACCCTTACCTTGGAATGTGTCTGCAGAAGATATAGCAAATCCCATTAGACAGGACTTGCGTCATATCCGTGTCTTCAGTGTGGATCCTCCAGGTATTTGATCTATTTGTGATTCTGTTGAACTGAACCTTATTCTCTCTTCGTTGTCAGTGTTTTATTTCATCAATCTCCCATTTCACGTGTGGTTTCTCTTAATCTCCTACAACATGTATGCAGTGATGGCACTTTTAGGGTGTTATATCTTGGATAAAATAAATTGGTTCTGTTGGTGCAGGATGCAGGGATATCGATGATGCTTTACATTGTACACTTCTTCCAAGTGGACATTTCGAAGTTGGAGTTCGTATCCTTTCTTCATCTAAGTTGTAAATTATCGGGTACATCATGCATGTTTAGCTTCTTTGGTTCTGTTACGCGTGGAGTATTTTAAATCCTGCAGTTTCTACCTCTTACAAACTCAACCGCCAATTTTCCATTCAAATCCCACCCATATGCTAGTATGCCTCCTTAATCTATTTCGAAATGGATTATCCATCTTATGGAATAGCTTTGCACAACTGGTACACCTCAAATTCTTATTAGGTTGTTGTATTATTACTTTAATAAAGTCCATGAGATAATATAAGGGTGTGTCTACTTTTTATACCACTAAATAGAGGGATTGTACCAATAGTTTTTATGTCATGTTTGCTTTGAATGATAATATATCTATACTAATGCTTATATTATACCCATGTGTTGGTCACTTCGCAAGAAATGTATAGGTAAAGGATGAAATGTCTAGATTTCCCTTATTTTTTTGTTGGGAAATGGTATGTGAGGGTAGAGAAGTCTTTTAATAAAAGTGGTAAAAGTGATGAAATTATCACACCATTTCTTAAGCATTGGATTCCAAATGCTTTATACTCGGCCTTAGATCATAGACAGTATTTTGTTTCAATGTTGGTCTTTAATTCTGTGTACTAGATATTGCTGATGTTACAAATTTTGTTCATTCTGGGACCCCCTTGGATGATGAGGCTGCACAAAGGGGCACTTCTGTTTACCTTGTTGAGAAACGTATTGACATGCTTCCAAAACCTTTAACAGAAGGTGCTTATTCATATTTTGTGTCCAGAACTTGCACTATGGCTGTGTATTCCTGGATGCTTAGTCTACTAACATGACATCACCTTTATTTTTGCAGATATTTGTTCATTACGTGCAGATGTAGAGAGGCTGACCTTTTCTGTTATATGGGTACATGTTAATCTCATATTAATTGGATTTAAAAAGCTTATCTTCCATTACTTCACTCGTAGATTTAATGTATATTATGAATTGAGATCTAGATGTGCTTCCCGAATGGCTATTCTAGAACAATATCTTGTGCATAATTGGCACTTGTACCAAAAATGATGTGCTTGCAATTATCAGCCTTGTGGATGCTTTTGGAGTTTATATTAGTTGGATAGCTGATACAGTGTAACTGCTTCACTCTGAAGAGAAATTTGTTGCCAATTCCTTACGCTGTTAGTGGTGATGTAGTATATTATTTCTATAGATCTTTTTTCCTTTTTTGTCATTGTTCTTGGTGGGTTGGAGGATGGGAGGTCTTCCAGCTATTGACCAAAATGAGACGTGAAAATTTCAGTATGACCCGCATTAGCAGTTGTATCTGTTCCATCAGGAAACTTGAATATGCTTAATAGTTTGATGAGGCACACTGCATGTGGGCTTAGTCTACCAGATATTACCTATTTCTTTGTAACCAGCCTATCACTTTTGTCCCTTTCTCATGTCTCATTCTCCCCCTATCCCCAATTACTGGCCGGTATAGATCCATTCTTGCACGTGGTAAACCTACAGGTCACTGAAGATTTCACCTTTCTACTTATGATTTAGGAAATGACTCCTGAAGCAGAAATTATTTCTACAAGATATACAAAGGCGATTGTCAAATCATGTGCTGCATTATCTTATGTTGAAGCTCAGGCAAGGATGGATGACAGGTAGTTATCCTAACATTATTTTTAAAGTTCAACCCCTCCTTCTCTTCTTTTTTGTGTATTTAATAATACCTCCTTCTATAATTAAACATCTTTCTTTCTTCTAACTGTTTGTATCTAGCTTGTTTAATAGCTTAGAAATCAAACACCTGCTTTCCAATTATTAAAGCTACTTGCTACTGTTGTACTTAGTGGTTGGTCCATTGTGTTCATTTGTTAAAATACATGTCTGGTAACTTTGTTTTAGATGTAATAAACAGTTCTATGTATTGCTGAACCAAATAACTGTAGCATTATCCCTAATTTCTGTTATACATTATCTTGAAATATACTTTGCTTTGTGAATCCTGATTGGGTACTTTATAATAGCATTTGCCTACTTTTTGTCACTTTTTTGGGGAGTGTTGCAGTGATACATGAAATAGTTTTCTGATTGATCTTTTCCTCTCTACATAACAATCTTATCTTCTTTTATCTAATCCCCCCCCCCCTCCCCCCAATTTTAACTTTATAGTCGCTTGGCCGATCCATTAACTACAGACTTGCGGAATCTCAACAAATTAGCTAAGGTAACTTATGAAGAAGTTTATGCAAACAATCTTTCCTTTCCCTTCTTTTAGCGATGATATAAAATGTTGTAATGTGGTAGATGATGAGGCAAAAACGCATTGAAAGAGGAGCCTTGACTCTTGCTTCTGCTGAAGTGAAGTTCCAAATTGATACTGAAACTCATGATCCTCTTGATATAGGTACGTTGTTCCTTTCTGAGAATTCCTTAAACCAGATTCCTTCTTGTCAGCATTTTTGGTGAAGTGGCAAAAGGGGTTTTTGCTAGTCCAAGCTAGATGTCCTTAATATGATATAAAAGCAATGAGGTGATCATCCTCAGAAAACTCCTTTTCCTCCCTCTCATCAGATAGTTTGATGCTTCATGATCATTAGAGGTTTTTTGGGGGAGAAACTGAAAGTTAAAAATATGATTGAACTTGTTTGATCATGCTTATGCTACTCATAGCTTTCAGTAGTGTATAGTTCATTATCTGCTGATTTGTAAATATCATTAAGTTCCCCATTTTAAATTAAGTCTGTCCTGTAAAGTTAATTGATGTGTGTCAAGCAATCACTTAATGTGTATCGGAGAAACTCAAATTGTGTTGTTTTGCATTTATTAAACATCTCTTGACGCTCTGTTTGATGCACGTTTTTCTTACCTATGTTACTGTATACACTTATGTGTAGGCATGTACCAGATCAGAGAAGCAAACCAGATGATTGAGGAGTTTATGCTTGCTGCTAATATATCTGTAGCTAAAAAGATTCTTGAACATTTTCCTTCAACTTCTCTGTTAAGGTATTGTTAAGATCTCTTTCACCAGCATTATCATTTACTCTTTTGATTAAATTATTAGCTTATCTCTAGCTTTTTAGAATCTGTTGTAATTCAACCCCTCCTTGCTTAAGTTATTATTGACCAGTTCTTTGCATGCGTGCTGCTTTTCCTTGGTCTAATATGACCAAAGAGTACAGAGTCATAAGCTATTGCATAGAGAATGATGGCTGGATTATAGTTTTTATGATTCTATGATTATATTCGTTGTTGGTGTTATTCTCATGATGCTAAATTTCCTATGTAGACGACATCCAACCCCAACTAATGAAATGCTTGAACCCTTAATCCAAACTGCTGCCGCTGTTGGTATCTCTTTGGATGTTACGTCATCTAAAGCACTGGCAGATTCACTTGATCGTGCTGTGGTGAGCTACTCACTCTTGAACTTCACTGCATTAGAAGTCAAAGGATGTCTATTTGTAGTGTTTACTCGTTATCTATGCAACAAAGAAGAAAATTTCAGACACACTGGTGATGTTTAAACAGTTATTTATGCTCTGTTTTCCCTTAGAGATATCCAGACACCCATTTCTTATAAATACAAGTGCATGTGGGCAGAATATCTAAACTTGTAAATTTATGCCCAGACCAGTGTCTTAGGGCTTGTCTGCTGCAGATAGATATTATCTTTACTGTCATCACTCTACTCTGCTAATAAGAAATTATAACCTGGGCTATGTGTTCCTGGCTGATATGCATATTTGTTGACTGATATATCAGTTTCCCCATTTAGATTTTTACTTAGTTGCATAAGATATCTATTTTCCTCGCTTGATCTAAACTCCCGCCCTGCCCTGCCCCTGTATAAATATCAGGGTGATGATCCATTTTTTAATAAGCTGATTCGCATTCTGGCTACACGATGCATGACACAGGTACCTATATAAGTCATTGAGTTCTTTCATGATAAAATATGCCAGGCATTGTGTGTTTATCTGCGTTGCAATTTTAGGCAGTGTACTTCTGCAGTGGAGATTTGAGCCCTCCAGAGTTTAATCATTATGGACTTGCTGCTCCTATGTACACACATTTCACTTCTCCTATCAGAAGATATGCAGGTATGATCAGATGTTTGTTATTTTTCATCAGTTTGTGATTTAAAATCAACTCTCTGATTTTAAAACTCAATATTCTTACAGATGTGATTGTACACCGATTGCTTGCTGCATCCTTGGGGATATGCAGGCTCCCGGATATTTTCCAAGACAGACCACGGCTTACTGGTATTGCTGATAGTAAGTATTACCAACATCGGGAGATTTTATTTACATGCATGCATACTCTGGTGTATATGTATAATAGTTCATTGTTCTTGTTTTATTTGATAAACCTGGGGATATGTTCAACTCCGAGTGGTGCACTCATTTACTTTTCTTCTTCATCCATTAATTTCCTTGTTTCCTTATTCTGATAATCAAATAATGGATACACTTTCTATCAGAGTATCACCTTTTTTCATGTAAATTGTTGGGGAGGATAGACTGTAGTGCGATCTGGGAATCTTGCTTCCATTTCAGTGCTAAGCTAAAGAAAAAAAAAAATTGTTTTTGTTTGCAAAAGTATAAAATTAGGTTTCTTTGACTATTTCCTGTGGATTTACTCTCTTAGTTGAATATTGTAGTCTGTTCTTTTCTTCAACAATGAACTTGTTTCTGAGCATGATGGTTTTGTGCTACAGATTTGAATTATCGCCACAGGAATGCCCAGATGGCCAGCCGGGCTTCTGTTGAGCTTCATACGCTCATTTATTTCAGGAAAAGGTTGCAACTGAACCATTTAATCTCTCCCTCTCCCTCTCCCTCTCCCTCTCCCTCTCCCTCTCCCTCTCCCTCTCCCACTTGCTCACTCATACGGTATACGATCACTCTTGTGCAGGCCCACTGACACTGAGGCAAGAATATTGAAAATAAGATCAAATGGCTTCATTGTGTTTGTGCCACAGTAAGTTTCGCTATAACTGTTGGTACATTTATGCTTCCCTGTCATACTTATTTGTCAAATTAATCTTTCTTGCTAGTTTTACTATTCTTCTGTACGCTACAAATAAAAATATATACCAATTTCATTCATTCACTTTTTCCTACTCCAGTCCGAGGCTATCAAATATGGGTTTGTAAACTAATGATGTTGCCTCTATATTTTATCGCTTG
Organism: Mentha longifolia; assembly: GCA_001642375.2. Taxonomy (NCBI): domain Eukaryota; kingdom Viridiplantae; phylum Streptophyta; class Magnoliopsida; order Lamiales; family Lamiaceae; genus Mentha; species Mentha longifolia. The sequence goes on from CM038111.1 coordinate 493,645, forward strand.
GAGAGAGTCGTGTATCCTGGTTTTATATCAAATACCTGATGACGATTATAATAACACTAAACTTATTGTGCATATATGGTTCAGATATGGAATTGAAGGACCTGTGTACTTGATTTCGAGAGGGCAGAAAGGAAGCAGTGAATGGACGATTGACGAGCAGCAACAGAAGATCAAGAAGAGTAACGGGGAGGTGTCTTACGGTGTTTTGCAGCCGGTGAGAGTTCACATGGAGGTTGTAGAACCGCAACCAAACAGGCCGAAGCTCGAACTCACGCTTGTCTAATGGTGAAACCTTTCCAACTAGTTTTTATAAGAAACTAAGAAGAGTGTCTATTTGTAGTCTTGTGTTTTTCTGATTTTGTTTGTGTTATTTTGTCCCGAGTTTTTTAGTCATTTTTGGTAATTGTAAGAAGGTAATGCTAACTGTTATACAGAGATGTAAAGAGAATTGGTTCATTACTTTTTTCTTCTCTTTTTTTTAGGGAATGGAAATATCACATTTACAAGGAAGCTTACATACTTTCTAGTTAATTTTCAAATAGAGATATTTGTATTATTATCATTCCCAACATGATACTATACATAAATATATAGTGTATTTTTCAAGAACATGTTACATCAATACAAGCAACCAAAAACACTGACGTGCGCTCGAAACAAAATCAATAGAATACGAAACAAAAAATATTATAATACTACTAATTTATATTCCGACTCATTTAATGTATATTATCTTAGGACAAAAACCACATGAAAACAGTGGACCATGCAGTGAGAGCAAACGCTGCAGCTACATATGTCCACAGAAATAGGACCGAGCACTCATCTTGTGCCACGTCGACCAGTTGTGTCATCGTACCTATTTTTTTCACACAAATTTAAAATTAAATTAAATTGTTTTCCAAGCAATTTGAGATTAGAGTGGATCAGAAAGGGGAAAAAAAGAAGCATAAATTAATTGAATAATTAATTAATAAATTAGTACCGATATTCATAGCTGGAGGAAGAGCATACTGCATCATGAGCACAAACTGGAAGAGAGGATCGGAGGAAAGAAGTCCAAAATGCGCAGCTGCTTTTACTATTCCGATTCCGGCAGCAGGAAGCAACATGTATCTCACTACTATCACTGCTATCGCCATTTTTCGCTCCAATTTTGACTTTTTTAGCCCTGCATCCAAACACCACCATTCATCATCTATTAATTAATTGTTATCGACTTTTCTGTTTCTGACTTGAACTTCATTTTATTTCTTAATTAACCATAAAGTTTTCAAAATTTTCAATTCATGACCTACAATCTCTCTCGAACTCCAACGAGGTACATTGTTGGAATTTGAGATGCAACCCATAAATCGAAAAATTTGAACATGAATCGAAAGGTGAACAACCCCTACCCTTATAAGCTTTGCTTCAACCTAATTAATCTAATTGTGCAATTTCTTGTGTAACATGTACCTTGTGTTAGGTTTCCACCAAGGATGAGATTGATGCAAGGAATGGTTGCGTCCCTACACATACATACTTATAAGTTAGATGAATACCATCAATTATAGTATTTATATAAACATTACATGAAAGTAGTTAGTTACTTATATATAGAGAGAGAGAGATGGCTGTTAGTTATAAGTTTATACAGTATAAAAATTACCCTACGACTCCGATGGAATTATTCATGACTTTGAGTGGAGCATTGTCGCCAACAACAAGGTTTCTAAGCCACGAAACTGCCCCAAACACGAACCCAATAATCTGAAAATTAATTAAATAAATAAATAAAGTTACCCACCCAAATGCGAGTTAGCTGACAAAGAAAGAAAGAAATAAAGAAAGAAGAAGAAGAATAAGAAGAAGAAGAAGAATAAAGAAAGAAGAAAAGAAAGAAAGAAACTGACAGCAGCCAGGACTGGAGGTGCTTTCAGTTCTTCCAATACTCGATGTGAAGCCCCTAAGAAGTTGTTCCATACTACTGTTACACTTGCCCTCAAACTCCTCCCCTGCAATTAATTAAACATCTCCATTAATTCTAATAATTGTTCGATCGTAGAAATTAACATGCATGCACATGCACATGTGCACGTGGACGTGTGAAGTAGAGAGAGAGAGAGAGAGAGAGCTTACAGTTGCAGAATATTGTTTGATATGATGATCAGATTCAGAGACACTGCCAAGAAGAAGAGCTGTGTCTTGAGTTGATTCCAAATCCTTGTTTGGTAATTGCTTAGGGTTAATCTCTCCCTCTTCATCAGCTGCAGATGCCAATGATGCTCGATATAACACACTCGAGCTTTGTATCAAGTGGTACGTGTACACCCACAGGTACAACACACCTAGCTGCATGCATGCATGCATGCATTTAATTACATTTGTACGTAGCATTTAAGTAGTAACGTATTTATACCATTGACTCATTGAGACTTGAGAGAGAATTGAAAGAAAGCTAAGAGGTGCATATATATATATATGTATATGCTTACAGCCATAGAGAGAGAAGCGTAAGAGATGCCCAATGTTCTGCAAGAAGACTTGTCTCCAAAAGGGTTCCCTTCTTCTTCACACATTGCTGGGATTAGTATCACCATTAGGTTCCCCAAGTTTCCTGTGAATTCATTATCCATCACATTATTAATTAATTAATCAACCATTAACTTAATTAATTAATTACCTGATGCACACATGGCTACGACGAGATATTGGAGATATGGAGGTGGTTTCAGAATTTTAACTGCTATCCATCCAAGTATCCCTCCTAAAATAAACGTTATTCCAATATTCACCGGCATGAACCACCTACATTTATTTATATATTAATTTCAACATATATTAATTATTATCAACACTTTTATATATTAAAAACATACCATGAAATAATGTCTTCGAGCCTTACTGTCTTAGCAAGATTTGTAAAGATCAGTGATGGTGTGAACACTGCAAACACAATCTGCCATTCATTTCATTTTCACCACACAAAAATTAATAATTTAAATTAAATCATGAAATTAATAATAGAAAAAATATATACTATAGTAGTATTGCAAAAGTTAATTGGAGAGGGAGAGAGAGAGAATATTCATTACTACTTACTCGGTTCAAAGCTCTTCTAGTTTGAGAAGGAAAAAGATTGAGATAATCAGTAGCCATGAAAGCTCCCAACATACATATTAAAAGCACTTGTATAATTGGCATCAAAGACACCTCCAACAATGATAACAACCCCATTTTTACTTCTTCTTTTTTCAGAAAAAAATTCACCAAAAATGTTGAATTAATGAATAATCGATGGCTAGGTCTTCTACAAATCCACGTTTTGTAGTATAATTAATCTGTCACCAAAGAAAGGAAAACAGATTTGTTAGAGTATGTAATAAATGCATAATCAAGATTTTGGATCGAAGCATTTCAGTTTAAACAAAATTAAAAAGAAAATATTTTTAAGTCATTTTAACATTAGACTAAAAAGTCAAGGATAGTTCATTTTTTATTTAATTTCCTGAATATTGAATAGATGAATAGTAGACTAGTAGGGACAAAAGATGAGCAACCTTTTTTTTTTTTTGGATTAATGTAAAAAAATATGTTTTTATATATTTTATATATGTAATTATATAAATATCATTTGTACTTTTTCAGTACAACTAAAATAAAGTGGGTATCAGAAAATTTTTGTAGTTCCGACATGATTTTATTTTTCTTTCTATTTTTTTTAAAAAGTATTATTTTTAACTAACAAAATAATACTCCACTAGGCGCCTATATATATCTTAGTTTTGATAGAAGTGAGTAATTTATTTGGTCAATAAAAAGAGAACTATTTTTGTTATTAAAACAAAGATCAAAGAGGAGTAGATTATATATATATATTCTCGATCAAATAAGAAACACTACGCTTCTAATCATTCCTCAACTACGTAATGAAATTTAACTTGTAACGATATGTGGCATCATAATCATACACATATATGTTGATTATTTCAATCAAAACTATTTTTTATTATCTGAATATTTCCACCACAAATTATACACAAAATGTCGTCCATTTCAAATAACAGAATGTGAAATCTCTTAGATATCAAATACAGAATGTATAGTACTTCAAATAAAGAGAAAAATATAAATTAATGTGAAAAAAAAAAAAGAATCTGGATCACATTTCAAGAGTTTGATGATTATTCTATGCATGCATTTCGGGAATTTATATTAATTAACACAGTACATAAGTAGTAGTAATATACTACTAGTTGCCAACATAATTAATATTGCTTAATGATTATTTGAACATAATTCAATCATTAACTTATTTGAGAAGTTTAAAGAATTGCGAGATTGATTTAATGGTCAAAGTTAACATTAGTTTTTTTAGTTCATGATATCAAATTATCTTTAATTAAAATGTACGTAGGGCTAAATACGTTGAATAAATAATTCAGAGAAAAGTGTTTTTTCTTTATAGTTGAATTAGAGAAGAGTTAATTTTACTGTACACGTCACGGGTGTAAATTGGGAGAGAATATATAATTTCCAAAACATTATTCATGTAGAAGACGTAGAAAAAAGGAATAATTGTAAGGACGTAGAAAAAAAGGGATAAAAGACTAAAGAAAATAATTGTGAGGACGTAGAAAATATATAGGGATAAAAGACTAAATAGAAGGAAAAAGAGAAAGTGACTGTGATTTGGGAAGGCTATGAATATTAATTTCCAGATACAACAGAATATTTTTTTTAAAGAAGAATGACTGAATAATTCTGGAGAAGAAATATATAGATGACAAAACATAGTATACTACTAAACTCATTTTCTAATTAAGCTCTCCGCCTAAGTGAAGAATTGTGTATCAAATATCTGTTCAGAGAGAGAGAGAGAGAGAGAGAGAGAGAGAGAGAGCATGCAAAAAGAAGTTCGATCGTAAATCCTTAATTTTGTTTTGAAAGAAGTCGATCACACCAAAAAACAAGCAAGAAACCAAACTAATGAAATATAATTAAGCAGACTATATAGTAAGAACATATTAATCAATGAAGGAGAAGGAGAAAAAAATCAAAAGAACTCACCTTTTTTTCTTGAAAGAATCGAAATAAGAGATTCTGGGATCTTGAAACCTCGATACAGTATTTTTGTGCGTTTCTGCTTCTGGGGTTATGAAATATTAGTATTATTTATGAGTGAATATATATATATATATATATATATATATATATATTATATTTATATTTATTTATTTATTTATAGGCAATTAATGGTAGGTGGTTAGAAACTCACCTAATAGAAAGTAAGTAAAAGTTGTGAAATTAGTTGGCAATTGGAGTTTGAATAATTATACGTCGTTGGCCCCTCCCCGCCCAACACATGCCATGTATATATACATATATAATAATTACGTTAAATTCCAATCAATTTCGTTATTCACACCATGCCTTTTTATTCAATATATATCTTGCATGCTCTATTTTGTTGAATAAGCAACCATGATAATGCATTATTTATTGAAATTGAAGAATAAATTCTGATTTTTTTTTTTTTTAACACAATAACTCATACTTACCATGTTTACCATCTAGAGTTCATTCGCAAATAATCTCAATAAATATAATTGACGAAACATTAGAATAAAATCTCGAACGTTAAGTTCTCAAAATTTTACTCAAGTATTATAGGCTACTTTAGTAAAGAAAATAAATGATGCATAGTAGTATTATGACTGGTCTGAATTGGCAGCACGTCAAGAACAATAAGAGTGAAATATCACGTGTTAAAATGAGCTGTAAATAATGATCGTTTCATTTGTGGCAAAAGCCAATAATTTTCTTATTTAACTTTTTTTATTTATTTTAGTATTAGAATTATTGAGGAAAAGAAAAGCCAATCGAAATTACTGTTTTCTTCAAATAAATTGAACAGAAATTGGACCTCACATCCCTAAAAGAAGGGGACAAAGGCGAAAGGCTTTACTCGTTGAGGTGACCCTACTATATTTAATCTTTTCGTAAATTTCAAATACTATGTCGTCGTTTTTATTAAAAATAAAATAAATTATGTCCCTTTCGTTCATGTAAATAGAAAGCTAATTCCATACAATCTCTTTATGCGTTGTTTGGCTGAAAATGTATAACTTGGTCCATTAAATTTACTATTATCTTATAAGTTCGTGTATCTCGTGGCATATTTTTATAGTTCTCATCTCAATTATTATAATCATTAAAATTGGTTATCATGGTGTTTCCAAGACTATTGACTTTTGTTATGCAAACCAATACCCTTTTCATCATTTCTTACAATTAAGTGACATATGAGGAATGCTTTTCTAATTAACCGGTGTGAATTGTTGTTCACAACTCATGTGATAATGTCGAAATTTATCATTAAAATATATTTTGAAAATTAAAGTTCATCGAAAAATAAATCTATGTGGCTATCACATCAACAGATAATTAAATAAATTTATCTGGCTGATGAACACTCATATCGAATCGACCCTATTCTAAGCACATCGAGCCTAATGCAAAAGGTCTGACCTGAAATTTCCGTCGATCCGCAAAAATGGCCGCCCAAACCCGGCCCACAGACAATTTGTAGAGTAAAGAGAATCAGGCCGATCAAACCGGCACGAGTCCATCGAGCTTTTGAGTGTTTAGGTCATAATTGCATGCCCTCAGTTACCACACCGCTTTGATAAATAAAATTTAGTGAGTGTATTTTATATTGTATTTCATTTATAAATTGTTACATGCTCTCTCCGTCTCGTCGAGTTTAACGTATGGATTGCTTAAATATATGTGTGGTATAAAATTATGAAATTATTAGAGTTACATATTGATCCAAGATTCCAAATTATTAGATTGACTTTTTGGTTGAACTATTTTAAAAAAATAAATAAATAACTAGATCTTGAATTGAAAATAAGATCCCATGCCAGCTAGCTAGTCGACATTTGGAAAAGGTTTAAACAACTTTAGAGGTTATTTAAGTCGGCCGACATCTTATTGAGACGTGATGTTAGATTTACAACAAACTTAATTAGCTAAAAACAATTTCTGAATTTAAACTGTGAAACCAAACACTCAGTTACAGTATGGAAATATGGATATATCACTAGCTAAATCAGAATGGTGTAATTAAATTGCTGACAGCGATAAGCTTAGTATACGTAATATTTTTAATTTAATTATCTTTTTTTTTTGGAATTTAATTATACGTAGCATTTTATTTTTCACAATTTCATTGATTTTTTTTTCTATATTTAATTTAATTATTATCCTAAAATAATTCATTTACGTTCATATTATATTTTATTTATTTTCATATTTGTAAGATGTAATAAGTGACAAAATTAATGATATCAATTATGGATATAAAATTGATTTATTTTCATAATATGATTAAAGGCATAGTTTGTGAACAAATTGTAAAAAACCAAAAATGAAAAAAACCGAATTTAAAAAATTGATTTTTTTATATTAAAAGACATATAATCAAATTAAATTCGATAGTACTTTATATGTTAATGTTATAGTTTTTTTTTTTTGAGAAACATATGTTAATGTTATAGTTGAAACAAATCTAACCAGATTAAATTCGATAATTTCGTAACCTAAATTTTTGTCGAAATTAAATTGCCCAATTCAATTCATGTCAACACATCAGAATTAGTGACGAAGACGTGTACTTCAAAAGTGGGATATATATATATGGGACACACTTGGGTCAGCCGGAGGCACCGTGCGGCCGGGCTAAAATAATGACACTTTTATTCATATAGATTGACATTTTTCTGTATAAAGATTGACACTTTTAAAAATTGTCATTTTATTCGTAAAATAATTATGTTAAAGATTGACACTTTTATTCATATAAATTGACACTTTTCTGTATAAAAATTGACACTTTGGGCCCGGCCGCACGGTGCCTCCGGCTGACACAAGTTTTTGTCTATATATATGAGGGGTCTTTTTCTTTTTCCTTTTTTTTGAGGAAGATCGAAATTAATATGAGTTGATATCCCAACTAATTAGAATAAATTAATTATGCACCCAGCTATTCCGACATGGACTTGGACGAGTCGACATATTTAAATTAATAAATAAAGATACGATTGCTGAAATTGAGTTCACGTGAAGCATGTTGAATCCTATTAAAAATAGTTGATACGGAGTAGTATGAAGAGGGAATAGCTGCATTTTTATAACAGTATAGAATAGATGCAAGTTGAAGGCACGACGTACAACTATATATTATCTGACTAATTATGATTTATTAATCATTCTAGAATTTATTAACTCGGAGTTTGATGATAAAATAACTATATATGTTCTTCCCATTTTATCCTCATAACTATGATATAAATATTTAATCTGTTGAAGAGATTTTAATGGATTGCAGTAAAAGTTGAGCTGGTTTGAACGATTTTATTTATTTATTTATTTATGGATTTACAGCATCTAATTCCATCATTTATATATGAATTTCTCCTCGTTCGCGTCATAATAATAATAATAATAATAATAATAATAATAATAATAATAATAATAATATAATATCTGATTCAGAAAAGAATATCCAATAAAGTTGGAATTTGCGATAGTTACAAACACGGCATTAATTGAACGGAATGTTCACATGCGAATGATTACACATTAAATTTAAAAACAATTTATTTCTTGATATACACAATGTCGGCCGATAATTTTCTTTCATTATTCGGTTGCAAAAATATACTTAATCCGTTCCGTGGTAAATAGACACAATTTTTCATTTTCGATCGTCCTCCAAATATAAATATATGCCATTAACGAATGTGGATCTCATACTAAAAAAAACTTATATATCTTTGCATTTTAAATGGGACTCAAAGTCTTTTAATATTCATTCATTACAAAAAAAATTAAAAATCGTGCCATATAATATTGTCTCTCCGATTATCATAGAGGGAGAGAAGGAATTATATATATATAACATATTGTCTTCATCTTCAAAATAATCAATGAATCATAATCCTCTCATCTCTACATCTCTTTTATTTTCCCAAAGATAATTTTGTATATATTATTATCATTCCCTATAGGACACTATATACTTGAATATACTACTATTTATCAATTTTATAATTTTGATTATAGTTTTTTTAATTAGATGTAGGAGTCAACTCAATAGTATATTCCTCTCTTTGAAGGATTAATCAAGATGCATTTGCATCAATCAATAAATAATGTAACAATGCATGTTACATCAACAGTAGCAACCAAACGAACTAACATATACTCCATATATGCTCGAAACAATCAATAAAATACCCAAACAAAAAAAATACTAATAATCTATATTCTGACTCATTTTCTTAGGACAAAAACCACATGAAAACAGTGGACCATGCAGTGAGTGCAAACGCTGCAGCTATATATGTCCACAGAAATAGGACCGAACACTCATCTTGTGCCACGTCGACCAGTTGTGTCATCGTACCTATTTTTTTTTTATACACAAATTTAAAATTAAATTAAACAAAAATCCCAAATAATTTTATAATAGACCAAAAAGAATTAATTGGTTAATCAAATTAATAAATTAATTAATACCGATATTCATAGCCGGTGGAAGAGTGTACTGAACCATGAGCACAAACTGGAAGAGAGGATCGGAGGGAAGAAGCCCTAAATGCGTGGCTGCTTTTACTACTCCGATTCCGGCAGCAGGAAGCAACATGTATCTCACTACTATCACTGCTATCACCAGTTTTGGCTCCATTTTCGACTTCTTTAACCCTGCATCCAAACAATGTACCCCTATTATAATGTCTCCCCGCTGATGTAGTAGTGTCACGTTAGTAGTTTTTCCTAATAAAAGTGTACCTTGTGTTAGGTTGCCTCCAAGGATGAGATTGATGCAAGGAATCGTTGCGTCCCTACACATATAACACACACCTAATTTAATTAGACGAATGTTGATTCCATATATGTAGGTTTTGGTTCATATAGAAACCAATTCTGGTGTTAGAACTAGAAATTGACAATGATGTGTAGTAGTTAGTATTAGTTATGAGTTTATATAAAAATTACCCTAATACTCCAATGGATTCATTCATGACTTTGAGTGGAGCATTGTCGCCAACAACAAGGTTTCTGAGCCACGAAACTGCCCCAAATAAGAACCCTATAAACTGAAATTAAAGTATCCCAAAATAAGCAAAGTTTGAGTCATATGTTATATATGAGAAAATTATAAACAAAAAAAAGGAAAGAAATTAAAGAAACTAACAGCAGCAACGACTGGAGGGGCTTTAAGTTCTTCATATATTTGACGTGAAACCCCTAATAACTTGTTCCATACTGCTACGCTTCGCCTCAAGCTCCTTCTCTACAAACATCTCCCCATTCATTCTACCAAGAATTAGGTCAAGAAAGAATTGCTTATACAAATTAACATGCATGCATGCACATGCACGTGTGAAGTAGAGAGAGAGAGAGAGAGAGAGAGAGATTACAGTTGCAGAATATTTGATATGATCATCAGATTCAGACACAATAGAAAGAAGAAGAGGTGTCTCTTGATCACTTGATTCCAAATCCTTGTTTGCTTCCTTAGGGTTTTCCTCCTCTGCAGCTGGTAATGATGCTCGATATACCACACTCGAGCTTTGTATCAAGTGGTACGTGTACGTCCACATGTACAAGCACCCTAGCTGCATTTACCATGCATGCACCACCTTTGTATCAAGTCCCGTCCGAATAATTCTAACCCGAAACAAATTCAGCCCGAAATTCATAGACCTATATTATTAGTCTGAATATTATTTAGCCCCGAATAATATTAAAAAACTAGACTTCGGTCAGACCGGACTGGTACAAGCTTCTTTTTCCAGTTCTACTGGATGATCAACTTTGGCCGGTCCGGTTTATTAAAGAACACTAGGATTGGCCGGTCCGGTCCAAACAAACCGGATAATGTGAGAGCCCGATACGATTGGCCCAAAAACTAGATCTATTTGTGTAGAGAAATAGAGGAAAGAGGTGCTTACAGCCATGGAGAGAGAAGCATAAGAGAGACCAATAGCTCTGCAGGTAGACTTCTCTCCAAAAGGGTTTCCATCTTCTTCGCACATTGCTGGGATTAGTATCACCATTATGTTTCCCAAGTTTCCTATATTTGTAATTTATTTATCAATTAATTAATCAACAACTCGATCATATATATAGAAAACGAAACGCAACTCTGTTGGTAAGACGCTACCCCCTCCAACCAAGAGGTCGGGGGTTCGAGTCATATAAGGGGGAAATGGGGAACCATTATTGATCCTTTTAAGAAGAAGAAAAAAGAAAAGAAAAAAAAAATCGATCATATATATATTAACTTAATTATATATACTCTCTCCGTTCACGATAATTGTAATATGTAATACGTACCTGATGCGCACATAGCTACGACTAGATATTGGAGATATGGAGGAGGTTTGAGAATTTTAACTGCTATCCATCCAAGTATCCCTCCTAAAAGAAACGTTATTCCAATATTCACCGGCATGAACCACCTACATTAATTTATTCCAATATTTCAACATTTAATTTGTTATTATCAATAATATAATATGCATGCATATAACCATAACCATGCAACAACACTTTCAATCACATTAATTCTAGCTATAATTGAAGATTACGTACTTTACAACTGTAACATTATGAAGATATTGGGCCCAAATATTTAATTATATATTCCCAAATTCCGGAGCTAGCATTAACATGATCATGCTTATTAATTGAGTTTGAGTTAATTATTACTATGTGATTCATTATATATTTCTTAGAAATTATTTAGTTTATTAGAGAAAATTAATTAATCTAATTAAATCATACCATGAGATTAGGTCTTGGAGGCTGACTGTCGTGGAAAGATTTGAAAATACCAGTGCTGGGGTGAACACTGAAAACACAATCTGCCATTTAAAAAAAAAATAAATAAATAAATCATTATCAAGAAAAAAATATATATAAAATTGAAGCATCGAATTAATAATACAATACAATAGTGTTTTAAAAGTTGAATAGAGAGTGAGAAAGAAATAGAGAGAGAGAAAGAATTAATACTTGGTTCAAAGCTCTTCTAGTTTGAGGAGGGAAGAGATTGAGATAATCAGTAGCCATGAAAGCTCCCAACAAACACAATAAAAGTACTTGTAAAATCGGCATCAAAGACACCTCCAACAATGACAACAACCCCATTTATTATTATTATTTTATTTTTCTCCTTATCTAATTAATTCCAACCCCAAAAATGTCGAGTAAATAAATAATCGATATGGCTAGCTAGCTCTTCTTGAATTCCACTTTTTGTATGATCTGTCACCAAAGAAAGGAAAAAAAAGATTTGTTAGAGTATGTAACTAATAATGCTTAATCAAGATTTTGGATATGGAAGCATTTCGATTCTTAATTAACACAACTAATATAATTAATTATAGGGGAATTAATGGGAGGCTTGATCTACATATAAAGTTATAACATATGCGAAGAAAGAAAGCATTCAAGGTAACATGCAATATAAATATATTACTAATAAGGTACATATAAGCATTAAATGCAATTAGTTTGAATATTGAATAGATGCGATGGAGTCGTAGCCTTTTGTAAAATGAATGTAAATAGATGCATGTTTGAATTCTATTCAAAATAAATGCCATTTGCTTTTTTACTAAAATAAGTGCCGTATTTATGTACGTAAGACTTTCGATTTTTTTTATTTTTTTCCTCTCTAATTTATTCTCTGATATGGATAACGGATAGTATAAAAAGTCAATTTTTGTGTTAATATACACATTTAATTCATTTCTTAACATTTGTATGCAAAACTCCCAATATTTAAAACTATGTTTTTGTTTCGGCAGAAGTGAGATATTGATTTGGTCAATGAAAAGAGAACTAGAGAACTAATTAATTTAATTAATCAAATCAAAGATCAAAGAGGAGTCACATCACCTAAATTACATTCTCAAATAGGAAACTCAACGCGTCAAATCATTGCTCAACTTACGTAATGAAATTCAACTTGTAACGATATGATGTGGCATCATTAGTCATTACAGATATATGTTAATTATTTTAATCAAGATTATTTTTTTATACTAAGCTATCTAAGTATTTCCATCGCATTTTATGCACAAATCCATTAGCTAGGATTTTTTTTTATTTGGTAAAATTTTTATAGATAACCATAAAAGAAGTTACTTCAAAAATAAAGAGGAAAAAGAGTATGAAAAACTGAATAATTTAGGGTTCCCAAAATTTGGATCACATGTCAAACGTAAATGATTATTCTATGCATTCCAAAATTTAGTTATTTCTCCCTCCTTTTTTATTTATTTATGAGATATTGTAAGTGATAATCATCTCATCTGAAGAAAGGTGTGAGATCTATTCATATTATGACTTTCAATACCCCTCACTTGTGGGTTCGATTTTTAATTCTACCATTTAAATAGAAGGCCTAACAAATGTACACTTTTAGTATGAGTAGAGTTGCTATCAATATGATTTTGACTTCGGCGTTAACTAAAGGCTCCGATATCATGATAGAATTACATCTTATCTAAAAGTTCGAACTTGTACAGATGTGTGAAATCTATTCATTTATATTATTATTCCTAATACTAAGCTTGAGCATCAGGATTAACAAAATTAAATGATCTTTATCAATTCATCTAGAAAAGCATAATCTATATATTCATTCACCTTGAAAATAATCCGAAGAAAGAGAAATGGAAGGAGAGAAAATAAAGAGAATTAATGAAGTGAGTTGATAATCGAGAAATTCATTTTTGAAATTTGAGAAATTTAAGAAAATAAAGAATAAAAAAAACAAGATTATGAACTTAAGATATTTTATTAAAAAAACATTTGCTGACGTAATTAATTTGCCAAATGATTATTTGGAAAAAAAATCATTAATGGTTTTAAAAAATCATTAATTTATTTGAGAAGCTTTGCAAGTTTTGGAGTCAAGATTAAAATAAATGTTGTGCTATATATATATGCTTTGAATAAATAATTTAGAGTAATTTTTCTTAGCTAAACTAAGGACAAGTTTTACTGTACACGTCACGGGTGTAAATTGGAAGAGAATATTTCCAAAACATTCTCCAATAATTTTCAAATTGTGAGGACGGAAAAAAATGAATAAAAGTCTAAAGAGAAGGAAAAAAAGAAAATGCACTACTGTGATGTCGAGAGAATAAATTTTCCAGTAAAAAATAAAAATAAAAATAACTTAGTTAAACATGCGAGAAGAATCATGGCGGAAAGAGCCATTAATCCTCTGTTATAATTAGCAACAGATGACATAATGTTTTTAAAATAAAAATAAAAAAGAATGACAGAATAATTTTGGAGAAGCTTAAGAAAGATTATGACAAAACATATATAGTAAGATAAATAAATCCATACTAAAACTCATTTTCTAATTCAGATACTGTGTATCAAATTATATATGCTCAGAGAGAGAGAGGGAGAGAGAGCATGCAAGAAGTTCATAAATCCTTATAATTTATTTCCAGAAGAAACATGCGCAATGAGCGAAAAGGAGCCAAATTTAATGAAATAATTAAGCGAATATATATATATATATATATATATAGTTGGAATATTGGTGAGTAAGAATTAGTAACAGAGAAGAAACATATATATACATATCAAAAGAACTCACCTTTTAATTTCTTGAGAGAAATGAATTAACAGATTCTTGGATCTTAATTTCAACCTCCTCGATAGTTTGTGTTTATGCGCTAGCTAGCTTATGAAATATTACGACTGTCTGTGTATATATACACACTTATATTTATATATATATATATTTATAGAGAGAGAGAGAGAGAGAGAGAGAGAGGGGCAAGTGGTAGGTGGTGACAGACTCACCTAATGGTTTACGTAAGTAAAAGTTGTGAAAATGGTTTTCTCTTTCTTTAATTTAGAAGAGGCATATATACATAATTAATCCACCTTCGATTCCAATCAATTTCATTATTCACACCATGCTTTTAATTAATTTGCTAGCTACCAGTACCACATACCCATTATTAAATTACCGTAAAATGAATAAACCTAATATATATAATAATAATAATAATAATAATAATAATAATATCCAAACTTAAATTCACACTGGCTACAACTAAAATTAAAATTACAATTACCCGGATTAGGATCTTCTATTGCATTTCGGTGTTGCATTTCCAACTTTAATCATATCATATGTCCCAGAATGTTATGTTCATCTGAATTCGTTTGTCGTTATAGACATAACAAAATCATTATAATATAATAAATTTATATAACTTGATTTTGTTTCTAAAAATAGCTCAAAATTTTGTATATACATCAATAAGACAATAACTAAATGAATTTAAACCAAATGCTATAAATATTTGATTTAATAACCCTCAATTAATTATTACAAAGTTTCGTTAGAACTATAAAAATTGAAATTGAATAAAGGAACTAAAACAAATTGAAAGTGGGAACATAATAACTCATACAACAGTGTGTGTACATTAAAAAAAAAACACACAAACGTATACGATATTTTACATAATATATTTTTATTTGCCACTTTAGTAAAAATAAAAAAATAATGATGACTGCTCTGAATTGGCTGCACGTCAAGAACAAGAAGAGTGAAATTAATATCACATGTTATTTTAGAATGAGCTAGCTGTAAATGATCGTTTCATTTGTGGCAAAAGCCAATAAATTTTTTTTTTTTATTAAATTAAAATAGAGGAAGGGCGGCCAATCAAAATTACTTTTTCTTCAAATAAATCAAACACAGGCAAGTTGGACCTCACCCCCATAAAAATAGGACCAGAAATAAGGTCCCAAACCTTAATTGCATTCTTTCGTAAATTGAAAGCGTCAAATTTCAAATTTTGTCGTTTTTAAAAAATATAAATAAAATAACGTCGCTTTCCTTTATGGAAATAGAAACCTAATTCCATACAATCTCTGTGTGACTTGTTTGGCTGGAAACGTATAACTTGACCTATTAAAAATACTATTTTATAAATTCGTGTATCTCGTGACATATTATTATTATTATTATTATTAGTCGCCCTCGATCAATTTGCACACACGTTTTAAAATAATAAAAAAATTAATGAGTCTAGTTTTATACTATTGGATTTCATTTATTGCAACGCATTTATTAGAGTTATTCATCAAAATTACTAGATTGACTTTAATTTTTGGTTCATCTGAACTAGAAATTGGGTCTATTTTAACAGAAATAAATCTGAAAAAAAAAAGAAAAAAAAAGAGAAGAATTATCAGCAATAGAATATATTATTTTAATATAAAAAAAGAAAGAAAAAAAAGTGATTGAACCTGGGCATCCGTCAATTACACAACGCACAAGTCCAAGTCATAATAATAGATTCATTTGTTTCCATACACATCGGAAACGAATTTGAAAAGTATTTCTTTTATTGTCTTTATATAATACATATTGTATACGTATGTTATAGTGCAATTTCTATAGGTCCCAATAGTTTTTAGACTATGATACTATTTGTAACGTTCTGAGCCCGCATGAGTATAAGTTTATAACGATATGACAATACAATGAAAATTGTCTCTGACTATATTCTCATTTTGTCGAAATGGTTAATCAAAATTATTAAGCTATTAAACTCATTTAGCTTTAAGTCTTTAAATATATTAGAATGATAAGCCAACTTTTTGGTCTTTTTTTTATAAAAAAAAAAAGAAGTTTAATATCTTGGATTAAGAGTTGAATATCTCTTAATAACAATCAATATTGATTTTTATGTGATTTACGGTTACTATTAGAAACTATTAGAATACATAAAATAGCTCATTTTATGCGAAAATAGCTCGTTTTTTTGGATAACGAAAAAACGTTTTTAGCCATCATAAAATATATCGCAAAGATAACATTCAAATTGTATTAATTAGCACATAAAGGCGGCTCCAATAATAATGTTATTTTTTGTCTGAATATTGAATTCTTAGATATATATTGGCGGCTACGATAATTAACGGCTAATCTACATATCTAGTCAGTTTCTCATTGGAAAAACTATCCAAACCGTGTTCATGTAAATCTAGATTGATATCGCATGAAGAAGAATATAATTTGTCGTATGTATATTTTATTGCCATGCGTTAATTTTTATTTAATGGTAAGTAATTAATTGATGAAGTGTTTCTATTGAAGAATTCAACTACTGTAAATCTAGGCAGTATTCATAAAAATTCTTCGAGTAAGGCAATGCTCCTAAAAATATTAAGATCACGTACTAAGCTCAACTAGAATAATTTAATTGCTTTTTTTTTTTAATTAAAAAAAAAGTCCAACTAGGACATATATGTACACTCGAATACACGATTAATCTCTTTCTCTCTCTAGATTCATATTTTTTTCTTTTTCTTTTCGAAGGGGGTCTCTCTCTAGAATTAAATTAGGGAGCGTGAAATAAAAATAAAAATAAATCATTGAAGAGAATTTCATGAACTAGTCATAAAAATAAAAAAAATCAAAATCAAAATTACGTAGAGAAAGGAATATTTATTAATAGACACTCTCATATCTTCTAGAAAATCAATGAGAAACGTAATAATTTAATTAGGGAGCGTGAATTAAAAAATAAAAATAAAAAATCATTGAAGTGTGTGTGAATTCATTGATAAAACAAAATGATTGAATTGGAGTATAAATTAACTTCTAATGCACTCCCTCCATTCATAATTACATAACTACATTGATGCCTAACGTATGAATCTTTTTTTCTCAAAAATTATAATGATGACCAAAAAAAATTGAGTATGAAATTAGCATGAATTTATGTAACTTAATTTTTTTTTATCAAAGTCTTCGTAATATAAACTAAAAGGGTTGATGGCTGATTTTGTCTCTTATGTTGTAGTTATAATATTTTTTTTTCGACATTCTTTTGATAGATGATCGTTAGATTAAACCTAGCTTTTAGAGTCTAGAGAAAGAAGAAAGAAAAAAGAAAAAAAAAATACATATTTGACATATGTTTTACTTTGGGCTAATTAATTGCAAAATATTCACTCAAATCGCACATAAAAAAAATAAAACAATAACGAAAAGTGTGATAATTTAATCTATACAATATATAAAAGTAGAATAGTTGACAAAATTTACAAAAATATAATTTTCCCTCCAAAAGTGGCCACTAATTGTCCAATGGTTTATGAAGATCATTTACTTCAAAATGTTGTGAATTATCCAATGAATTTGATAATGAATGTATTTTAAATTATGCAGTATTGTTTTATTGATTGCTAATATATTTATGTTTGCACTATATTCTATTAACTTTCTTATTTTGCTATATCTATATGTTATTTGTTTACTTTTTCAATTTTATTTTTTTATTGTAAAATTTTGTTGTGATAATACAAAATTTGGATACATTTTCACAAACAAAGGTAATTATTAATTGAACTTAGGTGAGATAATACTAAGTTAGATTTAAAGCTATTGATTGATAAATTTACTGTAATCACAAATCATGATTTATTGTGTAGTTTCTTGATGTATTGTTTTTTTTCAAAGAAATGTATTAAATAAAGGAACATAGGAGTAATAAATTATGTAGACAATTATTACGAATCTAAATAAAATACCAAAAAATATTAATTTAAATATCTTAATATTAATAGTAGTTTCACTATAATAGCCTATAGTGAGCTTATGTTTCTATCTCCTAAGGGCTCGTTTGGTAGCCAGTATAAGAAAATTTATCTCGGCTTTTTCAGTGTTTGGTATCCGAGAAAAATAATGCCATCGGCCCGCAAAATTGCTTGGGCCCGGACTAAATTCACTGTTACACTGGCATATATTATACCGCCTCTACCCCCGGATAAATTGTGATAAGTTTTTTATTTTTAATTTTAATTATTAATTTTTTATTTTTCAATTTTAATTAAAAAATTATTTTCAATTTTAATTATCAATTTTTTATTTTAATTTTAATTATCAATTTTTATTTTTAATTTTAATTATCAATTTTTTTATTATTAATTTTTAATTATTAATTAAAAAATTATTTTCAATTTTAATTATTAATTTTTTATTTTCTATTTTAATTATCAATTATCAATTTTTAATTTTAATTATCAATTTTTTAATTTAATTATCAATTTTTTATTTTCAATTTTGATTATCAATTTTTATATTTCTTATCCCAACTTATCTATGTTTGTACCAAACACACAATATATTTCATATCCCAATTTATCATATTTTTTTTATCTCAACTTATCACACATTTTCTTATCCGCCCTTTTCTCGGTATTGCTACCAAACGGGCCTAAGTGTTTAAATTATATTTACTTATATTCTATTAAAATTATTTTAGGTTTCTAAAATTACAAAAATTAAATTTTTAGTGAAGATAGCAATAATGTAATGTTAATTGTATTAGTTGTTTACTTATGATATAAGAGAAAAATGTATAGTTTTAAATTTTTTATTTATTTTATTGCTCTCTTATACTACCCCGTCCATAACTTCTAGACTTAATTTTTTTCTTTGCATTAATTTTAATGTGTTTGTAATGATGGATTTTAAAGTAGTTTTTATTTTTAAAAAAATATAGGATACTATGAGTATAGTAGTACTCTATGAAGTACAAAAATTCGCCTTAAAACTCATAATTACAAAATTCCAAAATCAACTAGAAATTATTTTGTCTAAAAATCATAAACGGAG
Organism: Mentha longifolia; assembly: GCA_001642375.2. Taxonomy (NCBI): domain Eukaryota; kingdom Viridiplantae; phylum Streptophyta; class Magnoliopsida; order Lamiales; family Lamiaceae; genus Mentha; species Mentha longifolia. The sequence continues at coordinate 513,383 of CM038111.1, forward strand.
GGAGTAATTTATATCTTCCGGGCAACGCACGGGCGCAACACTAGTGAGGCAAAAAATAAAATACCCAAAAATAATTTATAATATCAAATTTAGCTTTGGAATATAAAAAACATAAATTTTACCCATCTTTTGGTATGGGTGGACAATAATACCTTTACTTTTGAACACATGACCACTCTCTTCCCTCTCTCCCAGTCCAGCCGGGACAGAGCGGGCCGGGCTGGCCGGGATAGAGCGGGCGGGACTGGGTCGGGCCGGGTGGTGCGGTCGGGCCGGGCTGGACTGGACTCGGCTGGCCTGCTACTTTACCAACCCTATGGGAGAGGGAAGGACATTTTTGTCCTCCAAAGAAAAAATTGGGTATTTTTTTGTGTAAATTATATTTCAAAGTTAAAATTGATTTTATAAAGTCAAATTAAGCAAAAAAGGTATATTATCTCTAATTTAATTGCGACATAACAATTAATGTTACCATAATCATGCGAGTGTGGTCATTTCTATCATTTCAACTTTGCCCAAGACTTGTAACTAATTTTGAAGGTGACATTATTAATTACTACCTTCATCCCATTACATTAGTCCTCTTTGCTTTTTGATTGTTCGGCACGTTTTTCCACCGAAACCTAGTATGAGTTTTAAAATATAATTTTGACGAAATGGGATGGAGGTAGTAAAAGAATACCCGTAAATAACCTCACAATTTATAATTCGAGCAAGCATTAGCCCCTTATATATGTTGATTAATGGAAAGAAATCTAATAAAAATTAGATAATCCGAGTCGTGAATTTCATAACCTAAATATACTTTTGGTCCAAACTAAAATTACCCATTTCGATTCACGTCAACATCAGAATTAGTGACGTGTAGTTCAAAAGTGAAATATGAGAGGATTTATATTATACTAGGGAGAAATATGAGAGGATGTTGATATCTCAACTAGAAGAAGATTGTATTTACATTGCCTCCAAATTTTTGGGCACAGATTTTAATAAACACTTGAGAACAAACGTGCAAGTTATAACCACTTAAAATCTTTCGATTCAAATTATACTTGCAAGAGTGACTGATAGATAAGTAATAGATTACAATAATAAACTAATTTAATTAAGCTAATAAGCATAATTCTTTACTACATGGATTAAGCTGATAAGCATAATAATTAAGTTGAGACAATCCAATAAGTTACCAAGTTGATAGAATAATAAAGGAAAAGTAAACACCAGCAGCGCAGTGAATGGGAAAAGAAAAGGGTAAGTAAAAAATTAAAAAGTTAAAAGAATAAGAAAGCAAATAAAATATACATAATCTGTTGAAGAGATTTGAATGGATTGAATAAAAGTTGAGCTGCCAAATGAGATTTGATTCTTGAATGAAAAAAAAAATAATGGATTTATTTAATATTTCCATGGTTACTCCGTATATGATTTCTCCTCGTTTGCAGCATGTTGAAGTTGATTAGGATTTAATATTATTTTATAAAAATTCTAAAAACTTTGGTCAACTCCTCCCGACAGACAAATAATAATAATAATAATAATAATATCCAGGTTGCCAGCAGAACAAGAACTAAGATCCGAATTCCTACAAAAATAAATAAATAGAAGAAGAAGAAGAAAAAGAAAAAAAAAACTAAGATTCGATTCGAAAAACAAGATCCAATAATGTTGGAATTTGCAATAATTACAAACACGGCAATATTTTCACGGAATGTTCACATTCGTATTCGATAAACACAATACTACCTCCGTCTCACATAATTATGTACGTATACTGTAGAAACGATAACCAATGCAATGTCTAAAAAGTGTGAAGTGAAGGGGTGAAGTGATATAAAAAATATGAAGTGAAGGGGTGAAGTGATATAATTTGGGTCCTAATTGGGTCAAAGCTTCACTTTATCCAAATAATGTGTGAAGTGATAGGTAGAAGTGATATAAAGTTATTTTCATTTTAAACGTACATAATTCGTGAGACGGACTAAAACGGAATACGTACATAATTATATGAGACGGAGGTAGTACAATGTAATTATTTAGGGAGGGGTATTCGATTTTATTGGGTCACTAAATTGTATTTCCTTCATCTCACTTCAATGGTCATGTTGTTTTTCGGCACTAGATTTTAGGAGAGTGTGTTTAGAGATAAAGTTTAATGTTTAATATTTTAATACAAATTTCATTAATTTAAAAACAGAGCATCATAGATGCATAAAAACATATTGATGTATGATCTTAAATGAAAGATCGTATCAAGACCTTTAATTTAGTATAAAAATTGTAAAAATCGAAGAACAAACGAGATATGTTAGTTTAAACTTTTACAATTTAAATTATATTGGGATACGTGTTGAAATGTGAATGGATGATGGTAAGATTAATGGGGCTAACTTTTTTCATTTTAGGAAACATGATTATTGAAGTGGAACGACCCAATATAGTAAACATGACTATGAAGTGGGACGAAGGGAGTAGTATTATTCTATTAATTACTTTTACCAAAGCATTACCGAATTAACTGAATTTTGACGGTCACATTTTGGACACTCTTTTTTCTTTTTCTTTTTTTTCTTTTTTTTAATCAGAACATTTTTGGACTTTTTTCAACGACCTAGTAGTTTATGAAATCACTTCATTTCTTGAAATACAAAATATGGATCAAGAATTTTCTACCTTTATTCAAGAAGCACACTTTAAAGAGATGAAAAATCATACTCCTCCATTTTTTTTTTAATAATACTCGTATCTCTCAAGCTTATAATCTTGTTTTTATAATACTTTTTTTTAATATCAAGAGTGATTTTTTAACTTTTCAACTGCCCCATTATAATTATCAAAACTGAATTGTGTGAAGCAAGACATGAAAGACATGAATTAATTTTAATTTTTTTTTCTAAGTGAATATCTATTTTTCTTAATTCCAGTGCTTGAGCTTATATAAGAAAATGGAGGGAGTAACATAGTTCCTAGCCTCTTGACAATAATCAATTATCCACAATAACTTGATCATCATCATAACCGTAGCTCTTTTCTCAGCTCAGAACCAGAAATTTTCTTACTGAATCAAATTTCTTCACGATAAATTGCTTAGTGAAGTTCAATTTCTTTCAAGAATTATAAAAATAAAATTAAAAATTCCCCACCTCAACCTTCTCCAGATCCTTACCATTGTAAGATTATGATAAAAAAAATTATCTGATAAATACAACCAAAAGAGCAAGTGCCTACAAAATAATCTCCCTATCAACATCATTCACACACAATCTTCTGTGAAATCTTGCTTAAAGCTAATTATACACAGTTATAAGCTTTTCATATCGATTCCACCCAACTACGTCCATCATTTCCATCACGTCTCTTATCGAGCCAATCTGCCTAGAACCAGTAATGATCTAAGTAATCCCATTTTCGAATCTAAGCTCGAAGTTACAAACACATATCCATCACCATTTCCTCAATCAGATCACCAATGATCATGCATTCGAAATCTCGGCCCACAGCATTCACGTCATCATCAATCAATCTTGACCACGGTGTAGATTTCAGATCTCGATTCAACAAATTATCAAGAGCATAATAACTTCTCTCTACTGAAGAATGTACGTAAAGCTGAATATTACTCCATACAAGAGAGAGCAGCTTCCTTCCATTTGGAGGCTTATGCACTATCCCAATAGCCTTCTCCATATACCTAGATATGCTCACCGGTTCCCGGAGTATGGATGGGAGTACTTCGTTTAACAAATCAACTATCATCTTGTGATTTATTTTTTCTCCCTCGTCTTTAACCTTGGTGCTTTCTTTATAAGTTTCTTCAACTTCTTCGAAGACTTGAGCGCTGATAGGTTTACCAAGTGGATTCCATTTTGGCAGAAATCGACTAATTGAATCATCATATAAACCAGCAGCAACAAGCAAATCTCTAATGTAAGCTTCAGAGTGGTCCTCTATATCTGTGTCGACTTCCGTAGACTGAGGTTTGTATATGGTATCCTCGAGACAAGATCCTTCAAATTGATCTAATTTCCTCCGCAAATCTGAATTTTCCAGAATGAATAAATAAATAATAAACAGACTAGAACAAAAAGAAAATAATTTTAAATAACACTCGAACTGCTTTCTTTCGTAAAACAAACATAGGTTGACTTAAATAATAGGATTAAGTGAGGTTAAATCTAATCTTCAAATTTTCCAATTTTTTTTTTTTTTTGAGAAACTCAATATTAACATTTCCATTCAACCTAAGCTAGACCAGCAGTTTTCAACAATCCCGACAAGAAATAGATGCTACATGAAGCTAAATTAAAGATGAACCATAATGTGGTCTCATGTATTGAAGATTTTGCTATAATTTTTTTAATCAAGAAAGTATCCTTCGGGGGTGTTTACTAATTTTGATAGCTTAATTTGAGGATTGATAAATTTTTGGATAATATATAGGATTGGATAGGACAAAAGTTATCCAATGTGTTTAGGTGAGATTCATATCCAAGGACAAATCTCTAATCCGAGGAAAAAGTGCAGGCCTTGGGATAAGATAACTCTCAATTGCAATCCTACATAGTAAGCATATGATTAGGTTGACAAAATTAGTTAATCCAGCCTTATCCCGCTTAGTAAACTCCCCCTTAGTGAACCATGACCACTTATAAGCTCCAGGATAACAAAAGAAAGTTGTGAAAGATTATTCCGGAGCATTGCCTTTATAATATTCAAACTATGAGATTATAACTAACATCAGGTTCAAGGAAAAGTTCCATTACTAACCATTTAAGTTTGAGTTTATTTCCCTGAAAACATTGGACACATCACTATCCTCCAGTTGATGTCCACCTGAAGATGATATGGGACTTAGGTATTCATTTGACCTCCAATACTCATCATGAACACTACTGCACACGGATGCTGGGCTAGGCGGCACTTCGGTGGTATTTCCCTACAATAGATCAAAAAAGAAATTCAGATAATTTTATAATTATTTGGTGAACTGAGAACAATTTAAGTCAAATAAAGTCCTCACATGTGTGTCATAGTAATTCATCATCGTTGTTGGTCCATTCGGAATATCTTTCAAGAGGCTGTTTTTGCTTTGACCCCATCTCTCCATAGACTTAACTCTCCTACGGAACAGTCTCCCTCTGAGTGTCAAGTTGTACCTAAAACTCGAAACCTTTTCCCGTATGTTGAATTTATCCTTTTTCTGTTTTTTAGTGACCTTCTCAGTTGCTTCATGCTTCCTCATGATTTGTGCCCCATTTAATACATGGCGATCCTCAAGAAGAAGCTTTCCAAATTTTGTTCCTGAAACCGAGACTGGAGCAGATAAAGATCTCACAAGATTCCTAGGAGACATAGGCATCCCAACTTCATCAGGCTCCTCCCTAAAAGAGCCACTATCCTTTTGTAATTCATTTCTAAAACTTTCAGGATGGCTCATTTTATTGACATTCCATGTACTTCTTAAATGTCCAGGTTTACCCTTCTCGAATCCTGACATGGAAAATGTAGAAATATTATGGACAGCTTCACGATTTCTTTCTCCTTTTAGAACATTTTTCAACCTCTCTGCCAACAATTTCCTTGTATCTCTGTTGTAGAACTCAGGAGAATATGTCCCATTCTGAATTTCATAGGATCTTGTAGACTCCGAACGAGGTAAATTCATTCCAAGGACACTATCTCTCACCTCTTGTGCTATACACTGAGCTATTTCTCTTGATTTTGATGGTTTTTCCCTGTAAGGGGTCTCAATCCCTCGTCCTCTCACAGTTGTGCTCCTTTTAGAACATTTACCTTGCATCTCAGACTCTAGCCTTTCCTTCACTTCTTCGAGAAAATCTTCTATAGTACCTGTTCCTTCTGAAGTGCTGGGAGTGTTGCCCCATGAATCGGCGCTGATATTTGTTGTGTCAGGACCGGGCCTTAATACCACAATCTTGGAAGGAGCTGAGACAACATCAGAATTCATGAGTTGAGAGACCCTAAAGTCTGTTCTTATCCCTGTATTTGGATATAATAATTCCTTTTCCTCATCCGAATAAGAAAAACTTTTCTTTTGAGCCCTCTCAGAAACATCTGAAAGGTCATTATGTTCCCTCAGGTTCTCACACTTTGTGGTTCTATAAGAATTTGCATAAATGTACATCTTTTCCCTGTTGAGTTCTTCCTGTGCTATCATCTCGGGTGGAGTACTGCTAGATTTAACAAAATTAGAACATTTGTTAAATCTTGCTGATTGCCATGCTTCGAATTCCAGCTTAAACTTCTGTAGTTGCTCTTCTTGAGGATGTTCCCTCGATTTAGCTTTGTTCAACTTTGAACGGCTGCTGTATTGATCAGGGTGTCCATCTACAGAGAGTATACAATCAATTGAACTCTTTTTCGATCGATTCTTGTCCATTGGAATTCCATGTTCTAATTCAATCAATTTTGCTCCAGGCCTTGAATCAAAAGGTAACACATCGACTCCCATGAGACGAGCCACCACACTTGGTGATTTTGATCTCGTACTAGGTCTCTTGGAAATATCTTCACTGATTAACTTCTTTATTGGAGCCTCCGTGGAATAATAGTCCTCACCAAATGAATCCTTTGAGGTGTGATGAGCATACTGAGACACATTGCAAATGACGTAAGTAATATTCACAGTACACACCACACACAGAGACAGATGCTGCAGATCTTAATAAGATCTAAGAATTAATGCATGTTAAAACTGAAATCTAGCAGTTTGGGCTTTAATTGTAAACCAGCCCAAAGAACTATTCACCTTGCACAGGCAAGAAGATAAGAATGTATCCTAAGTAAAAGGAATTAAATATGACCAGATTAAACTGGGATATAAATGAACCCATTATGCAGGAAATACTCGACTCTGAATCCTTAGAGTTCTTAGACTTCATCATTTTGTTAAATAGCAACATAATCATTTAGAAAGATTAACCAAACTCACAAAGAGAAGGAATCCTAGAAAGCCCATAATCCCAATGACCAGATAAAAAAACCTATGATTGAAGCCTATTAATTCCATCTCTGATCACAACATAAACAAGTGAGAGGGGTTACAAAGTTCTATGAAGCATATGAAAATGGCCAGACACTCATAAGATCTTGGCAAGGGAACAGCTGGTACCAGTATATTATCTCTTGCGGCATATAATCCGTAGGATGTCTCAATTGGCAGTTCCAAACTATTTCGAGGAGCCTCCAATCCTGAAAAAGTAGAATATAAAACTATTACCTAAAGTTACTGTACAAACTTGCAACAACATCCAAATGAGTCTACTATTTCTACTTTAAGGACTATGGTTTCCTCAAATCTGTCAAAATCATGATCAATTGATGTATCCTTTATTTTGTGAAATTGTGTCCTTACCAAGCAGCGGGCACAAACTAATAGATGACACATGGGAAAGCAAGAAAAAAGCATATTAGCTGCATTATATTGGTCTTAACTTTGGAGTGCTCAAAGCACTTCTTTTGAGCATTTAAGTACTAGTGGTTGAAGAAATTTAAAAATTAAATATAGACCAACTAATTCATGAACAAAAGCTAGACTGTTGAACAGTTAAGAAATAAGTCTATGAACTGTATATTTGTAATATTGCAATTCTCTTGAGTGCCAATAATGACTTAGTAACACTTACCACCACCATTTCTCTTATGCATAGCAACTTTTCTAGCCATCTCGTTCTCGACTTCCCAGTCACATCCTGCATAATCAGGAATAGAGTTACTTGCAATCCAATATGCATGTTTCACCAATTTCCCTAACTGAACACAAAGATACGGTATCCTTTTCACGGAGGATAAGAGCTCGGTCCCTGCAGCATTACCTAAGTATAACTAATTCCCAATTGATCAAAAAACTCAGTTCATCTATAACACTGGCTAAACTTTCCTCCTCATGGAGGAAGAAATATACAAGTTGCTGAAAGTCTTTATGGGCTACCCAATGCTGCAAGTTTCTCCTTCTCGTATTCAAAATAAGTTTGGATTGTACTATTTCAGAAAAATAATTCCAATCACCTTAACTCATCCATTCACTTAAGGGGAATAAAAAAAAAGCAACATGTCCCTTTTCTATGCATGAAAACTTCTTTTCTGGCAAAAATTGTACTTTCTGATAATTATTAGAAAATGCATCTCTTGAAGTACAGAGAAAAACTCTCGCCAAATATTGCAGCAGAGAAATTACATGAAATACTATAATTCTAAAAAAAACACATCGCAACACAAATCATTAGATGATCAATACAATTCTACTGATATGATTAAAGAATCGGCAATCAATAGCAATACATTACCTCATCAGTAACCAGCCAAATGATCAATAAAAAATACATAAAATTAAATAAAAATTAAATTCAAAATTTGCATCGCTGCATCAAAGTCCATCATTAATGATGCTGCATTATTTTCAAGCTTTAACAACTCAACAGTGCGAAATGATTAAAGTGGCGCAGAGTCAATAAAGTCTTTTTCCTAATCAATAACCAGAGAATCATAATGGCAATAAAGTTCGTAATCAGATTTCAAAACAGAAATCAGCCATCGTCAAAACACATTCAACATCTAACACGAATTACCAGAAATGAAGCAAACGATTTGATCTTAAAGCAAAATCCCCCACCTTTACTTCACAAATTGGTCGCAAAAAGTGAATCTGTTACTACAACTACCAGATTGTAATAATGAGTTTTGGGTGGAGGAATTGAGATGGGGATTTGAAAAAGAAAGAGGGGAAAATGCAGTTAGGGAGAGAATGAGGTGCCAATAATGAGGGGGAAGAAAAGTAGTAGCATGATAATCCATTGCTGGAATCACACCTCCAACTAAACTTAAAAACCTTTCACTCTCTCTCTCTCTCTCTCTCCATTTTTGTTTTTCTGAGGTAAGGTAACTACTTGGGGATAGAATCTGGTGTGGCGAGGCCTACGCTGCGGTTTGTACCTTGTTGTGGAAAGACTACGCGTGTACATGTTGCACAATAAAATATATTTTTAAATATATTTCTTATAAGAGCAGAAATTTATTGCATGCAATTCTAGAAGGATCATGGGTGAACAGAGATGGGTGCATGGTGCCGCGAAGCAGGGGATTTTGGAACAAAAAGTCGCTGTGATGTAGACAGCGGGGACGCAGTCTTTGTACACGTAGGAAATGACGCATTTGCCCTACAACCAAACAAAACGGAACTGTTGCTTTCGCAACGGAAAATAAATTTAGTTCGAGGTATATATTTATTCATATAATAATAATAGTAATAGGAATAAACATAGTAGAGGAATGAGTCAAAATCAAAGAAACAAGAACAGCTCAAGAACGGTATCAGTTGCTGTTGCGCACGATTCCCCCTCCATTTGCCTCAAATCCGGACATACGTGCTCTTATTATTATTATAGAGTCTATGAATGTATACGTAATTATAGTGTGGAAACGGAAAAGAATGTTATTAGTAATATTTTTTCAAGAAATACTGAAAAGAGTTTTTTTTTTTTTTTTGGGGGAGGAGAAAAAAGACACAGTTTATTCACTAATTAAGTCTTCCACTATTATTTTGTAATGTTTGGTAATATTTTAAATACTACGTATATGTATGTTCATTTTTCTACATCGCCACAACTGGCCCATTAGCTCAGTTGGTTAGAGCGTCGTGCTAATAACGCGAAGGTCGCAGGTTCGAAACCTGCATGGGCCACCTCTTTTTTTTTTTCTTTTTTTTTCTTTTTTTAGTTTTTTCTTAAATACTTTTCATTTAAAGTAATATTAAATGCTATATAGTCCACCAATAAGATGGTATTGCCTTTCTGGAAACAAGATCATGCATATATGAATGCACATAAGGTTGATTACTAAAGGAAAACATTTGCTCTGAACACAAGCATTCGATAAACTATACCAAAATCCTCCCAAGCTTTAATTTGAGAGGATCTAGCGGTTTTGCAACAAGTCTACCAAGTTGGAGTATATTTGCTCTTTCATGGCATCTCGGTTGCTCGTGTTCAGCGTATATATGGTAGCCCGTGGATCATTTTTCAACCTCGCAACTGCAAAACGGAGAACTTGCATGAATAAAATGCGAAATTCTGAGAATCCTAGACCTGTTTGTTGATACATCTAATGCGAGAGACGGGATGGAATATTGCCAGATACTCTGTGTGATACTTAAGAAGTAATGAGGATATAGATTCAGTTGAGCAAGAACCATACAGAAAGACCATTTTACACCACATAGTATATAGCCAAAAAATCATACCCCTCATGAAAAGGCTAGTGCTTCTTCATTTACATGCATCAAAAGATGTGAGTTTCATAATCCAAATAGATTTGTTTTACTACGTGTCATCATCATCCACGAAATATTAAAACGTCGGAGCAATACCTCCAGGAATATCTCTGCCAGATTTTGGGAGAGGGACAGATGCCAAGAGAGGGATATTGGATTCCAGAACTCTCAAAACAGCAGGGAAGAATGATGAGCTGAAAAGCTCCATTTTACCAACTTCGTCTATAACGAACAGATCAGTGTCTTCCTTAACCTGGTCAGAGGTGCACTCAGTTCAAACTGCAAGATTCACCTGTATTTCAAGAAATATACCTGACAGAATTCATCCCGAAACTATGAATTTAAGACGAGACTGTCAGGAATTCGCCCTCAGGGTTCTCATTCTGAGTTCTAGTGCACACTCACCTCCAATTCAGGCAATGCTAATGACTCAAATGATGAGACGTCTACTTTGTACCTCCCCACGTTAGGCCATCTGTGAGATTCTCGGCTACCATGGACAATGATAATTTACTTCCAGTTATGAAATAGCCAAAATCAAAGGATACCTACAAATTTTATAACAAGAATATGTAGCCACTTGTTCCAAATTATTCAGAATCATCCTCCAGTTAGCAAATCTTTAAGTTCATTGAGAACTCCCGTTAATGTTTTTTCATGATGTTGGCATTCATATACTCATTTATACTAGTCAGCCATAATTAGCAGGAAACTTACTAATGAACTAAGTTTGTTTCTTATTACCACGAAATCCATATTCATGCAACCATAACTGAGTTGAACTTTATTATTAGTTCAATTAGTTTGATGAAAAATATGAAATATAATGTGAATTTAGCACTCACATCATACAAATTCTATCATGAAGAACCTTGTCAATGACTACCTTGAATGAGTAGCTTTGAGGTGATTTTATAGTGTTGGACATCTTGAAGCTCTCCCAAAAGGCAAGTATTTTAAAGTCGTATCCTCTTCCACTTTAACTAAAATTCAACCAATTGTAATAGTCTTATATGACTTCCAAAGTTTACTAGTTGTTAGTACTAGATAAGAGAGTACACCTAGAAAATATTTTTAGCAGTCAGGCTATTAGGACACTTATTTTCACCCTCTTATGTAGAGGAGGAGAAATAGAACAGCAGAATTAGCATTCTCGACAAAAAGTGAAGGGAAGGATAGGTCTGTTTTCAGTTGTATAGCAACTTTTACATTTACATAAAACGTAAAATTTTCAGTAATCCTTCCAACAATATGGCTATTCGACTCTTGTCTTTTGTTCTTCTATAGCAATTCTATCATAACAAGCAAGTGCACACATTGTAACACCATCATGCTTGCATGGTGCAAAAGATGGAATCGAGCATGAAAAGACTTAGTGCCATCAATGCTCGATGCATCTTCTAAATGGATTACTTCAGATTCATAACAAACCGCTATTTCAGGTAGACAACCTAAGCCCTTCTTAATTTCAAGTTCGAACCAGATTATATATAGCCATCAAGAAACAAAGACAATTTGCTTCCTATTATTTGGAAATTAATGTCAGATACAAACCAAATATTTTCATGATCATCTCAACTACATAGCAAAATGAAACCCAGTGCTGCATTCTTAAAAGGCATTAGTAACCAAGATAATTAAGCAACAAATCAACGATGTGAAACGAAAAAACGAAACAGCAAATAGTACCTAGTGATAATGGTTGATGCCAGAGGACCTCTACGGCCATCAATGGTAACCACTTCAAATCCTACCCTTTCAGCCCCTTCTCTTACCTCACCTACGTAAGCCAATTGCATTTTATCAATAAAACTATAAAACCTTCACGGAAGCAAGAATTTTCTAATTTTCCTAATCCCTAATCTGTTCATCGATCAACTAATCAACAGCAACGATTTTTCTGCAATGTGTCGCTGAAACCAAATTACTATGTACACTTCAAAACGATTCCAGTATCATCATAAAAGAACAAAACCAGGATTCCAAAGCTAAACAACATTAGAACAGTTTCAAATAATCAACGCAATAAACTGAAGTAAAAAAAAAAACAAAAAAACAACAGCCGATTTTAGGATCGCAACGTTATGCTACAAAATGAGATGAGAGAAATGAAGGAGGCGTACGAGTGTAGAAACCCTGAATCTTCAAGCTTGGATTCAATTGTTTAAGAGCATCCAGCACTCGGATTATGAGTGTAGTTTTCCCCACTCCCTGCATAATTTACCAATCAATATATGCACCAACGCTCATAGAGAGATTCCGAGCTTATATATACATAAAGATACAAAAACTCACCGGAGAGCCTGTAACGAGAAAGCATTTTCCGGCAGCCGCCATCGCAGAAGCGGAGGACAATTGAAACGACAGTGTCCGGACTCGTCGACTCACCAAAGAGTAGATTTCACTCTCTTTCTTTTTTATTAACGATTTTTTTTTAAACCTCTTTTTCTTTTCTTTTTTTAGTCACCTCGTGTAATAGTTGAAAAGTAATCAAATCTCACTTACCAAAAAAAGAAGCCTCTAAAGCATTAATATTAAAATATTATTATAATCACTTAAGTTCGTCGGCTCAATTTTTTTTTATTCACTTATTTCAAAGCTAAACTTTCACCGTTCATAAGTGAAAATCTTAGAACTAGCCGTTTCATTTAATTGTGAGTTCATTGAAAATGTAACTTGAGATGGCTATTGAGTTTTGATTCATTTAAGTATAAGCAAAAATTCAATAATTCAACAAGAATTCAATAAACCCCATATTATGATGAGCAAAGAGGAAAGTAGTTGAGAAAGGGAGTCGATTCGTTGTCCTGAAAAATAATGCAACAGTTGATATTTAAATTCTTTAAAATTTACAAGCTCGTCATTTTCGAATTATGAAGATTGCCCGCTTAACGGTCAAAAATAATTGATCGTCACTTTTTTTGGTCAGAACAATTGATCGTCACTGATTAGACAATCCACAGTTGACTAGAGATCATGGAAATCCGATAGTCCTCACAATTTTCGCCAACTCTGAGGAAATACTACTGCCCCAATAAAACACCAAATTAATTCTACATAATTCACAATCAATAAACGTAATTCAAACAAATCTTCGAAAAAGTAATAAAATATAACAAGACTAGTACTCGATATATTCAACGAGACCTGGACAAATTTTAGGACAAGAAAAAACAAAATAAACCGAAAAGGCCAAAAATAAAGCATAAACGTCTAGAGAAACTGACAGGTGGTGGCACAGTTAAAAAGGTTAAAAACCCCACGAAACCAAACTCCGAAAAGCTTCCAACATAGGAGTATCTCATATTCCTCGTGTTTGACCCATCCATTAAAAAAAAAAACAACAGCGACCATAGATATTCTCATTTCACACCTAGCTTGCTTTTAATATATCGACATACATCATTTATTTAATAAATATTATAGTCAGATGGAGAGCCAAAGAGAGGAAATGAAATACTAACAACGATAGAGCGAAGAAGCTGGTTATCATTAGGCAGCGAGAAAATATCTAAAGAAACAGTACATAGACCAATTCCATCTGATCATCACCTATTTTTTTTTTTAATTCTTTTTTCCTACTCCAAATTAAAAACAAAAAATATACGATAATAGAAAAAAAGAAGTGGACATCTATTTATAAAGGGGGTAACTAGTTCAGATGGAACTGTGGTAGCATAATTTCTAGGAAAACAGGATTGATTTCTCTTCTTCACTCGTCATCGTCCTCATCTTCCTGCAAGAGTTCAGCAGTGATTAATTAAATAAATTGATTTGATATAAATAATTGAAGGACTGATCGTGGGTAAAAAGGGGAGGTATAATTACATCGGCGCTGCCATCCTCGTCATCGTCTTCATCGTCGTTCACCTCTGACTTGGATTTGTCGGACTCATCATCGGCACCAGCGCCGTCGCTCTGTTCCACGATTTGAGCAAAATTCATACTCGTAAACATCGATTTGCAGTCAAAACAAATCATCTAAAGGAAATGGTATGGATAGGGGATTACGAGTTTCTTGTTGTAAGCCTGAAGAGTCTTTTCGTACTCGCCTTTCCTTTTCTCAGCCTTGGCGATGTAAGGAGCTTTTTCCTGAAGAACGAAAATCACGAAATTATTAAATTAATCAAATTAAATTTTAAAAATAATTGTAACTGCAGAAAATTTAAATTCTAGCGAAACGATACTTACAGCCTCGGACATAGATTTCCATTTCTCACCACCAGCCTTTCCAACCTATGAAAATTTTACGAAGACAATTCAGTCAAACTCCAGAAAAACAAAATTCAACTGAATTTAGGATCTGAGGCTCAAATACTCACAGCGGAGACTGATTTGTTGTTAGGGTGCTTCTCCTTGTACGTCTTCCTGAAATCCTCCCTGGATATAGAATAGGAAACCGAATCAAAAAAACAGAATCACAGACACAAATTAGAAAGAGAAAATAAAACAAACTGGTAAAATCTATACATGAAGACGAAGAAGGCACTGGCAGGCCTCTTAGGCTTGTTCGGATCCTTAGCCGGCTTTCCTTTCTTCACCGCTGGCTTTTTACCGCCTGCGGCTCCTTTCTTCACCGAAAGCCTGTACGCAGAAAATAATTAATCAATCACGGAAATTAAACTCATAAATTAAAAATCACAGATCTAGAGGTCAAATGATCCGAGAAAACATACTTTGCATCGGCTTTCTTCGACTCAGCCTTAGATCTTCCTCCTTTCATATCGAACCTGCGAAAACGGCGAAAAACTCGGTTAGAATCGTTCGGACTCGGGGCGACTCGGCGGCGAGGCGGTGGAGAACTCACCGAATAATGAGAATCTAGAGAGAGAGAGTGGGTGCTAGAGAGATAAAACGAAGAGATATGCTTTGCGTTGGTGTAGTGTGTGCGTGAGTAGGAGTGGTATATGTGAAAGGGAGGGATAAGGGGTCTGAAAGGAAAGAGCCTAAAAAATTCTCCCAAAATTCACTCAAACCAAATTGAAGTCCGGGTTTGGGCGGGATTTCAATTTTCCCCCGCCACATCACCGATCCGCGCGAAGACGTTCCCAGCGCTCTGATTGGCTGGATTGTTGCTGCGCTGCACCTTCTCTTGGCTCTGTGTTTCCTCTGTGTTTGTTGCGGAGGGGGTAACGGCCGTTGGATGAGGTGCTGGCGGTACAGTCGGCGCACGTGGCGCGATCGCAGCGGCCGAGGGGGTTAAGTGGCTTTCTGCTGTAATGACTGAATTAGCCTTTGTGTTATGACGGTTAAGGGCATGGCAAGGGGTCGTTGTGGCCCTTTATTAAACAAATATCAATAAACTTGATATGATTGAGATGCGCTGTGTGAGCTGTAAGGGCGTTTTGGTAATTTACCATTGTGGTGCGATCTAGATATTCTAGATTTTGAATTTATGCAGATTTTAATACGTTATTCTGCATTTTTGCACCGTATATTTAGTTTTTTGAATTATTCTGATATTTTCCTCTTTTGAATAACTAGTTATTCAATAATACTCTATACAGTAATATTTGGATTATTGTATGTGGAAAGTAAAATTCACTTAGTAAAGTTTTTTTTTTTCTTTTTCTTTTGAATGCTTGTACATAAAGTTAATCTTCTTTTGATTTACTTTTGCGGGTAATACTGTAATAAAGTTAATTTAGGCCTACACAATTATTTAAGATGATGAATGTATTGTTTCCAAGAAAATTAAAAAGAAGAAAAGTGTACTGCGTCTCAAAAAAGAGAAAATGTTGTGTCCAAAATATTAACAAATCGTTTAAGTTTTTATTTTAATTATTATTGAAAGGTGTGTCTACATATACACTTGGGATTCTCCATCCAAAATTGTAATTTCATTTAATTTTATGTATTTTTTAAATAAATTTATTATATAATGAATTTGGTTAATTCTATGATTATTTTTAAGAGTTCACTCATCCAATTAAAGTTTATAATTATTTTTTATAGTATTTAATTTCACTTTTATTAGTTACTACCTTCAACCCATCAAAGTAGTCTCATTTACTTTTTTGACTTTTCCGGCACACTCATAGTATCCCGTAAAAAAACTGATACTTCAAAATTATATTTTAAAACTCGTACTAGGTTTCGGTGGAAATGCGTGCCGGAAAAGTCAAAAAAGTAAATGAGACTACTTATATGGGTTGGAGGTAGTATATTGGAGCTGATAAATTCAAAACTAGGATATGTAATATTTCAATATTTTAATTTTTATGCATAAATGTCTATTTTTATTGTTATAGTATTTTTTTAATTTTATAAAAATCAAATTAAAACTTTACTGTTAAAAAAACAATTTAAAACTTTTTGGAACATGATTTGGAAATCGAATTTGGGACAGGGATCATATCCCCTACGTATTAAAGGAAATGTATCATGGTAGATACAGTGAAAATCGTTTTCTCTGAAAAACAACATTGACAATTGATTCAAATTGGCATAAATACTCCCTACCCATTGGAAGCATGTTTAATGTGTCCATATTAATTCAAAAACTGAATCTCGTGGGACTTGAGGGTGGTTAAGGGCAGCATGTTGATGCAGGCCACGATAGCGTCGTTGTCGCGTTGGTATGACATGTCTTGTGTAGACAGAACTCAAAACGAGGAGAATAAAAAAGATATAGGGATTTAGATTTCGCGACTTAAAAAAATTTAGGCATCAAACTCCACAAGTGAATGGAGCATATCTCATGAACCAGTTCTCGGGTGCCATTCAATAATTTATTCAGCAACAATCTCAGGTACACTTTGCCACACAACTTGTTCCTACCCAGTTATAAGAACAATAGATAAAGTAGTTTAGCATTTTCGTCAGTACAACGCACCACGATTTAATGGACGTGATGGGCCCTCGGTGGTTGATGAGTGGTTTGCGGATATAGAACATATCTTCACTCACATCGGTTGCATGAATAAAAAAGGTGGAATGTGCGATTTTTCAACTTAAAAATATGGAATGACTTCTATTGCATGCTAGGATAAGAGGATCACAAATTTTTAAGTTGGGAAATCTTCAAAGGAGTTGTCATGGATAAGTATTTCCTATTTCATTCCAAGAGCAGAAGGAAACCGAATTCTATGAACTCAAACAAGGGAAATATGATGATAGAAGAATATGAAATGAAGTTCAACAATATGTCTCAATTTGCACCTCCCTTAGTAGGAAGGGCGCAACTTACTTCAACGGTAACTCAAGAATAAATTGATAATAGAATTTGAAAGGTTGAAACTCGAGGTAATGACTCTGATCACCAAACAAGCCACGTTAGCAGCATGGATGGTTCAATCTACGTTACGAGATCGAATCAAAAAAGCTCAAGAGACTAATTGTGTCCTAGTTACAAAAGATGAAAAATCGAGAAACAAGAAAACAATACGGGTTTCATAGTGGCGAATGATAGGACACTTATGTTTGCGGACATAATTTGTGTACCTAAAGATAAAGAGTTGATAAAACAAATCCTGGATGAGGCACACCATACTACTCATACAGCACACCCTGGTAGCACCAAGATATATTAAGATTTGAAAAAAGTATTTTGGTGGAGAGGAATAAAGCGAATGATAGCCGAGTATATCGGAAGATGCATGACATGTCAACAAGTTAAAACCAAACATCAAAGGCTAGGAGGATTATTAAATCCATTGGATATTCTAGAATGGGGGTAGGAACACGTTACAATGAATTTTGTTGTAAGACTCCTGAATACCGTACGAGAACGTGATGCAGTTTGGGTTGTTGTGGACTGACTTACAAAATCAACTCATTAGTGACGGAATTTTAGTAATATAATGAGAATTGTCATAAAATTTGCTACAATTTAATGTAAGATGATGACCTAATTTAATGTCAAAATTAATATTAACTTCGAAAATAGAACTATGGCGTTGATAACGTTTTATAAACAAAGCAATAAATTAGAGAGAAGAGAATACGCATAATAGTATATTATGCATGATGTATATAGTGAGGGCCAAATGACTCTATTTATAATGGTATAAGAACCGAGGTAAATGTTCGAATTATTCATAATATATGATTTATATCTCTAATATATATTTACAACAATATTTAAATTATACTACCCCACCCCTCTAAAAATTCCATTTAATTTTGGTAAAAATAGTGCGGGCCAACAATACTAATGCATGTGAAAACAAGCATAAATTTTATTAAAACAAAGAAAAAAAGAAAAGAAAAGAATAAGCATAAGTTTGTAAATAAACTCATGAGAATATTAAATTAGTTGAATCACTGCCGACAGACGACGTCGTTTGAGCTCTAATGACACCATTCCGATTTATATTCCTACCTAATGGTTGTTTTAACGTAGGGTTCGAATCTGCGTAATTATCCACCTCCGCTAACCCGCGCTTCTATTGCTCCGAGTTTCTCAGTTTTGATCTGCGCCGTCGTGCCAGAGATCGAGCGGCAGTAATGTACGGTCACAGAGGGTTAGTTATACGAACTCATGTCTCCATTTATTTCCTGTTTTTATGTATGTCGATTTCTATATGCCTACATATTCCTGTGCTGTAACCGCATTCCTGTATAGAAGCAGTAAGGTTTTATCGGTTTAAATAGGGTATTGAGGAATCCGTGAAGAATTAGGAAAATTGTGTTTCTAATGTGTTTACTGAAGGTATAATTTATGTGAGTTATTTCCTTTAACCCTCAATTAGCTAAATCAATCATATTGGTGGCCAAAGGGCTCTTACGGTTAGCTGGAAGGGATTACCGCTAGCAAGTTCAGCACTGAAATATACATGTTGGTTATAGGGTTGTTGTCTGATGACTATGGAAGCAGAATGTTTATAATCCTCTGTTAATCATCCTCTAAAAATTTCTTACTTCTTAAGCACTGAGTTTTAGGGTTATAGGACGAAGTGATTTTACGCATTTGAGGGCTGTGTATGAGATGAAAAATCTGATAACATGCTCATGATTTCCTCGACTACTTATTGGGATCATGTTCTGCTGATCTGCCATTCAACTCTCAAATAACTGTATATTTTTTTAAGCTTAGCGAGTTTAACGTATACTGCAACACTTCATTTCAACCTTTCAACGATTTGGTTCTTTGAGGTTGTTGGCCTTACTTCTCTCCTTACTTTGTTGTTTTGCATTGCCTGTTTGCCAATAGTGACTTTATTGACATATCTATATGTACAGTTGGGTTTGTGCTATGTCACTTGAGCGCTTTAAGTACTGTTTGTGTTAAAGAAGTTCGAAATAAGATAAATAAATGAATTGGGGTTGGTTAGTTTTATTAACATGGCATATTGCTGCTCTTCAGCTTTCAATGAATTGGTTCTTTGAGGTTGGTCTTACTTTTTTTTTTCCTTACTTAGTTGTTTGGCATGGTTTGTTTTTCAATATTGACTCTATAGATGTGTGGGTTTGTGCTACATGCCTGAAGTGCTTTTAAGTACACTTAGAAAAGTTTAAAACAAGATAAATAAATGGGCTGGGATTAGTTTTATTAACAAGGTTTGGTGGGGGATCTTTCCTTCGTTGGGTGTGTACAATTGAAGGTCATATTTTGGGAGCGGGGGGGTTTCAGACGGGTACGAGATCGGCTCAAAGCGACCAAGATTGATGGAATCAAATCCCTACTTCGCAGTGAGCAGCAGTTCAAGCTATGGCTATGGCAGAAGATTTCAGCCTCAGCCATCTCCCTTTCCTGTGGTTCGTCTCAGGGGTCTCCCCTTCAACTGCTCCGAAGTTGATATCTTCAATTTTTTTCCTGGACTCGACGTCATAGATATATTCTTAGTGAACAAAGATGGGAGATTCTCCGGAGAAGCATTTGCAGTCTTTGTAGGGCACATGCAGACTGAACTTGCTCTTCGGAGAGATCGTCAGACTATGGGAAGGAGATACGTTGAGGTATTTAGGTGCAAGAAGCAAGACTACTACAACGCTATAGCTGCAGACGTGAGTGAAGGAGGCTATGGCAACATCAATCGTCGTGGTTCTTCTCCTGTAGCTCGACGTAAAAGATCCCCTGACAAAGATAAGATGGAGTATACAGAAATCTTGAAGATGCGTGGCCTTCCGTATTCGGTGAAAAAACCAGATATTGTCAAGTTCTTTGGAGACTTTGAGGTTTCGGAGGAGAAGATCCAGATTGCACTGGAGGGCTGACGGAAAAGTTACGGGAGAGGCATTTGTGGAATTCGCATCAGCTGAGGATGCAAGAAAAGCTATGTGCAAGGACAAGAAGATGATAGGATCGAGGTACGTGGAACTCTTTCCTTCGGCTCCGGACGAAGCCAGACAAGCCGCATCGAGGTCAAGGCCGTAGGTCGTTTTTTTCTTCTCAATTTTTTTGTAATCAAGTGGATGCTATTTGAATCTTTTGGAGAAGAAATCTGTATGTGGCGTACGAGGATTGGATTTTTGAAACTCGTAGTTATGAACTTGCAACTTGTTTCTTCTAGTAGAGTTACTTTCTTGAGAGATGCATCTGGTTTTCCTAGTTATCTTCGATTTTTGAATGGGATTTTTTTAACGATGTGTATAACCAGTTTTTGATCTTTTACTGAGAACATATTGATCATTTTAATTTAATATTCACGTTCCCCCCCCCCTATATACGTACATCTATTTTGTATTTGTAAATCAACTATCTATCAAATTTCACAGTGATTTTTTATTTTTATTTTTAGTTTATTATCAATTTTATGGTTTGCAAAATTACATTTTTTTAATTATTGGAGTTGAAGTTTAAATGTCTATAGTAGAAAATCATATGCTATAAGATATTTATAAGTGGTTGAAGGTTCTATATGAGTGTATTTGAACTAATTCGGTTGCCTTAAAGAATGAACAAATTGTATCTCAACAAAAAAAAAAAAGAAAAAAGAAAAAAGAGAGTACAAATTAAACCATGATGTTATTGTTTTCTTCTATAACAAATACTGTAATCAACAAATTAAGCCAAATTTACTTAATAAATTGCAAAATGTAATTTTTCGATGTAATCTATCTAATAGATGCAATCTAAAATATTTCACAGACCTGGAAAAAATGATAATTTAAAGTTATTTTTGTATAAATGTATTTTCATGTCGCTGTGATTGTGATAAAAAAAATAAATTTAACATAATTTCGTATTAATTAAAAAAATTTACATTATATACATGTCAAATTTGTATTCCCAATCAACTCTTTAATCATACACAACAACTAATAAAATTGATTATCAAATTTAACATTCGATAACATTTATATTTATAAATGCCGCCAAATGTAGTATTTCACCATTAAAAAAGAAAAAAAAAAAGAAATGAAATACGAGTATCCTTCAATTCAAGAAAAAAAGCAAAAGATAAAAAAAAAAAAAAAAAACTAACACCGCAATCTAGTACTCCCTCCGTCCCATTTAAACATGCCTATTTCTTTTTGACACGAGATTTTAGAAGAGTGTGTGTAAAGATAAAATATAGTGTTTAATATTTTAATGTCAATTTCATTGTTTTGAAATTAAATCATCATAAATGCATCAAAATATATTGATGTCTGATCTTAAATGAAAGATCGTATCAAGATCTTTAATTTAATATAAAATTATAAAAATCGGAAAACAAACGAGCAAGTTATGATAGTTTAAACTTTTAGAATTTAAATTATATTGAGATACGTGTTGAGAAGTAGGTGGATGATGGGTGATTAATACTGGGTAATTCTTTCCCTATTAAGAAACTGACATATTCTAATGGGACGTCCCAAATAGAAAACTGACCTATTATAATCTATTATAATGGGACGGAGGTAGTAATCTACAACCCCGGAGGTGCCGCGCCGCCGTATTTATCGCTCATTGCAGGCTAGCAGCGAACTACCTTAGTGATGGATGAAACTACGTCGTACCCACCCATCGAGCCATCCAATTTCGATCTAATCGTGGTCGGCACGGGCCTGCCGGAATCGATCATCGCCTCCGCCGCTTCCGCCGCCGGGAAGACCGTCCTCCACCTCGATCCCAATCCGTTCTATGGCACTCATTCTGCCTCGCTCCCACTCAGCGACTTCATCTCCTTCATCCGATCCCATTCCGAATCGCCATCTCAGCCGCCGCTTCAAACCTCCGATACTGATGATGCTTCTTCCATCCCTCTCGCCACTCGCCCTCTCTACTCCGAACTCGAAATCCATTCCTACTCATCTGAGCCGCTCGATAATTCCAGAAAATTTAGCCTCGACTTGGTGGCGCCCCGCGTATTCCTCTGCGCCGATGCTATGATTGATTTGATGCTAAAGACGGGAATCAATCAGTACATGGAGTTCAAAAGTGTGGATGGGAGCTTCATGAGCGGCGCAGCGGGGAAATTGGAGAGCGTGCCTGATTCCAGGAGTGCGATTTTTAAGAACAGGAGCTTGTCGTTGACGGAGAAGAATCAGTTGATGAAGTTCTTCAAGCTCGTGCAGGGGCATCTCGGGAACGGGAGTGAGGATGAGAAACTATCCGACCAGGATTTGGAGACTCCATTTCTAGAGTTCTTGACCAAAATGGGTTTGTCGCAGAAACTAAAATCGTATATATCATTCCTCACCGTTTTGTGCTTTTTATATGTTTCTGAGAATGCCTTTCGAGATTGTTATATTTTACTTCATCACTTAGAAAGTATTACATTCAACTACTGGTTCATATATATGAGTAATGTAGGGAGCAGATTGTTACTCTCCATGTCACAGAACAGTTCTGGCTGGTAATAATGGCTATAGGTGGTTGCTTCTGTTGAAAATTTGATTCGGAATTTGTAATTGTTGAGATTTACTTAGGAGCAAGATCATCAACCGGAGTCGTCTATTATGTCCTTATCAACTGTTCAGAATTAATTGTGACGATTACTGGTTTATTCAGTAACATATATGCGTTTCTTAGCATTTCACTTTTTTTTTTCCTATCTATTGGTTTGTAGTCTGAATTGTCCTTAATTTTTGTCCAGGATAATATTGTATACTATAGTTTTGGCTGATTATGATCAGGAAAAGTTGGAAGTATGCAAAGATGTTATCAGTACTAAAAGTGGGATAAATCGTCTGGCACTTTACCACTCATCCATTGGAAGGTCAGTTCTTGCTATCTCACTTTCAGGAGCTATAGCTGTTCATATCCCCGAAATATAATGCTTGTGCAGTGATAAATTTAGGTAATTGTAATGATTATACAGGTTGGTAGCCAGCATTGAACTTTGTCAGACCTCGCAATATAAATAATTAAGCTAAGTATGATCCATAAAGCTGATCTCACATATTTTGATCAAGACTTAATTGGATTGCTGACTCAGTAGCACACTCACAGAACTTTATCAGTGTGAAAATTCTGAAATGTAGAGATAATGGGATCTGTAGAGGGCAGACTATATTAGTCATAGAGGTAATAGGCTAACAATATCAATTACCTTTTCCAGCCTAATAATACGTATTGCTGGTTAACACTGACATTGTTCAAAATCTTCTTTAACATCTGCCAAGTAGTTGTTTGATCTGCTTTGAAATAGAACTTGATAATAAGACACTTACATTTTCATGCAACAGAGTCACTGTCGTTTTACATTTATTTTGAAGACCTTCAAATGCTTTGGACGAAAGTTGGTAGAATTGTATGCCCAAGGAAGATCTCATTTCTACCTCTCTATTTGCTATATTCTCATTCAGATGCTGTCTGCGACTCTTATGTAGTTTTTTTCTTGTTCTTTTTTTAATATTGTTGGGAGCTCTTTGCTCTCTTTAGCCTTATCATCGTAAAATAACCATCCAGATGGTTTTTATTACTGCAAAAAATTAATTAGTGACCACTGATACTGAACTGTGTATCACTATCAATACAAACTAACTAATTACCAGGTTACTTTGTAAAGTCAGATGATATAATTAGAGTAATCATAAGCTACAAAGATAAAAGACATGGAGGCCTTCTTAATAAACAGTTCTTGCGTGACCTTTATAGGTTTCCTAATGCAAATGGTGCCATAATATACCCCATCTATGGTCAAGGGGAACTTCCTCAAGCTTTTTGTCGCCGTGCTGCTGTCAAGGGGTGCATTTATGTAAGTGTAGTTACATATGTTGGTCTTACATGATTGTTTTCATTAATATATATGTTTTCTCTTTGTCTCTACTGCTTGCTGTTATGATATTTGCTGTGTGCAGATACCCTCTATATATCCTTGGATTGCTTTCTGCTTTGCTCTTTGTAGTACTTTTGTCAGTTTGTGTGCTAGCTGTTAAGTTGTTAACTAGTACATTTTCTTTTGTTCTGTTCTTGCAACATTGGATACTTGGGAACTATTTTTATGCTCATTTGGTGGTCTATAAGTATGGATGACTAACATGAATTAAGGCTTAGTCAAATGAAGAATACTTGGTAATGCTGGTGGGTATTGATTGAGTAGTAAAAACTAATCTAAGGTACCTGTGCTTTATTTATCATATATATATTTTTTTTATAAAGTTTACCTTTCTGATGTCTTAATATTTTTTCCTGCTACTCTCAACAATCTCTAGGACCCTGTCCACAGGCTGAATTTTCTTTTACGAGGTCCTATTTATCACTATCCCTACCTCGTAACTTGTCATTACCATTTCATTACTCTTGGCCATGATCGATCCTACGAGATTCTTGTATGTTAGTGTTGTTCTAAATTCACTTAATCAAGTGTGTGATTCCGGCTGACATGCTGTTTACTCAAGTTTTACTAGAACACCTATCTATATATTGTCATCCTATTTTTATTTTTTGACATCTGAAATGGTGCTTTATCTTAAGAAGGATTCCCTGTTTTATTTTCAAAATCCTCTTGAATTTATCGGGATTGCTATGAAGTCAAGATTGCGTGTTATGAACAATGCCTTTTTGCTGTCCTCTTACCACTATCTAGTCAGTGGCCTATGTTATTCGTGTTATTTCATTTTGTACCTTTTAATAGTCCCTGAACTTCTCTCTCTCTTTAAATTATTGTACAGGTTTTGAGGATGCCTGTAACTGCTCTTCTCATGGATAAGGTTCGACTGTTTGACTGATACCTGTTTGGTTAATATGTCATAACATCACATGGCTGCTCGTATAATCTTCCATATGGCAATCATAATCGGGTTTTTCACACATGAGCATTTCTATATGCATGATATCATGGTGACATCTATGTTTATTCCGTTTTAGCAATTTGGTTTTTTGACAGGAAAGTCGTACCTATCAAGGTGTAAGGTTAGCATCTGGTCAGGAGTTATCCTGTCCTCAGCTGATTCTTGCTCCCTCTTTCACAATTCCACCAACTTCACCTCCTACTGTAGAGGGGACAAATTCTGATGATGTCAGCCCCTCAGATGCCAAAGGGAAGGTAGCTCGGGGAATTTGCATTGCCAAGAATTCTCTAAATCCAGAAGTTGCTAATTGCCTGGTGTTCTTTCCTCCAAGATGTGAGCTTACTAAATTTAATTGAGTTGACAATTACTCCCTCCATTTCACCCAATTTGACACATTTGCTTTTGGGATTTTTTGGCACGTTTTTCAACGCTTCTTGATGATAGGTTTTAAAATGGAGTTTTGAAGATTTCTTTCTTTTACGGGATACTATGACTGTCGTAGTATCCCGTAAAAGAAAGAAATCTTCAAAAATCCATTTTAAAACTCATCATCAAGAAGCGTGAAAAAACGTGCTAGAAAGTCTCAAAAGCAAATGTGTCAAATTGGGTGAAATGGAGGGAGTATTAAATATAACATGTCGTGTGCTGATTATATTTCCTCTATAGCTCTGTACCCAGAACAGATAACATCAGTCCGGGTATTGCAGCTGAGCAGTAATGTGGGAGTTTGCCCCTCTGGGATGTAAGTTTCTAAAACGTTCAAAGAATTTGACTCAACATATACAGGGATGTTTCCAATTGAATCAGAGTTACTTTTGTCTCACTTAATCATGTGATCTCATTTGCGGTGGTCTTTTGAGATAACCTCTTACAGCTAGAATATCATCTGACCTGCATTATTGTATCTACTCTATTTCAGGTTTGTGACATACCTGTCTGCTGTATGTGATAATACTGTGGAAGGGAAGAAATTACTAAACGCGGCCATAAATGCACTATTCTCTATGACTGTATCTGCATCAGCTGAAAGCAATGGGGTGCACACAGAAGAAAAACCCTGTTTGCTTTGGAGCGCTTTGTACATTCAAGATCTGACTACGGTTTGCATCTTATCCTTCACTTTTTTTTTTCCTCGTAAAGTTTGATTCACTGTCTAAATGTATGCATGTTGCTCCTAGTGAGCCTTTTGATGTAGTGGGCTTTCCGGTTATTTGTCCATCTGTGCAAACTGCTGTAAATTTCAGGAGGATTGATTTTTATGATATGTATCATTATGGATGAGTCAATTGCTACAAGCAGTAAACAACTGGTCAAACTGTAGTATTCAGGAAAATAAACACTTTCATTATCTTAGGTTCGAAGGTCACCTTTTGTATTGGGTGTTAAAATTTGTTCCATAAAACATAAGTATATAGGATATGGAGTGTATTGAATCATATGGAAGATCACCTTTATGTTGGGTGGTCCATGACAGTTTCAGATTTAAGTACATAAACTTTGAAGCTTTCATCGAGTATCTTCCCTCAATCTTCATCTAATGTATTTATCTTTCGTTGCAGTTTCATGGTGCTCTTGACTCCATCAGGTTCACACCAATGCCAGACGAGCATCTGCATTATGTTGATATCTTAGATGCATCAGAAAAGGTAATACGTTCTTGAGTAGCAAACAAGGGCCTTTTGTTACCTAACATTTCTCTTTCATAAATCGAGTAGTTGCTAACTAGCTACTACCTTTTTCACTGTTCCTTTTGCAGCTCTTCAAAGACATATATCCAAATGAAGAATTTTTCAAGATGACAGACACATCTGACGAGCATCATGATGATGGAGATGCTGAGCAGTCCTCCTCAAATCAGCTTGAAAGTGAAGAATGAACTTACAGAGATAAAATGCTTGCGTTTCTGATCCCGGTCCGTAGTGAATTGCACGTTTCTTCACTGCTGAAGTTGATCATTCTATGGAAGATTTATTTTTAGATCAGGCTTGAGGTAAACTAGTGTGCTGTATATTGTACAACGGCTCATGTGGTGATGAGCATCTGTGCTTCGGCCTCTCTCCTCCAATTAGATACGCCGGTGTTGGATATGTGGTCAGTCGAAAAACCTTAGCTGAACGTATTCTAGTTATTCTTCAATTTCTAGGAGTTTACTTTCAAGTACCTCATTGTTGTTACTAGTGGTATATATATGCAGTGGTGGTGATAGATGCTCTTCTTTTAGTAGTTCATGTGCATTAGTTAGTGGCAAGTGCAAACCTCCTTATTTCACCAGATCAGAGAATTGGAACCACAAATTTGTATTAATCCACTTTTTCTTTTTCTTTTTTTAAATTATTTATTATTATTTTTAATTTAAATTATTGCATTGTATTTCTATAGCACATGTGGAAGAACCTGCCAGCTTTTTTTTTAGGTTACCACGTGTAATTCTTTTAATCATATAGGAGTATATTAATGTTTCCTATCTTTTCTTTTTCTTCCCTCAATTGAAGAGTTTCTCCATTGACTTTGCCTTGATGAATGTTTAATGAGGTCTGGCTCAGAATGGACTTGTAGCTGGCTGACTCCTATTGAGTCCATTTTTATTCTATTTAATACTCCTTCTGTTTACTAATAAGTGTCTGGATCTTTCAAAAAATTTATTTACAATTAAGTATCCTATCACAGAGAAATGATATGCTACTCACCTCCCGGTGGGCACCTTCGTGGGCACCTTGTCGTTTTATCACGTTTGCATTGCTTTTTTTAATTTTTATTTTTATTCTATATTCTAGTATCTTAGAAATTAATTTACAAATCATAAAATCTAAAAAATCAATGTTCAATTTTTTTTTTTTTATTTTTAACCTCAAAAAATGAGTAATAAAATAAATCGAGCTTCGATTTTTATGTATTTTTTAGATTTTATGATTTGTAAATTAATTTCTAAGATACTAGAATATAGAATAAAAATTAAAATTAAAAAAAAGCAATGCAAACGTGATAAAACGACGAGGTGCCCACGAAGGTGCCCACCGGGAGGTGAGTAGCATATCATTTCTCTCCTATCACATGTTTCTAGATAAAAATTAGTCCAAATTACCATATTTACCCCTATAATAATTACAAATTTATTACTTTTTCAATTTTATATGTAATGGTTAGGGGCAAATTAAGTAAATTTATGCTTCCTAGGTTTGTGTATTTTTTTCAGGTTAAAACTTTTATTAGGGGAGGAGAGTATAATGATTATTGACCTTATTCACAAATTAAAATGAGGCCAATGATAGATGCTTCATTGCTAGAATTAAAATAGTAATTACCAATTCAAGAAACAAATTAATACACCACATTCGTTTTAATGATAGTTGACCTTTTGGAATTCATTAAAGATTTCTAAGTAGTTCTCATCATACATATTTCTATTAAATATGGTAGGTGTTATTTTGTTTTTAAATTTTAATTATATGCTACTCAAAAAGTTTGGGATTGTCAGTTTCTCACTGTGATTCGGCCGATGTTATACTTATGTTTATTTTAACCATTTTATATGATAGAAAAGAGTAAAAAATAATGAGAAATTGAGGAATCGCACTGCCCACGTTACGGGTTGACTTATATTTCTTAATTTCATGACAAATTATATTACAAGTTAAGATATTTTGTGATGCCGTTAAGTCTCTGCAAATCTTGAAAACGTTTAAAAATGTTCAAACAATTAATTTTCATTAGTCATTTAATTACATTCTAAAATGTTATCTTACCTCAAGCTCCCATTCCAAATAAATATTACTTTAGTACTATAAAATAACATAATCAACCCTATGTAATGGAAAATCATATTTTCGAATTCTCAGATTCCTAACACGAAAAGTCTGTAGGTCAACATCGTTTGAGTAGATGTGATAACGATTGTGAAAATGTATTTCTAATTATATTGTATTTTTTTCAAATTAAAATTTGCTTCATATTTGACACATATAAGAGTTTGAATATAATAATAGGGGTTAGTTAACTTAGGCTCTGATTTCCAATTTTACCTCTCGATTTGTCAAAACATTTTATCCACTTTTGTATTTTTTTTATTTTTATTTTTGTTTTGTTTTGTTAAATGAGTTATGACCTAATATGACTTTTGGGAGTGACTTAACACTACAATAATCAACAATTGACTTCATATTTGGAAGTAAATTTAAAGCAAAACTGTAATAATTGCATATTGCCATACCTTCAAAATAATTCTAAAATCTCTAAAAGAAAAAAAATATATATATATATATATATTTCCAAATTTGGAAATGATGACACTGTGATAACGCAAGTAAGCTGCATGACAAAATTACTCAGAGAAAATAGAAGAAGAAGATGAAGAGATTTTTCAGCTGTAAAAAAAAAAAAAAATGGCAAAAAATTCACAGACGAAATGCGGCGGGGCCACCAACCACACATTCCCTTCCCTGAATGTTTTAACAGTTGAAGAAAGTGTCAATGGCGCGTGATATTATGTGTGGAAAAGGCAGAAGAAAACAACACAATTTATAATAGAAAAGAAACAATCATTCGTATTTCCAAAGTAACTATCTTTTAGATTCCAAATCGTTTAGGACTCTTTCCATCATCTTTTCTTTGCCAAGCCCAAGCGTGGTAATACCCATCTTATACATAATGCACGCACGCATACATGTATATGTATGTAGGAAGATCTGAGCTTTTTCTCCTCCCTTCACTGCCTTTTTTTGGAATTCTTGGATGCAGAAATGGTTGGCTTTTTTGATTCTCATGTAGAATAATACTGTAGTTGTAGGAGCCTTTTGTTAATGGGGAATTGCTTGGGATTTAAAGCTGCTGACGAACCTAACCCTAGCTCTACTAACTCTATCCGACCCTCTACTCCAGGTACCTTTTTCTTGCATCAGTTTTCAGCCATCACTTTTTTCTGGGCTGATGAAATTTTCATGGGTATCTTGAATTTCGAGCTGTAATCGTGAGATATGTGCTCTTCATTTTCTTTTCGCATAGCAATGATTTGAATGTCTTCGTTTCTACAATTCTGTGGGGAAGTCCTCCTTTTTTTTTTCTTCTTCTGAGATTTATCATTGTATTGGTGATTCGCAATATAGATTGATGTGTTATTACTTAGAACATGTGTGTGTGATTATGTTGAATTTAATGGTGAGTTTACTTTGATGTTCAACAAGCTCAAAATTGTTCAATCCACCAAAGTATGTATGTGGTGGATTGGTCCATATATTTTCGTTTGTCTATCTGAGCTATTTATGTGATTTAGGGACATCGAAAGATTACAGCAATGGCGTAGGTCATTCTGCAACGACGAATAGCAGCGCTGGCCTCAGCCGATTTTCAGCTGCTTTTAGCGATGATGGGTGCATGTCAGGAGATATGCTGCCCACTCCCAACTTGAAGGTTTACAGTTTTGCAGATTTGAAGAGCAGTACTAGGAATTTCAAGTCTGATATGGTGTTGGGAGTGGGAGGTTTTGGTACTGTGTATAAAGGATGGGTGGATGAGAAGAACCTTCTGCCTTCTAAATCCGGAACTGGAATGATGGTTGCAATCAAGAAGTTGAATCCCGAGAGTGTGCAGGGCTTTGAAGAATGGCAGGTAATTTCTTTTCCTTTTGCCTTTTTTATTTTTATCTCTGTATACTTTGAATCCCCGATCAGCTTCTAGCTATAAACAGTTGTATCCGTGATAACGTTTAGGAGATTGACTTCAGTATCTTAAAATGCTGTCAGGAACAATAACTATTTGCCATTGATTCGTTGGATGCTTTTCCAGTGGTTGATATAGAGATGATTTTTCTAAGCATTTGCTTTATGCATTAAGTTGCTTTTTGGATCCAGAATTCCAGGCTTATTTTTGTACCTTCATCGATCTGGACCATGTAGAAGGTCTATGCACTCCAACAAGCAACATATCAGCAATGTCATTAATGAAAATGCCATGATTCTTTAGGGAAGAGAGTTAGTCAGTAAATGAGTGAAGTATGATCTAATGAAGTTTTTGGCAAATGTCCGATTGCATTGGTAAACTATGATCCTTGCTCCTCAAACAACATTTCTTGTTTACACTGAAGCATTTTGTTAGCTCTATTAATGCAAAAGAACAGTAATTCGATTAACTCATTGACCCTAGCTCTCTCTCTGTTCATTTACTTGTAATGAACACATGGAATGTGGCCCTGCATAATATGTAGATTGAATAGTTACTATGTTTGCCTTACAAAACTGTGTCTGTTTATTTTGTTTTCACGCACTGAGTGGTAATGAATCTTTGTTGATTTTTCTTTGTGCCTATCTTAATGTTAAAATCTTCATCTATCTCTATTTGCCTTTCCTATAGATTTTCTTTATAGTATAAGAATTTATATGCTACTTTTAATTGGTTACTCTATTTAAATATGCAGTCAGAAGTGAACTTTTTGGGAAGGTTGTCACATCCTAACTTGGTAAAGCTCTTGGGATACTGTTGGGAAGATAAAGAACTGCTGCTTGTCTATGAATTTATGCAGAAAGGAAGCCTGGAAAACCATCTTTTTAGACGTAAGAACCTTTTACCGAAAAATTAAACAGAAAATCGAGCTGAGAGAGACTGGGTATGCTAATCTGGGCCTGTTTCTTACATGCAGGAAATGCTTCTACCGAGCCGTTATCATGGGACATAAGGCTCAAAATAGCGATAGGAGCAGCAAAGGGCCTGGCTTTTCTGCATGCTTCAGACAGTATTTATCGAGACTTCAAGGCCTCCAATATTCTTCTTGATGGGGTAAGGTTGTGTAGAATTATGGTTCTCTTTCTTTATGTTTTTCAACTATTTGAAGTAAGTTAGGCATCTAGTCTAGTAATTTGCAAAGAAGTGTTGACTCGAAATTAGTTGATATCTTGTCATCATATCATCTCATCATGCAGACAGTCTTCTTTAGCATATCAAGTTATTTTAAACTTTCGATTATGCAGATTATCGTGGGTTTCTAGAGTTACAATATAAAGGTGTTCCATCTTGTCAGCATTTTGAATTAATAGTCGAAATTCATTGATATTGTTTCTCTGGACTTTATAGAGTTTCAATGCCAAAATATCGGATTTTGGGTTAGCGAAACTGGGGCCTTCAGGTGGGAATTCTCATGTCACTACCCGCGTCATGGGAACATATGGCTATGCTGCTCCTGAATACATCGCAACAGGTGAGCACGTTATACATATTACGACTAAAACTTGTACCATAGTCCAGATTCTTCTTGTTTACTATCAACTTCTTTGATAATATAGTTACAGAATCATGATATTTAAGTATCTTTCATTGCATTCTGATTTGATATTTGAACATGGCTCCCTCCCTAGTCTTTTGAGAATTCGGAATCTTGAAATTTCAAGACTCATAAATTAATGTTCCTATCGTAATTTCAAGAATCTTTATCACGATTCCATCTTCAAGTACAAAAACTCTGAATTCCACTTCAGCCTTGATTCAACCTGACCTGACTGTGATTCTCCAAATGTATTCTTCTCATGTTTTTCGCATTAATTAGGACATCTATATGTGAAGAGCGACGTGTATGGATTTGGTGTGGTGCTGCTGGAGCTGCTGACAGGGTCGAGAGCCCTCGATACAAGAAGGCCTAACGGGCAGCAGAACTTAGTCGATTGGTTGAAACCTCTTCTCTCCAACAAACGCAAAATGAAATCCATGATGGATGCTCGATTACAAGGCCAATATTCATCAAAAGCAGCATCTCAGGCTGCAAGCCTCACCCTCAGATGCTTGGAGCAAGAACCCAGAAAGCGGCCTCCGATGAAAGAAGTGGCTGAAATCTTGGAACAAATTGCAGCCTTAGAGAAACCGAAAGAGTCGAAGAGTAGATCAACGCATTCTACTTCTTCGTCTCGTCATCACAGACAATCGCCCAGATCGAACCGTTACTCGAGTAGATGATGATCAAGGTGATGTAACAGTTTAGTAAAAAAAAAAGTTGTATTTTTGCATTGAGTTTTTACTCTTTAACAGATGCACCATTCTTTTTCCAGGAAATTTTGTGAAGTTATATATTCTAAGGTGATTGATGTATGTTTTGTATTATTGACTTGTAAAATGAATATGTAAGTGTAATGTGTGTACATTTGTTTGAATAAAAAGCTAATATTTGTGTATTTTTCCACTAGAATAGTAACTTTCTTGCATATTTGTGTGTGTGAAAAATTCCAGTTTTTTAATTTTTTGTATTTTTATTTTTGTATTTTTATTTTTAATGATATGTCAAGTAAAAATCGCCAAATATTAAATACACATACATATATATAGAAAGCAGTTTTTCAAAATTTTGAAGAATTTCAGATAAATAAAATTTAAAACTTAATTACTGAACTATCCTTACAACTTCAGAAAATTACATGTGTGAGATGGAATATAGAAGAGAAAATATCATATGCTCGTTTTTTCATACTCCAATTAGCTAGGGAATTACATCAAATTAATTATATGTTTCATCTTTTGTTTATTTTCATTCTCTTAATTCTAGTCTTTTGATTTTCAATTTTTGTTTGTTTTTCAAAAAACGACAAATACCGGTCGTTTCTAGAGAACAAAAAACGACACTTCTAATTTATTAAATATTGAATAAATACAATTTGGAAAATTCTGTGACCTACGTATTTCTAACTACAATTTTCATTATGATTGACACACCACTTTTTCAACAAAATTATTTACCTACACAGTATATGAAATAAACGAAAAATAATAATAAATACATATATTATTGAAATTGACTGTCAAAGCACCGTACGTCCACCAAAAAATATTAATTATTACATATTTTCTAAGAAAAAAAATAAATATAGAAGAGAGATGATTCCATATTATCAGATGCAAAGATGTTACGTTAGTGGTTGATCACGTTCCTCTATCTCATCATAAAAAAAATAGAGTACAAATTCTCTTATTTAATGGTTTTTTTTTTTTTCTTCCTTTTTTGTGTGTTTGACACATGTATACGTTTTTGATCTTAAGTTTATTTCTTTATTTATCACCAAATAAATAAAATAAAAAAATTGGAGGTGAAATGAAAAAGGAAACATGCACGTTTGTGTATATAAATATATGTATTCATTTAGTGATCATTGCAAGAAACTAAGTGTCACACACAAAATTTGTGATTCCAACAGCTTTATTTTTCTCAATATTTTTCATAAACTAAACCTAAAATTTCAGCCCACATTTTTCCCTAATAATCGCCCACACCAAGACCGTTGGTATGTACTATCCATGCAACTAATATAGTAAAAATCTTTCTAACTTTTTTTTTTTTTGTGGAAATTTTTAGGTACAAATGGTTTTTTTGTTCAATGTTGGTTAACAAAGTTTTCTTCATTGATTGCTGCAGGTTCTTTCTTTGGCGCTTCCTTCATTTTCAAACGGTAAATCCTTTTCAGAAACTGATCTCAAATTCTTTGATTTCATCTAACTATATATGATCGACATCCATTTGTGTACAAAATTAAGCTCCTTCATTCTTTTCTTTAGTTTGCATTTAACAAAAAAAAAAAAAAAAAAAAAACTTTATCTATGAGTTTGATCAAATTCCATGTTAATCTCTTTGTTCATGATTTAGTACTAATTATTTCTTCATAAAACTAGTGTTGAAATTCTTTCATTAGGCCAAAAATGGCAAGCAGGAGCAGCAGCAGCATCAACACTGGTGGGAAGTTGCTAGGGAGTGCAGTGAGCTACATGAGAAGGTGCCTTTTTCGGGTTCTCTCGGTGGGGCCCGTCCCGAGCCACCTAGCCTTCATCTTAGATGGGAACAGAAGGTATGCAAGAAAATGGAACTTGGGAGAGGGGATGGGCCACAGAGCTGGATTCCTCTCCCTCATGACTCTAATGAAGTACTGCTACGAGCTCGGAGTGAAGTACGTGACCGTCTACGCCTTCAGCATCGACAACTTCAAGAGGAAGCCGGACGAAGTCCAGTACGTGATGGACCTCATGCTCGAGAAGATCGAGGGGCTGATGAAGGAGGAGCACATTGTTAATCAGTATGGAGTCAGAGTTGAATTTGTTGGGAACCTCAACCTTTTGAGTGCTCCGGTTAAGCTTGCTGCTGAGAATGCCATGAAAGCCACTGCTAAGAATGACAGATCCATCCTCCTCATTGCAGTTGCCTACACTTCCACCGATGAAATCGCCCACGGTTGCCAAGAATCTTGCCTAGAGAAGGCCTTGAAGATTGAGAATGGTGAGGTGAAGTGGAAGGTATTCAATGGTGAGGATGAAAATGATGGTTCTGTGAAGAGGCATGTGTTTGTGAGCAGAGGCTCGATTAGGAAGAGCTCGATTTTGGATGTGAAGAATGTGGTAAAGGTTGAGGATTTGGAGAGGCATATGTATATGGCAGGAGCACCTGATCCAGATATCTTGGTGAGGACTTCGGGAGAGACGCGTCTGAGTAATTTCCTGCTGTGGCAGACCTCGAATTCCCTGCTGTACTCACCTAAGGCGCTGTGGCCGGAGATGGGCTTGCGCCACCTCGTGTGGATGGTGCTCAACTTTCAGAGAGTCGAGTACTATTTGGAGAGGAATAGGAAGAAGCTTCAATGAGTGGATTCTTTATATTCTTTCTGTTGAAAAGTTTTTTTTTTCTTTGTGTTTTGAAGTTAGTATTAATTAAGAGAAAAGTTGTGTTGTTTATGTATGTTTTTAGTTTGTGTGGTTCCTCAGTAATAAGCATTTGATTGCATTGTGAGTTACTTTACACTTGATCCGCGTATTATACGTATTGATGTATGGAGTCGAGAGTTCGGAGCAACTGATAAATTCTTGACAGAAAATGTGGTTGAATACAATATAGTGCATGAATAAACATTTCATCTTGATTGAGTTGATGAATCTTTCAACTGCCAAAGCCTCATAACCCGGAATCAACGCCTTTTTGATGCAGACGAGCGATTACAGAAGACGAGATCATCAAACCTTACAAAGAAAAAGATACCTCATTAATACTAGTCAATGCTAATAGAGGTGAGTGTATATGTAAGAAGGAGGAAGTATATTTCCTCGAAGAACTTGTGCAAGTTCCATCTCTATCGAGCTTTTAACTATTCATTCTCGTCTCTCGTCTCTTCATGCCTCTGAAGTTCTTCATTTGCTTCATGCAGAATCATATTAACTAGGCCGTTCTCTGGCCATTTCTTGAGGATGGATGAAAACTTGTGACTCCTAATTTAGTTCTATCATAGATCAGAACAAGAATCTTAATAACAGTCATTCAGTAGGATGAAGATTCCATAATCCTATCTACAGAAAGTAACTATTAAAAAAGTGGAAGGATTTCAATAGAACTAGAAGCAGAAAACATCGACAGCAAGTGTATCTTACCTTGTCTGAGTAACATTACTGCAAAGCAGGAGCCACTCGAGGAAGTGAGAAAACCCAATATATAAGTCCCCTAAATAGTTAAGAGAAAGTATATGAGAATAGTTAAGAGAACATGTAGGGAAATTCACAAAATCTTGGATTTGGGAGAAGAGGTGCTTTTTCAAGAACCACATACCTTTTAATTTTAAAGAAAATTATAAGAAGATACCTTTTAATGTTCTTGAAAATATAATGTGTTGGTATATCTAGAAGACTAGAACATATCAAGTTTTACATCAATGATAAAATGAAAAATACAGAAGAAGAGAAAATTTTGGCTGAATTTATGCATGTCTGTGCATAAATGTAGAAAGTAAGAAACACATGAAACTTGTGACTCCAACAGCTTCTTTTTGCTCTCTCTCTTTTTTTTTTTTTTTTGGTATCTGTATGAAGTGAACATATATTTTCCTGCCCACATTTGGCCATAATAATCGCCCACACCAAGACTGTGTTATCATTCTACTCACCAAGAAAATATTAAAACTTGCTCCAGAATTGTTTGCTTTCTCCTTACTATCGCTTCGTTTTTGTGTTATATTTTGCGATTTCTTGTGTTTCCGTGGTTGTGTTAACTTCATCTTTTTTTACCAAATAGCTGCAGCTTCTCTCTTCTCTGCTTTCTTTTATTTCAAAAGGTAATCTTCTGTTCATGCTCCTGCATCATTTGCTTCTTATTCAGAGATTGTATGCTCAGACTACACAGATTGATTATGTATTTCAATTAATATTAGGGGTATAAGTCTATGCAAAACTCAATATCAAAGTCCCTTCTTATTATAAACTTTAGATCAAACACTGCATCACATAAAAATGTGTTTACTTATATGAAAAGTACAGTGATTCATATTTAGTACTTGTTGCTGCTGCATATAAAGAATGTTGACTGTCTTTCCTTTACAGTTTACATGTATGATCATGTCCATTTAGGAAAATCGTCTCACGTCTCCGATTTTTTTTTTTTTCCTTCTTGTTTGGCTAATTT
The DNA here is from genome assembly GCA_001642375.2 of Mentha longifolia. NCBI lineage: Eukaryota > Viridiplantae > Streptophyta > Magnoliopsida > Lamiales > Lamiaceae > Mentha > Mentha longifolia. The sequence goes on from CM038111.1 coordinate 551,167, forward strand.
TACATAGAATCAACCATGTACAAGAAGTTGATGCATACATACTATTTTCATCCAGATTAGGCTTCAAATGGAGAACAAGGACAACAGTCTCGTAGCCCGGCTGTTCGGGAGTTCAGTGAGCTGCATGAGAAGATGTCTCTTTCGCGCCCTCTCCGTGGGTCCCGTCCCAAGCCATGTGGCTTTCATCCTAGACGGAAACCGAAGGTATGCCAAGAGATTGAATATGGAAGACAAGTTGGGGTACAGTGCTGGTTTCCTCACCCTCATGACCTTACTGAAGTACTGCTACGAGCTGGGGATCAAATACATCACGATCTACGTCTTCAGCATCGAGAACTTCAAGAGAAAACCGGAAGAAGTACAGTCCGTGATGGACCTCATGCTCGAGAAGATCCAAGGGATGCTAAAGGAAGAGAGCATAGTGAATCAGTATGGAGTGAGGGTGAAATTTGTTGGGAATCTGAAGCTTCTGAGTGATCCAGTTAGGATTGCTGCTGAAAAGGCCATGAATGCCACTTCTACTAATGATAAGGTTGTTCTTGTAGTGGCAGTCGCCTACACTTCGACTGACGAAATCGCCCACGCCTCCGGAGAATCTTGCCTAGAAAAGGTTATGAAGGTTCAGAATGGTGCAAACCACAAGGATTTAGTAGAGATGGGTGAAGTGGAGGGGAAGGTGTACATGAATGGTGATAATGACAAAAAGAGCTCAAATTTGGATGGAAAGCATGTGATAAAGTTAGGAGATGTGGAGAGGAGTATGTACATGGCCATTGCACCGGATCCGGATATACTGATTCGGTCTTCAGGAGAGACGCGTCTGAGCAATTTTATGCTGTGGCAGACTTCGAGTACGCTTCTGTATTCGCCTAAGGCGCTGTGGCCGGAGATCAGGCTCCGCCACCTCGTGTGGGCGGTGCTGAATTTTCAGAGGGATCATACTTATTTGGAGAGGAGGAGAAAGCAGCTATGATGTTATCTTTGTGTACTACATATAGTAAAACTCTTGTTGTATGGTTCTTTTATCTTTTCTTTTAATTGTGGTAAAGATCTGTTGAATAATAAGCATTCCATTTGCTGTCTATACTTAAGAAATGAAGGAAAATCAAGAGTTTTGATTGACTGATCATTGTGAGGAAAAAAGAGGCAATGAGGTAGATTACAGTAGTTGAAACTGAGGTTTACAAAGTGAAATATATGGAAATTAATGTTTTTGAGAAAATGAGACAGTGGCTATATGTGTATTAGCTGTAAATAAAGTATTGTGAGTTTCACAATGAAGGAATACATGTAATACAAAAGTTAACAATAGATGCTGCTGCAGGTAGTCTTCGAGAATCAACGTCTCGGTTGGTGGAGACGAGGACGATTACAGAAGATGCGACCGTTGGCCCTCACGAATGCTGCTATAGCCAAACTCATGCTTGCCCACATTAAGGAAAATAATAGATTCCACATATCGACTCGAACTACAAAAGAACAAGATACTGATCAGTACTAATATGTCAATATGTAATAAGAGGAAGGGCATTTTAGTAAATAAAGCCAAGATATGATGTTCATTGCCATCTCCATGAGACTAGAGAGGCTTGAGGCTGTAGCCTTGAATATTGAACTATTTATTTTGGAAAAATCCCAGATGTCATAAAAGAGTCTCAACATTGGGTACCAATAAGTTTTGACACCCTTTTTTATTTGGGCAATAAGTAACTAAGCAACAATTGGAAGAATTTCAATAGAACTAGAAGCAGAGCCATTATAGATATGTGTGCATCCTTACCTCGTCTAAGTGACAACAATGCGAAGAAGAATCCGGTCAGAATCAGTGAGAAAGCCAATGGGAAGTTCTGCAAAAGTGAGAAAATATAATATAATTCAGAAAGCCAGAATGCTCCAGGACAGCTGACGAAGATTTCAACTTGAATATAGGATAGAAAGAAACTATTAGACAACGTGCATTAGAGAAAAAAGAACTAATCTATATTTATCTAAATGAACTGGTTAGATCACAGGAACAGTGCTGCATCGGACCTTTCAAAATCACAGCAAGTACAATATATGTTGTCAACGTTGACCTAATAGTCATATTCATTAAATTATTTTCCTTTTGAAATCTCGTCACAACCCTGGGACATACCCTGATGAGTAAGACCAGCACTTGTAGATTCTATCATAGTAATCAGCATAACTGATAGGAGGCTAATGATACTCGACACATTGTTAGGTTAAACCTAACGTATTTGACTTCTTAAATGCACAACTACATACTCAAAAGGGGAGAAAGCTGGGATATATGGACCACTTACTGCCACAGCCTCAATGCCACCTTTCTGTGCTGTAGGAGTTATGCTTCGAGAAACAGAAACAATATAGTGTCCTTGTACTAAATCAATAGCATCCTTCAAAACAGAATCAAAGGGAAATTACTCAGCTAAATGATTATATTAGATAAGCCAGAATTATGAGCGTAATAATAGTTTGTCTATCAGATAGAGAAATTGAGAATATATGTGAACCAATTTGTTACAGAAATAAACAGCCATGAATGCCAAATCTTACATAATATCCTACCAATATCTATAAGTACCAAGAATTGACTGAGTGAATATTCACAAATTTAGTGCAGTACCAAGAATTTACTGAGTGAATATTCACAAATTTAGTGCCTGGGGAATATCGGGGAGTAAACTACTATAAAATATTTGGTGTATGCATATACACATTGAAGCAAGAATTATAGTTGAACACTCAGATAAGTCAAGATCCATCAGAGCTAAGATCCACTCAGATAAGTAGACAATGCTAGACCAGCTGATGTTGATACCAATTACACGAGGAACTATAGTTGGACACTTAGGCGTTTATAAATTTGCAAGACAATTCAAATGAGGAGGGAAAGTTTGCAAACCTGCTTTGTACCATCCGCAAAGTTGTTTAAATAGTACCGCACCAGAGAATTATAGCCATCATTCAGAATACCTTGAACTGTTCTCTGGCCACATCTGTCAATTAAGAACATAATTTAAAGATGGAAAAAGCTCAAGTCTTGTGTGTTTATCTCAATTAACATGTAGCTTGATTCATATAGGTAAGGGCAAATTACTTTTGATATGGTAAAAACCAAAATGCAAAAGCATAAAGAATTGATAGGCTTATAACATAAGAAGTTTCAGTAAAAGTAGGAAAATAAATATTAGATACATCAAAAGAATGTCAGACTGCTTAAAAGTTTCAACAATCCCTAACAAGAACAAAATAACTTTTCTGCATGAAACTTATGCAACAACCTAAAATAACCTTACAGAAGGATATAGTTGAATGCTTCATAAGCTCTGGCGTTTGCATTAGTATTGACCTCCAATAACTCAAGGAGATAAAGTTCACAACTACTTATTATGAAAGATGTGTGGCCCTCATTCATTGAAATCATGAGTTGTTTGATACATAATAATTACCTGATTTTGATACGTGAATACTGTGCAATTAAAGAGCCGGAAGGAGAAAAGTTTTAACAAAGCCTACTCTGGATGAATTCAGTAATTTTGAATTTTGAATTGAGGAAGTTCATAACAATATGATTCTTGTATTCTGAAAAGAAGAGCAATCTCACACTACGGCGCATACTGAGACGTTCTGTAGAAATATTCCTGTACTTCAGACAAAGAATATAAAGCTTATCGCTTAATTTTAACCCCCTACCTATACTTCAGACACATTGACACTCTTGCAGATAGTTTAACTACTTCAAAATTTGCTGATCTCAAAAGTAACGCGTAATACCGCAAGCATACACCCAACAATTATTGAAAAGAGGCTGAAACGGTTGAAAGTTTTAAACTGTAACTGATTAAAGAACCTAAAAAGGTATAAAATAATTTGCTGTAATTTTGCTTTAGTGGTACTTTTATTTCCCCTCAAATTATTTTCTCGAAGGGATCACTCAGAAATTAATGCTAATTTATCAAAAGGACTCGCGAAATATACCTGACAAAATCTCCCTTCAGAGCAGGAGTACCAGAATACTGGATGCTTATGTCATCCCCATGGTTAGCCCACACTGAAAGCAAAAGTAGAGAGATGGAAAGGTTTTAGAAGGATGATGGGCAATGAAAAATTCATACATCATATCTGACAAAACCTAAATCTGAAGGTAAGAGATTGTAGCAGCCAAAAGTCAAAAAATTTAAGACTATTGATGAATAAAAGGTGATGCATTACAAATTTTAAAGATTTCATCAAAATTGGGGTGTGAACTGATAGTTTCCTCAGCATTAAAAACACCAAGGCGTTGGAGTTGGAATTCCAGCATTTTACGGGCTATCATGCTCTGCAAACAAAAGGCAAAAAAGCATAAAGGTGGATGAGAAATGTTGTCTCAGAAGTAATGATAAATTTTATTTTGTTTTGTTTGGGGAGTTGGGGGTGGGGGGTAATCACATTTGATACTGTTGCTATAAAATAAAGATGCTTTACATTCAAGAACAATATTACTTTCATCTAATTAGTTTCCACTCAAAAAAATCTGAAAAGAGGATTGATAATTTTTGTCACTTGTTCATACTATTTCCCACTAGGGTTTATCAAGAAAAAATTGCACCACCAACAAACCTTTACATTTTAAGCACAATTAATAACATATGTATGCTCCATCTGTTTGTTCTAGACAACAAGGTAATAAAATGTAAGAGCTCATGATTATATGCGAATATGGTGCCCAGTAAGTATTTCTAAGCAGTAAGTTTTCTGAAAGTAAACTGCATACATGATGAAATTTATCAGAATTGTTTCAAGCCTCAAAGTGATTCTCCATCTATCAGAACAAGTAAAGATGAAGATGAAACCTTCAAGGTCTTGAAAACTAATGCAATCCATCAATTCAAGTTTTCATCTAACCATCATTAATTTTCGTCTTTGTGGAACTTAAATCAGTTCTCTTTCTCTGGAAGAGTACAAAAATTGTAAGGCTCTAAAATAGCTGGTCAGAAGCACCTCCAAAACAAAGAGATTACGTGTAGGTAAAACCTTCAAAAGAGGAATGCTTACACAATATTCACATATCCTTTAATTTGAATAGCATCAGCAATGGCAATTTCTATCCTTACAAAGATCACACAAATTCTTGAAAAGATAAGGTAATCTATCCACAATAAGGCGTTGATATATCTCTGAAAACATAAGAGTTCTACAGAAGCAAACTAACCGTACATCATTTAAATTGAGTAATGATTTGAAAACAAGAAACTGTGCAAGTTAAGATAACAAAATGTACCTGAGTGACATTTGTACGGTCCAAGCAGTCTATGCAATTGGTCCTCACGACTCCTCCTTGACTTTCAACTTTTTCCCCCTTCTCATTTAACAAAAGGTACCTATTATAAAAAATAAAGCAGTAAGGACTAAAATGCCTGAAACACATGCACAGAACATGGCCAAATAATTGGTTCGACCCCAACGATTATGACTGCAAGCAAGATAGTGAATCTGCTTGTATGCTTTTTCTGAGGGACAAGACAGTAACTTTGAACAGTTAACTTGTAAGCAACTTCATTTCACTTCAACTATCATCCCAGGAACAGAAAAGATAGAATGATTTCACATACAATGCAAACTATGAAGTCATATTGCCAGCAGTTCTTGGGAGAAACTAAACACGCTCTAGCAAGAAAACTATAAGCTCCTCTAGAAAGTGATTGCACCTGCTTTTAATGAGAAAATCCTCAAGTTGTTCGTAAAGAATGGATAGGCGCTCAAAGTGGACATGCCCACATATCTTGTGAAAATCAAAGTGCAGATATCTGTAAAATGTTGTAGGTAAGGATATAGCCAGTTCATATCCAAGTGATTTGTGTGTAGATGCAACATAATAATATTGAAACACAATCTACCTCACATCATCACTAGCAACAGACTCCATTGCCTGGCCAAACTTTTCACACAAGCGTCCCTCACCTCCATGCTGTTTAAAAAGTTAGTATGAATACCAAGTTATCAACAAGAAAATAGATTGTACTTCAAGTAACATGTAGGGACACAAAAGAAAATCACAGCCTAAGGAGACGAGCCAATTTGAGCACAAATGCTGCACTAAATTGTCACTGTAATATGGTTTATCAAGCTTTTCGTTAGAAAATATACTGTATATGCAAAAGTAATAGACATCTCTCCAAATTATCCTCATATTTCTCTATTGAGTTAAGTATGTATATGGCCAGAAATGATCAATATAAAGTTAGAGCAATTGATCTTTGATTAACTTATTCGATGATCTTAAGAATCTAAAATTTCACCCCAACAGGAAGGCTGAATAAACTCATTGGCAAACTAAATTCTTAGCACAAGATTGATGAATTTCCTCCCTTTCAAACCCTTGATGCTCCACATAACGTATAGCATAGTGGGAGTCATTTTGTCATTCCCAACAAGAAAGTCGACGTGGAATGGAATTGGATATCAACAATAGAAAATAAAAAAGAAACATTATAGAGTTAGCTGAAAGAGATGCTCCATTTTGCACCTTCATGAACTTAGATGCTTTAGCAGCATTAGAGTTCTAATATTTGTACTAGTCCTGGGGGTTTTCAACAACCTATGTACTGGTTCATGCAATCCTTTCAAATGATGAGAACTCTTTTCCAAACTATGAACAGATGAATATAAACCTCTTTAAGAATCAAAATTTCAGCCTCTGAGTTTGCTATAATATAAAGCAGTTTCAGAAAGATGCTTATTTTCTTTAAAAAAAGAAAAGTTGCAAACATTGAAGACAAATTTTTATCACACCTTTAGAGTGGATATATTTCTGTCTAATATTCCTATAAATACTTAAAATATGAAAAGAAGACTTGCCTATAGCTATAGGTTTTCAAATAAGGTGCATTACTATTGAAAAATAGTCCAAGTAAAATGCAACCATTATGAAGATGGCAATGTGCAAAGGGCAACACAATGGTTCCATGTACCTTGTTCACTAAATCAACTGCAAGAACATTTCCATATTTCTTTCTTAGATCCAAAAAGTGTCTCTCAGCTACCCGAGGCTGCACAAATATGCAGAGGAACTAGTCAGCAAACCAGATGTGATATGTGTAATGGGTTATGTTCAGAGCACTATATGAAGATGAAAAAAACTACTTACTGCTTCCTCAGGTCTAACAATTTCAAACTTTGGCTTATATGTCAAATCAACAATCTGATCCCAAAGAAATGGCATCGATCCTCGCACCTAAAATAGGAAATTCGTTTATCAGGTCATGAAAGTGAGAAATTGTAAGAAACAATTAACCTTTGATTATTTACATATCATGTACAACTGATGCTCATGCCCTATTGATCATCTTAATATCGTAAGCGAACAGTCTGCAGTGCAGAGGGGCCATGTAGTTGATTAGGCAAGTATACAAGGCAATCTGGGTTCAGTTTACAAAATAACCAAATAAATATAGGTAGAAAGCGGCTTTAGGGTTCTTAGAGCATCATCATGGTTTTGCACCACTACGACCTAAAGGCTAAAACCATCTCCGGTGGTTTGCACCAAATTTAAGAGCAATAAATCAGTACTAAATATGTTATCTACTAATTTATGATAAAGACCTATTTATTATATATGTTTAGTTATTTAAAGTATTATCTACAATAAAGAAAAACTAAATATTTCTTATCAAAGATAATTAACTAAAATGGTAATCAATATAATGTATTTACTTCAACTTTTATTTTTGTTTCTTCTATGAATATATTAGCAATGTGACAAATTAGAACATCCCAGCAGGGCAGTGATAGCATTTTTACAGAATACCAAAGCAGTAAAATCTTAACTTGCTAACTACACTACTGATGATTCTGCAGACAAATGCAATATTTAAATTAGATGGTATGATTCAATTTGCAAGAATAATTCTAAAACATTTTATTATTGTAGGCAGTACTTCCTCAAAGCCTTACTATAGAGAATGTTGTATTACCACATATAAATCTTAACCCTATGAGAAGTTTACCTGAATAAAAGACGCAATGTGTCCATTAATTTGTATGATTTGTTCACTTTCCACAAAATTTGCAACAAACCCATCTGTATCAGCTCCTCTTCTCCACATTCGTGTGCCTACAGGAAATTTTATAATAAAATTCAAGTGGGATTATAGATGTTTATCCATTTTCCCGCATCATAGAAATGGTTCTAACTAGATCCAATGATGGATCCTCAATTAGAGTCTTTCTTTTCATCAAAAAGAAAAGAAAAAAACATGAGAGTGGAAGTTCTGTCTGTTCTCTCGTATTTCTGTCAAAATTACTGCGCTAGGTGGTTTTTATCAAGCTTCTTGAAAAGAAGAATCCAGTATTGGGAGGAAAACGTGAAATCAGAGATAAGAAAAATTTGGGATAGTGAGAATGTAGTTATAAAATACGGTCCCCGTTTGATGGTTTAAATGATCCCAAGTTTCAGTAGCTAATTTAAGAATTTGGGTGATCAGGAACACAATCAAATTATAAAACTATCAAAGGAGAGGTGATCATCTTGAACAGATTTGATAAGCCTTGGCAAGAGTTACCCAAGGAACTGGCCAATCATCTTTAGATATCCCACAAGTCGTGATTCAAATTCAATCACATAAGAAAAGAGCTAAATGCCTGAATAAAAAAGGAACCACTCCAAACTTCAGAATCAAAGATAAATAGACCATCTAGATCCAAATAGTATTATAGTAAAAAACTATCCATATGGATCTCAACGAATGACTTTAAAGAGAATACCATCTCCAACTCCAACCAACTAACTCTTCATAAACATGGAACATACAAATTTTTATCAAGTTCACTTCAATTAAGTTTATTGACAGACCAGTGGTTCATGTAATATCGGAAATATCTGTGTTATCTACACTTACACAAAGGCTCACAGACATAAGTGAAGGTTTTGCGGGGACAAAAGATTTTAGAAGGCAGAAAGAAATAGAAAATGGAGAGAGGAGATAAGTAGAGGGATAAGAACTTAAACAATTTCCAAATTACCTGTTCTTCTTGTGCATCTTCGTGCAATTAGTGCAATATCAAGAATATCCTTCCCAATGGCTGCTTGAACGTTTTGAAAACCTAAAGACTTGTCAAGGCATCACTTATAGTAAGATTGCGATATGCTTATACTAATCATGTGGCATGAGATATCAGGACATTCGAAAGGATACTGCCTTGCATGACAGGGAGTAGGTACGGGTCAAGCTGCAAGGATGGTAGCTGTTCAGTTACTACAATATAAAAAGGGGAACTTCCTAGAGAGAGTGATTATCACTTATGTGATTAATCCAGAAACTTCACCTTGTTGTCTATTAGCACTTCCAACATATAGTTGTTCCAAAGAAAACGAGGGTCTGCCTGAAGAAAGAATGTATAGACAATAACTTAGTGAGAGGACTGCAGTCAATATAGATATAGCATAACCCAAAACCAAATATTGCTGCCCGCAATAAAATTAAGCTGCTACAGGAGTAAAAGATGCAGTTGAAATCCATAAAAGCAGATTTCAACTATTAATTGCTTAGAAACTCACTTGTCTCCAAAGAGGAAGTAATTTTGACTCCTCACCCAAATCATTCAGCCGCTGAGCACTGCCATAAAAAGCAGAAGTATTGATTAGACCAGTTGCTAGAAGACCAGAATAAGAAATTTAAGCCCTAGTAACCCCAAAATAAGAAATAGGAAAAAGGAGACCAGAAGTATAGAGGTGCATGAATTACACCTCAAACAATTCAATGCAATGCCAACAAGTGAAAGGAATATAAATGGAGATAACACTTGACCTCTAAGCCATGAATTTTTGAGTGATGCATCAGAATATTTAGTATTTTTAATTACTTAGGACTTGCAAGAAGTACACAAATATATACAATTTTAATTGAACTCACACTTTTGGACATTTACTATAGTTCATGTTACTAATGGGCAATTGTGAATCTCTCTTGACAATTCTCGTGCACAACAACACTTACAAGAATGGAGCAACCCATATGAACAATCAATCGCTGAGTATGTGTGGGGAAACTTCACCTCAGAGTTATATTCACGTCATAGGAGAAATATAGACCTGGAGTCCTCTCTGCAACATTTAGCAAGCGAGAAAACTCACTCTCCATCTTTTTCTGTTCAACAGGGGTATACATTACAGAGAATGGGACACAGTAATATACTCCGACAGTAAGATGATGAGCTTGTAAGTACCTGTTCTTCTGGAAAATTCTTTAGCGAATGATCACAAGGAAAAACCTTCAACGATGTAACTTTGAAAATGGAGCGACCCAGATAAGATCCAACGCATTCACGTCCAGTTATCACTAATAAATATGACCCTAAAGTAATCAAAATAAAAAAAATCAATATCGTGGAAAAACCTTGAGTGAGCTAAAGATTCAGAAAGATATTAGGGCTACCGTGTTACTATACACACACCAACCATATTTCACTGGAGAAAACGCAATGCAAACAAGAGAATGAGATTCAACTAATCATAAAAAGTGAGCAACTGGACAGTGCCTAATGTGCACTATACATGCTGAACTCCATCCTTCTTCCCAAAAAGTCCTTTTTACGGCCATTGAACTTCTCAGTATTTGGTTCTTTAATTATTACTTGTTAGAGCTCAGGACATAAAAGAACTTAGACTGACCACATAGATTTCCTTCCAAAGATATCTTTTACGATCCAGGCCAGCTATTACAATTCATACATACTAAACTTTAGATTCATCTGATTTTTAGTCTTAATTTTTAACAGGATGTTTATTACCACCTTGATTTTATTTTTTTTTGAACAAAGTTATCACCTTGAATTAGGCAGCTAATAATAAGACAAGAATTTTATGAAGTAAAATTTAGAGAAACTCAGGAAACATATGGTGTATGTTAAAAACTGGGATAATCGAATCCAATAAATCTGACCTAAGTGCCACTGGAATCATCTCCAAGTGCAGACAGGAGCTATATCAACTTTCACATGGACTTTTCTGAAGAGACACCAGTCGCAGATTGGACTTTAGAGCACTACATGGATGAATAAGAACACAAACGCAGCTGAAGTGGCAGCTACCAGCAATAAGGCCAATTTTTACTAATTGGTAATTACTCCTGGAAACCCTACCAGTTCCTCCTCAATCTGGAGGTAGACATGCTTCGACCCCCCACCCACCCCCAAAGGTGCCCACAACAGCGATGATAACAACTAAATTCCTGGCAATGAATATGTGGTCTAAGTGAAAGCCTACAAATTACAATATCCAAGTCTCCAAGACGACCCTTCACATTTCAAGATTATCGTCCAGCTTGAAAGAACTAGCTCACCTCCACACCCTTTCAAAAGTAGCTTAAAAGTCCGTGTCAAACCTCAACCACCTTTCTCAACACAAGTTCATACCATTTGGAAACAGTGACCTAGAAGTAAAGGTAGGAAGCAAAAGGGCATATACTGGGAAGGGTACTTTCTAGATGATCAGTGATACAAGTTTATAAATTTACACAGCCAATAAAACTACTCTGTTGAACTAAATGTTTGGTGAGTATAAATGTAAATTAGAAGCTTGAAACTCTCCAAAGCGATTCCAAACTTGCAAAACGCACATGAGGCTGACTTGTTGAACAGCAAGTCAATTTATACTTTTAAATTCACAAGTAAAATAAATTTCTTTTGGACATCATGATGGTAAATTGCTCCTTTCTTTAATGCCTCTGATAGAGTAATAATGATAAATCATAATCAATCTACTCACCGAAGAACAACAAAATATGCTATAGAACTTTGTGCAGAAATACGTATCTTGACCAATATCACCACCAATACTAACCAAAACTCTGTAAATGAATAAGCACTATATCCTGGCTCATACATTGACCACGATAAAAACTCGGGGCCGAGAACATCAAGGGAATATATGATTTCGATAAGTATCAAAAAGCAAACTGTGGCACAAGTCCCTTCAGCAGATCACTATTCGTTAACTATCTTCATGGAATTAACAGTGACATAAAACTTGCCTGCCAGAAGCTTGAGCATCCCAACCACACCATAGATCGTCTGGATTTTAGGAACACGAAGGGCGTTGTGTTTAGGTATTTCATCTATACAGCAAGATATAACATCAGAAAACATACTAGATTATCAGGAGGAGAAAAGGATGAAAGCAATAACTGCGAGGAAGATAAATGAAACTACCAATAAAATTCATGGAGCCATCTAGGCGGCTGACAGTCAGCAGCGCGGTGGAGGATCCATCAGTCGGCTCCACCACGTATTGATCCGGAAATTCCCACAGCCGCATTTTGGTATGCAGCTTCTGGCCGGGATCTACCTTGTCCGTCATCATCAAGGCTATGGCTGCAAAGCGAAATCGAGAGCCAAAAATCCAGTGAGTTCGATCCAATTCAACTTGATCCCGAGAAGTAAATCGAACAACAACAACAACAACAGATCACTGAAGCATTCTTACAGATTGAAGCAGAAGCGTCGACGGAATCGGAACGGAAGCAAAAACCGATTGATTTAAGGCGCCTAAATCGCGAAACGAATTGCAAATTTTGGAGCGGAATGGGTCAAATGAAGGGATTTGGGGCGTTGGAGAAGTTGAAAAAAAGATGTGAGGACAAAATTTACAACGGAATTAACTGAAATTGCCGCATAACTAGCTTGCTGTTCTGTTCTCACTTCTTCACCCACGGCCGATTCCCAAAATATGCTCCGCACTAATCAAATCGTTTCACATTTAAATGTTTTCTTTTTCTTTTTATATTAAAAATAAAAATTTCATTACTGAAGTGATGATACGTTGTTTGTATTTAAATTTAATCTTTTCAATATTAGTAGCTCTTATTAGTTATTACCTTTCAATTAGTATAAAAAAAAAATATTATTTATTTAGGATTCACGGTATATTTGTTAAATGGGCCCATACTAGTCAAGCTTAAATTGAATGAGCATGGAGGCCCAACTCAATCCTCATGTGTGCATAGTGGACTTCAACTAGACTTTATGTGTGCTAGGTTTTGTGGGTTGTATTTATAAAGATTAAATTAAAATTTAAACTTTTTACTTGCAATTTGCATGCCAATAATAGTTATCAGATACGAAATAATATATTTTGACTTTAAAAAGTTATTAAAGTAATCAGATTCATGTAAAAGGAAATATAAGAGAATATAAAAATTTATTTACCATTTTATTATTCATTTATTTTGATGTATAAAAATTCTAATCAAGTTGTGTAAAAATTCTGATTATCTCTTTATAGTATACTCTCTCCGGTCTTTTCAAGTTGATACATTTTTTTCAGCATTTGTGGCAAGCGCTTTCGAGCATCTCGATGATGAGTTTTAAAATAACTTTTTAAAGATTTTTTTCTTTTACGGGATATTTCAACTGTTGTAGTATTTCGTAAAAGAAAAAAAAAATTAAAAAATTATTTTAAAACTCATTATCGAGACGCTCGAAAACGTTTGACACAAATGCTGAAAAAAAATGTATCAACTTGAAAAGACCGGAGGAAGTACTATCATAATATAAGAGAAATGATATGCTACTCCCCTTTCGTGGGCACCTCCTGTGAGCACCTTTGTCATTTTATCACTTTGGCATTATTTTGTTCGATTTTTTCGATTGTTTTATATTCTAGTACCTTAAAAATTAATATAGAAATCATAAAATCTAAAAAATAAATCAAAATCGAAGCTCGATTTGTATTATTACTCATTTTTTGAAAATTAAAAATAAAAAAGAATAAATCGAGCTTTGATTTTTAGATTTTATAATTTTTATATTAATTTCTAAAGTACTAAAATATAAAACAATCGAAAAAATCAAACAAAGTAATATCAAAGTGATAAAATAACGAAGGTGCTCACGGAAGGTGCCTACGAAAGGGAAGTAGCATATCATTTCTCCATAATATAATATTATACTTAAAAAATCATATAATAATTTTACACCACCTTTCACAACTTTTGTGAAAAACCTTTTTACCCTCGCATACCGTTTTTTTCAATAAAGAAAATGAAGACAATTCATACACTTCATATTATCCATCAATTTTTTACAAAATAAATAATGTATAAAAATTATAGAAACAAATTGTATAAATTTATTATTATTTAAAATTATGGGTCAAATAAATTTATACAATTTTATACTATTATCTTCTTGTACCTCTATTTAGACATATAAAAAAAAGAAAAGAAAAGGCAACAGAATAGAATTTGAAATTTCTAAAGAAAAAAAACATAACAAAAAGAAGACCGCATATAAACAACATATACTACGTGGTAAAAATAAAAAAAGTACAGTATATACGAAACATTTCTGCTGCGTAAAACGTTAAATAGGAAACCCGCCACCGTCGCCATGGCAACATGAACTCCTTCTTATGGCGTTGTGGTGTTCTCGTCAAGCCAAGAGCTTGCTTTCCCGTTTGAGACCTTCTCTCCAGGTTAATTGTGTTTAGGGTTATGCATTTAATGTGTTCTTCTTTTCTTTTCTTTTTTTTCCTCTCAAACATTTGATCAAACACATGGTGCATAGTTGAAATTACGCCTTTGTGAATGGTGATATGATGTTATTGTGTGATATCGTGTTATACAGAGGATGAAGTGCAGCTTTGTCGAAGACAGGAGTCGCGCTCAGTTATCTTCTCATGCCGGTCAGTAGAATTAGAGCTTGTTTTTCTCACGAGTTCAAATGTAAATGCTGTTCATCAAAATTTTGAACCGAGGATGCGTTTTGATTTTAATTGTTAAATGATCATTTTATTAGTGTGTTTGCTAAATTACTATCATTATCTTTGAGATTGTATCTTTTGATTTTACTTCTTGTTAAAAGAGCATTTTTATTTGTGCTGTTTGCAAAATTATTATTTTATTTTCTTATGAATGTAACTTTTATTTTAGAGTCTATGTTTTCTCAACCATTTTTCAGGTCAAGACGAGTTATCGAAATGGAGAAAGTTGGACTCTAGGGGTTTTGGGTTAAGAAGGTCAATGATACCTTTTGCTTCTTGGACAGTTTTAAAGCATTTACGAGATAAAGGTGATGGTCTTGAATGAATTTAGATGTGTTTGGAAATTTAACATTCTTATAAATTCTGAATTTTTGAGCTGCGCCGTTTTATTGCCTATGTGCTTGACTCCATAATGTAGTTCTGTTTGCATTGTTTTTGTCATATGAAATTGTTTGGTATTTATTTTCTTTTCAATCATTATAGAAAAAACCTTATCTCACGGATTTGTTTTGCTCAACAGCAAATGAGGGCCATGCGTGGTACTGTGGTAGCTAACCTATTCTCTTTGGATATATGTTGTGTGCTTAGCGCTTTGCTAGAAAGCTATGTTTCTAAGTAGAATACTTGGAGAATATGCTTGGCGAGAATCCTAAGTGTTAATTAAAGAGCTTCAGCGAACTTTAAAACCTTTTGGTGTCATAGATTTCTAGAACTCTTGTACAAGATTTTTATAGTGACTTCTAGATATGAATCTAGAGACTTTTGTACAATAACTGGAAAAATCATTTCTACAAGCAAGCAAAGTAGTCAGGATAATTTTAGTGTGCTAAGAAAGTTGGGAGATAGAAAAAACCTCCAAGTAGCTCTAAATGGGAAAAAATTACCCAAGTGTGTGACAAGTAGCTGTAAATGTCTAAGTGATTGATGGATCATTTTCTCATAGAATCACCCTGAGGATGACATGATATTTTGAAGATGGTACTCATCGAGTTCCAATGGTTTAGATTATGAATGTCAAGTAAACAATATATAGAAGCAATAGCTTTGAAGCTGAAAGGAGACCTTAGGACTGGTTTGCACCTTCAGAGTACAGAAGATGATGCCTATCTAGCATGTCCTTCTCAAGTTGCTTGCATCATGGATGTTTAAATAAATGAGATCATAGTTGGGAATCTGATCCTCATGAAATATGTTAATCGATCAATTATGCACAACATGGTTGATAAATCAACCATGGGATGTTTTCTACACCTTTTAAGGTCAATTTAATGAATTAGACGCTTCAATATATATTTAAGCCTTATAATATTCATTTATTTAATTTCCCTACCCAAGTAAGTGTTGTCAAAGTCTAATGGTTGTTTAGTTACTAAAGCTTGTGTGTACAGGGTTCCAGGCCTACTTGGTTGGCGGATGTGTTAGAGACTTAATTCTTAATAAGGTGCCAAAGGACTTCGATGTGATCACTACAGCTGGGCTTAAACAGGTCTTTTAACTTTCAAGAGTTGTTTGCTGCTTGTATCAACAAATGGAAGCCTGCGGTAAACTGTAATCTTTGAATCTGATTTTGAAGGTCAGGAGGACGTTTCGGCAAGCATTTATTATTGGAAGACGATTCCCTATATGTATGGTCACTGTAAGAGGCTCTGAAGTGGAGGTCAGTGGTGATTTATATATTTTTGAGCTCTTTCTCTTGCGAGTTGTAGTTCACTTGTCATACAGCACACGTATTCTAGGTGATGAGTGGATCTGGCTTTTCTTCCTTTCACTTTCAGGTATCAAGTTTTGACACTGTAGCCAAAGAATCTGGAGGACAAAAAGTAAAAATCTCTCAAATGCCGAGGGGTTGTGATCCAGATGACTTTCTTCGCTGGGAAAATTCCCTGCACAGGGACTTCACAGTTAACAGGTTTGAATCTTTGCTTCTTTTAATGTAGATCACTCTAACTGATTTCCTTTCCCTTGCGTCCTAGAAAGGTAGACTGTCTGCCATTGATTTCAGTTCACGTTTTATTCTAGTTTCCCAGTTTTGTCTCTTTTGAGCCCTAAAGTAAACGTTCCATATAATTCTGTTCTATGAAGCATCTATATCATGCACTATGAACCATCATGTAGTCAATGTAATCATTCAGAAAGAATTGGAATTAGGGAACTGAAAGCCCATATACCTGGAAGTCAGACCAATAAATATTTACGGGAAAGCTTAGACTATTATCTTTCCGTGTGCACTTTACATTTGTGCTTATTGCAATTGCTGTACACAAAGAATTTATATTCAAGAGAGATAAACTGCATGAAGTCTACTATGATATGTTGATCGGGGTAAAATTCTTGTCACAACTTGGGAAGTAATTATGATGATTGAGGATAACTTACTAGGATACTTTTGAAGGAGTTTAATTAGAGTTTGTCCAATTTGAGTACCTATTCTTTCTAGGGAGAAAACGGCTCATGTGTAGTGTTTGTGGTTGTTTTTTCAATATATATTCCTGCTGGAGCTATCCCATCTGTTTTTAGCTGCTCCAAAATAAAGGTAGTAGTTTTTCTAGTATATATATGTGTTACATTTTTGTTCGGCTCTGTGCTAACAAAGCTCTGATTGCTTATACTTGAAACAGCTTATTTTTCGATCCTTTTACAAACAAGATCTACGACTACACTAACGCAATGAAGGACTTGAAGTCTTTAAAGGTGAGATATATTTCCTTTATAAGGATGCAACATTTTCTTGAGATCTTAAATTTTCTCTTAAGTTGTTCTTTGTTGGCATAACAGCTAAGAACAGTAAAACCAGCTCACCTGTCATTCCAAGAGGACCAAGGTTGTTACATCATACTCATATGAAAAACTATAGTAACTTCCATTTATGCTGCATGTGGCGCCAATGTTTTTGATTTAGAAACTAACCACCATACTAAACGTCCGTGTTCAGCAAGGATATTGCGTGGATTGAGACTTGCAGCTCGTCTTAACTTGTCATTTTCAGAGGAGACTGAGGATGCTATACATAGCCTCTCTTCATCAGTTGTTGTTCTGAGCGTCGTAAGTCTATAATTTCTAACTACTCACCATGTATATCTGTTCAACTGTATTTCTTGTGATAATGATGCTCTCTGTATTTGCTTGTCATAGTATTTCCTATTTAAATTCTCTTGCTTTCTCTTTACAAAACTTCTTCGTTGTGCTTCCAATTTCCTCCCAGGATATTTTGATAACTGATTTATTTCGCAAGAGGTTTTTAAACAGTGCAATTCTCTTCTTCAGACCAGGATACTTATGGAGATGAATTATATGCTTTCATATGGAGCTGCTGAGCGCTCCCTTCTTTTGCTTAAAAGGTTTCAACTACTCGATCTATTGCTACCATTTCATGTAAGTTTACTATGTTGTTCAAAGTCAGCATTATTTCAGCTGAGTGTCTCTAGTTGAGCCTCAATGTATTGTAGGCAGCATATCTTTCCGAGCAGGTGGATAATGGACACGGTGAACGTTCCGTAATGTTAATGGTTAGCTTCCTTGGTCTACTGCTGTTAATTATTGCATCTATCTCGATGTGTATTGTGCCTCTTTTTGCTTGTCTTTGAATCCCACTTTATACAATACCATTTCTTTTTCATCTCTCTATGTATTGGTCACGTATTCATCACTTTTTCTGAGTTCTGATCACTTACCGTTTCTATCCTTTACAGAAACTATTTTTCAATCTGGATCAGTTGGTTACTTGTGACCGACCTTGTTCGGAGAGTTTGTGGTGAGTTACTACACTTAATCTCTTATCTAGGTCAAAAAATTACTCTCTGCTTCCCCACTTAATCTCTTATCTAGGAGCAGCCCTGTGTATGATTATGTTAAATTGTAGGGGTCACAGAGGATGACTGCTAGAACCTGCTTACTTTCTTAATCGTTCCTTATGAGTAGATGGCTAGTCACTTTACGAGCCATGTTTTAGTAAATAGTCGTGCCTTCTTCTCCTTGTAATGTCTTGTTTCTCCTATGCTTTCTGTGAGCAATTTGAGGGAGGATATATTAGATAGAAAGACATTCCTCTCCCTTTGATGGCACGAACCAAGTGACATCATTGCTCTAGCTCAATTTTTTATTTGTTGGAGAAGTTCATTCTACATTTCGCATTAGGGATGAATCCCGTAACCAACCATTTTGTGTTTATTGGTGCAAATCTATATGGATGTATAATATCTTAACATGAGATAAATTTGGGATATTTGTTCAACCAATGTAAGTTTATTTGCCACTTGTTGTTTGGAATATTTGTTCAACCAATGTAAGTTTATGTGTCACTTGTCGTTTCAAGATATGATAACATCAGTTGTAGAATTGTAAATCCTTGGTTTCAAATTGTATCTCAATTCCCAATGTACTTGGAAGACATTATTCCTTGAAACAATTCATATTGGATATATTTGCAGCAATTTATTTGCTAACCTAGATTTTCTATTAATGTTTTAATGATTTCCACTTTGAATATTGAGGGTGATTTGTAGAAATCCATCAATACTTAGGTACTGTTCTGTTTGTATAGGAGGACTACTTTTTTCTTTTCTTTCTCTTCATTGTCTTTTTGCCCTCTTAATTTTTCTTTTCATCATTCTTTCTTACTTTTTTTCTTATGCTCTTACTTATGTTTACGGAACAGGGTTGCAATCTTGGCGTTTCACCTGGCAATGTTTAGCAATCCTCAACATCCGATCATTGTTTTGACCTTTGCTTCACTTCTGTGTCATAGAACGCTGGATGAAAGCATTATGTTTGCAAGACAAAATGCTCTAGCTACAAGAATTGACACACCTGAAATTGTAGGTGTTCTCGACGATTTATTGGATGATGATGACATTGTAGGAAGAGTGACTCTGTTTGTTGGGCAAGCGAAAAGGTCTGTAAATGCTCTCGTCCGGAAGAAGTGCCTCCTGGAATCAATGACTAGATTCCCTGAGTTTACATGCTCTGGTTTGGTAAGTATATCTTGATACTTTATTCTGATTGGCTGTCATGGGTGATTCCTTCTGCATCCTGGAGTGACTTATATATATATTCATCAATTAATAGTGTATGAGCTTTTGTTTTTCTTCGTAATCATTTAATATCATGCTTTTAAGGAAGTGTAGTTTTCCATTATTTATGCCCTTTAGCTTGAGAAGATACGTATTGATGGTGAGATTTCCTCATGATCTTCTGTTGGCATGTATCTAGAATTTTTTCCCCAACTTATCAAGAAATTCTATAATTAGATTTTGTTTAGTTTCATGTTAGTGAATAAACATATCGAAAAGAAATTTCTGCAGTATGTGTGATACTTGTGATTTTTTGAGGAGTTGAAATTATTTTAAATACAGCTTTGGATCCAAACTGGTCCCTTAAAGGGGTTTAAATTAACCTACATAGTCTAACATGAGGAATCTCCAATGCCCACGGCTGATGTGGCAATGACATTTGTGAGGAAAACTACCGTAAATATAATACGCCAAAAATTAAACTCTACTAAAAAAAACTAAACTCTAGTTAAAATTGTTAACATGGCACTGCCACATCAGCTTTGGGCACATTAAATGTGCCTAACATAACTTATGATTCATTGTCTTTTTGGTTTGCGTCTTCTCAAGCTTAGATATATGAATCGGGGATATGAACACAAATGTTAACTGGTTTGGAGCTGTGACATATAAATATTCTCCAAGCTAATGTAGTAGTGATAAACTGATACAGTGGGAAGGCAACTGACCCTGTCAACTATTTGTTTAACAAATGAAATTGTTTGTAGTTGATGGAATTTGGTCATAGTCTAAATTAATATTAAGAATTCAATTGTATTGATGGTACTTGGGGTTGTTAGGGTGTGCATACGTTTTTAACTATGTAATCTAATTTTTGGTCATCTTCTCACTCGACTTGTTTAGAATAATATCAACTTGTCGATATTATTACTTTCCTGATGCATTGATGAATGAAGCCACTTCCATTGGCAGTCTTGTTTTGGTACTTATTAATTAAAAAACTTGTCCAGGTTTTCATACCTCAGAAAATGGGGAAAAAAGTCGAGCAAATCTTTGACATTCCGATGAATAGTGTCAGTTCTGTGAAGACCAACAAAAGAGATGAGGAGATACGTCACCACCTGCTGAAAGAGGGAAACGTAAATGAGATAAGGTTTGTGCTTGGGAAGATAATTATGTCGACTCTTGTTCACAGTAAAGAGCTACATCAAGAAGCAGCTGATGAAGATGGAAATGATGATTTACGAGCAAATAACCAACCTCCGAAGTCGGACAATTCTGAACAGACTCGGAATGCATTAGGTTCTCTCAGTAAACTTTTTGCCACAAATATGAATGAGAGAAAGAGGAGCACAGCACCACCAGATTATGACAAATTTTCAGATTATGCTCCTAAGAAGAGAAGGCTATCCAAGGATAAAACTACCACTGGCCGCAGATTTAGTGGAAAACGAGGGGAGCAAGATTCATGACCAATACAGTCACAGTTCAAGCCCAGGTAAGACACTGCAAGATAAAAACGTGAAAGATGAGCATGTGAAAGATGAGAAACACAGTACTAGTTCTGAGCTTTCTGGTCAACCAAAATGAGATAGAGCGATGCAAGAAGATAGTTTTTGTTCCACTGAGTTTGACTCAGGTTCAAGAATCAAGATATTGAGGTACCTGAGATAAATCTGATATTTATTGGCAGTCCGATCCATCTGGAGGAAAATTTCCGCCTCAAACTCCCTTGGTGATGAAGAACTTCTGAATTTTGAAACCTAAGGCTACTGTGAGAGGAGTTGTACACTCGAGCACAACAGAGATGATGTGAAACAGAGCTTGAGCTATGAAATCTATTTTCCTTCTCCGGTCGCATCCCTTCATCTCCACATAAGAAGCAATGCTAAAAATACATGTAATTTTGTTAGCTATCACAGGATTTTGAAACATTTCTATGGATCAGCATTTGGATTGCTCCTCTTCGATAGCAGGTCACTCTTCTCATGTTTAGTACAGTTTAGAGATGAAGGCATTTGGATTGCTCCTCTTCGATAGCAGGTCACTCTTCTCATGTTTAGTACAGTTTAGAGATGAAGGCTAATCTGGAGGAACCTGGTTCCCTCTTCAGTTATTACCCTTTTAATTTTGATACTATTTTCTTCTCGGATTATTGACGCGAATCATTTTTTGCCTGGTTTTAAGTCCAAACTCTGTTAAAATTTAAGTTTTAAGTATGTATAAATCTTCCAATCAACATCATTTAGAAGCCTGTGTGTGTGTGTTTCCCATTAATCTTCTTGTGATGTAATGTGAAAATTGTATACCCAGAGAACATTTATTATCAATCAAAAACTGAATCAGAAAGTTACATGTCAATGATACAATAATCATGGCTAGTTACAACAAATTTAATAGCCACGAGCAACGCGTATTGTTGCAAGTACTATCTTGTTCAATAATCTTAGTGAACTGTACATGCTTCTTCCTATTGTGGAGCTGTTTGTACAAGAAAATACGCAGGCTCGAATCTCGCTGCATACCCGAACTTGGACGTATTGTATTTTCTATGAACTCCTGTAAGTTTCCCTGTAGCCGCCTTCTGGTGGAAGCCTACCATCATTCTTGAGCATTCACTAAATCAAGAAAAATGAAAATAATCGTTTAAATAATTTTTCTCCAAAGAAACTGATCCTAGCAGTTTTTGTTTTCGAGTTCTTTTCTGTACACAATCAAGACTCACAGTAGTTGATCTTTGGAGTAGCTGGTATGCCACTCGCAGATTTTGCTCCATTCTGCAACACCATGAAGCGTGCATTGAGCCGTATATACAGCAGCAGCAGCCAGGAAAGAGGGAGAATACTTCAGCATTTCGTATTCCACCAGACAAAGCTCAATCAAGAAGAATGAAAGCAGCTCAAGCTGTTATATAGGCAAAAAAAGTCGGACCAATTTCTGTTAATGATGCAATTATGTGATTTGTGAAATATAGTTCGTACGAATTAACTGCTTTTTACCTTGCTATCCGACTGGGCTGCCTTGAGGTATCTCAACATGAAAACGTACGTAGTTGGGACAGACATGTTGAACTGCAGAGTGTTGAGCATCAACTTCTCCTAAAGAAAAGAGAGATGTGGTGTAAGTGTTTGTGCGCGACTTGAAATATACGCCAAGGAAGAAGAACTGAGTTGCTAGAAATGGCTACCATTTCCAGCACTTCTTTCCTAGTATAAGCTTTATCTGAGATAAAAACTAAGTCCTCCACTACAGGAACTGAAACTTCTTCGTATTTGCATGCTAGAAGCATTGCTACTAAACCTACAAGCTGCAGCTCCTTTCTCACCACAGATTGCTTTGCTAAGAACCGGTCAACCAGATTTACTGTGAGAAACAACGTCTCTTTCCTAAGATCGAACTTGTGGTGCACCTGTTGATAAAATAGAATTGAGTGAATGAATTCAGATAATAAAAGGAATATAGTATTGCAACCTATTATGGAAGTGTCAGTTACCTCTATGAGCCAGTCGATTAGAATGGCCCTCATTCGTTCGTTTATGTCGAGTTGCTGTGACATATATTCAGGTGATACATGGCTCACACCCTGCATCAAGCAACAACTATATGTAAACTTTCAAATTATTTTCTCCCTTTTTATTACAGAACTCTTTTTTCATGTTTTGTACTTAATGAAATCATTGCTATCTACTTAATGAATATGCATATCGACTTCATTGAATCGATCTTGAGCTGCATGCTAGCTCCATGATATGATTCCAGCTGAACTTGAGCTCAATTATATGAAATCCGTTTGATACAATCTTCATCAAGCTCGAGTCATAGTGAAAACTGAATGAGCTAAAGCTCGAACTTGTAAATACGAGCTAAGATCCATCCCAAATTCCAAATTTACCTCCATTTTCTTGTAGTAAGCATATAAGTCTTCAACATATTCAACAACAGCAAGTGGATCTTTTGAATCACAACCATCAATGTCTTTACTAGTCTCTTCAAATATGTCTTCCATTTCAACCTCCTCCTACAAAGAATCTCGTTCAAATTCGACAAACATTTCGAGAAAATCAAACAGTGAAGAGAAGAAAAGGAAGAAAGTGATGCACACCATTTGATTCTTGTCCCTCATTTCGATTTCTAAAGACATCGGCACAGGCTCGTCCTTGACTTCTCCATGATCATCAACATCTGCCAAAGCTATATCCTCCAATACCGTAATTCATCCACTGAAGTCTTCAGTTTTTTAGCATCCTGTAGAATACCAATTCACCATAAACCGATAAATGACACAATCTTTCGATAATTCCATGAAATTTTCCAAAATTTAACTTCTTTAACAGCACAACATAACCACTTACCTCCAGACTGGGCTGCTGCTGCTCCACTGCCATTTCTGCAACCGAGTTCCTTAACAGATCAAGCAATCCACATCAGCAAAATTCAAATTTCTTAGCTCAACTCAATCCGCGGCCAGAAAATTTTGCTTCCCTTAAAAAAAGGAAACATTTTGAGATAAAGGGCTG
Source organism: Mentha longifolia (assembly GCA_001642375.2). NCBI lineage: Eukaryota > Viridiplantae > Streptophyta > Magnoliopsida > Lamiales > Lamiaceae > Mentha > Mentha longifolia. The sequence continues at coordinate 575,439 of CM038111.1, forward strand.
TGATCTAACCTCGTTATTGGCCTATGCGCAGGAAATGCAGCACCATTGTTACTAACCGCATCCGTTCTGCGATTCAGAATTAGGCATTCGATCAGCTAAAGCTGTTAAAGAAAAAAAAAACATAGAAATTCTTGACTAATATCCAAACTTGTAAGCTAAGATGAATATACTTCGTAAATCCTCGCTTTTTCGCTACGGAACGAAGAGGGTTAGCTCCTCCCAATTCATGATTGATCACACTTAGAGCTCTTCTGTTCTGTCTGGTCCCACACATAAGTCCTCCACCTTCCATTTTCACCAAAAAAAAAAAAAAAACTCAGAAAAGATCGAGCTTTCGGCCATCCAATCCTTTACATTTCATCAAACAGTTACCTCGCGCATTCGCGTGTTTAATCGGGACATCAATGTTATTCTCATTGGATACAACCATTTCCATTTCTTGAACTTTCTGAAGGAGGGTAGGAGAGGAGGAACGATTAATATTTTTTTCTCTTTGGAATTACATAAACAGTGTATAAGTAGTTAGAGATTGCAATAGTAAGACAACAATGGAGGGAGGGAGGTATTAACAGAAAATCTGGAGCGGAAACGGAGCGGCGTTGTTTCCTTTTTTGCGCTTTAGTTTATAGTTTAAAAAAAAACAAAAACGCAACGGCTAGTAAATGTGGAAGTTGAGTCATTGTTTCCGTAAAAAAAGAATCGAGAGAGCGTTGGCGCAACGGTCACATATATGTGGGTTGGCATTTCAGACGTAGCTTTCAAACTTTGTCTATAATAATCGAGATTGCATCTTTTATTGCCTCCATCTCTTGTCTAGATAATGTTTTATCATTTTTAATTTATATATTTGATGCATAAATATTAGTATTATTATTATTACTATTACTTATTAATATTGCCGTTGCATTTGAGTATATAGATTACTCAATGCGGCTTTAACATATAAACTCTTTTTCTTAATAGAAAAACATTTAAACTCTTCAAAGAACATGGCATTTTAAGCCCATGTAAATGCACCACTAGTAAGGGATTTCATTTTTCCTTGTTTCCGGTCAATTTTGAGGGGTAACAAGTTAGGGGATTAGGTTACCTCCAAGTAATGATAATAGATAACTCATTACACAAATCAAACATCAAGTAATAGAAATGGATAATTGATTTTCTTTCCTGAACTAAAAAAGGCCGAACCAAACATAGGCTAAATGTGATCAAACTTTAGTGGTAATTAAGTTAACAATTTGATAAACCAACCTTAACTTTAAAGAGTGTTTGGTTACTATGTTAGTTTCATGATAATGTTTTTGTTAGATAGACTCGAATGGGTACTTAATTATTCTCATGATATTGCCACATAAAATTACTATATTCTGTCTTTCTATATGATATGATCTTTGCATGTTTAATAACATATCGACATCCCTTGAAAAATATAAATACACTTATTTTAGACTCACCAACGAACTAATCAAATTAATACTAATTGTAAACTCTAAAAAATGTGAGAAAAAACTAAAAAATACTTGATGTTCATTAATTAACTCTATGAAATGGACTATTAAGTGTGTCAAACAATCATTCACCCACAAATGGACTATTTTGTTACTTGATGGAAAAAAGAAAAAAATCACTAATTTTTCCTATTTTTATGATAATATTTTCCATTCACTTGGAGTTATTATACTTTTTCACATGTTAATATTTTTTCCATCATTTAAAAATGTAAGATAAAATAAGTAGAAACGACATTATGGTATACAATTTTCATTATTTCCCCTTAATTTTTTTTTTCCCCATTAAATAGAACATTCCGAATAAAATGAAAGTAAAAAAAAAGCAAGTGGAAGGTGAAACTTAATTATTTATAAAGATAATTAGAAATAAAAACCAACTATAGAAAGAAATGTGTCCGAGCCTAATTTTGTGTGTGTGAGAACTGAGAACAAATAAACAAACTGTAACTACATCGAGGACTGGACTTTTACTAAATTGCCCTTCCGATGAACAATTACAGAACTTGAAGCCGATTTATGTGATGGCGGCAGCGTGTGAAGTGAGGGGCCGAGTGGAGTTGTGATTTCGCGAGAACAGCCCCCATTTCCACCGCTGATTCATTAATGTAATCACAGTTACACAACTTCGGTCGTCGCAATTCGAATCGGATTTGGTGGATCTGCGGAATTATTATTATACGATCTCGATTAATACCTGTGTAAGATGCGAGCTCATCACTTACTTCTGGAATTGTTTATTTGCTCGTTTGATTTGTGGCATTTCTCATTTCAATAGATGTGATATGGTTTTGCTGGGTTTGAATCGGAATTGGTGGGATGAAGGATATATTTGTTGCTTTTATGCTTGATGGTTGATATTTTGTCTTAAATTTTACGTTTCATTTGAGTGCTTAATTTGCGGGATTCTGATCGTACTATCTAAATGTAACTGTTCTGGTGATTGACTATGATGCCAGTGCAGTCTATTGATGAATTGTACTTTATGATTGTCATTGCTTTAATACGTTGTCATTATTTTTCAGCTTTTGGTAGAGAGGATTTGAATTGGAATTTCATTATAGGATGAAAAAAGAATAAGGTCATAATTTAACCGACTTTGCAACCATGTCTGATGAAGAGGGTGAGAGTGGTGGGATGCGGGGCAATCATGCGCCAGATGGCGTAGAAGAGGAGAATACGCAGCTTAATCCAGATAGTGTGGCTGACAGTGATCCCACAAAGGAGAATGGACTCCATGATGGAAACACACATTCTAATTACTACCATGATGAACTTGTACAGATGGTTCAGAATGAATATATGAAGTCTCAGGATGAAGGGTTAAAGATCCTTCTTGATTCTGATCTGGCGGACACACAAAAAGTAGAGGAGCATGATTCAAGGGCTGTGGATGGTGATCCTGATCAGCCGAACCCACAAAAAGTAGAGGAGCGTGATTCAAGGGCTGTGGATGATGATGCTGATCAGCCTGATTCAGAAAAAGTACAGGAGCTCGATTCTAGGGTTGGGCATGATGATTCGGATCAGTCACACCCGCAAAAAGTACAGAATCGTGACTCAGGGGCTGGGGTTGATCTCAAAGATCTTAGTGAAGAAATTGAGTCATTGAAGAGAGAACTTCTTGAGGAAAGGCAAACACGGTATGCTGCCGAGGAGGCTCTGAAACATCTAAGATCTGCGCACTTGGAGGCAGATACAAAAGCACAAGAGCTGGCTGCTAAACTTGATGAAGGTTCAGGACATATTCATAACACCTTACACCATGCCTACAATTTGTTTTGCTATACCTATACCTATGGATTTGTTTATCCTTTTTGACATGTATACTTAACAAATTTTTTATGTTTTATTATTATGGCATAGCGCAAAAGAAGCTGGATTTAGAAATAAAGGAGCGGGATGAGAAGTATACTGAGCTTGACACTAAGTTCAACAGGCTTCACAAAAGAGCCAAACAACGTATTCAGGAGGTGCAGAAGGTATGCTGTTCATTTTTTATCTACCTCTTTCTTTTCCTGGCTTTTGTGATTTGTTTTCCACGGTCCCGTGACATCTTTTTTATGGCCTGATTGTTTGGATTTAGTAACAATAGTCCTTTCTTGATTATCAACCGGAAAGCATTACTATCTCATTTTTCTTGGATGAAAGATTATTAGCCTGAATAACAAGGACTAGCAGCAAATCTCTGATATGATCATGTAGTAGCTCCAAACCAGTTTCCATCACAGAGTTTAGGACAGTGAAGGAATATTATAATAGAAAACTGGCTCGAAATCTCTTCTCCCACCTCTACAGTTACTCCCACTTGGCTGAGACCTAGCTGTGGCAACCAAGATATTTATGTTGCTCTGCAAATGAACTATCGCATTAACTTCTCAATTATCACCTCGATTCTCAAAAGTCAAGACAGTGACAAATTGGAAAAAAAAACCTATCTGCGGATCTTACTCAATTGATATAAACACTTAACTTGTATCTAGTGAAATTGGGTATCAGTCTACCTACATGATGTACTGCATTTTTGGCTTTCATTTATTCTTGGATGCTGGCGAGTGTTCTAGAGTTGCTCCAGAAAGGATGCCAACCAGCATGATTGGCAGAAAATAACATCTCCAAAGAGAAACGTGAATAATAATGCTTTTGTTCTCTTCCAAATCCCATATTTTATGTCAATTTTAATTTTCTCATTGCATCACTCGTTTCATTGAGAGTTATTCAGACAACAACTTTGGCATTTCAAATCAGAACTCTCTGAGAGGCTGAGAGTGATAGTTTGGCAAAAGCATCTTTAATAGGGGTAAACCAAAAAAATTACTCCTCCGCCCATGATAAGAATGTTGAATTTTCCTTATTGGGATGTCCACGATAACAATGTAATTTGCTTATTTGGAAAGATTCCCACTAACTTTTCCCAACTTAACCCTTAAAGTGGGACCCTTCCTCCACTTGCACCAACTTTATCCAGCTTTTTCTTGAAACCCATGCCAAACCTAAACCCACATTCTTATTGTGGATGGAGGGAGTATATGTTATTAGATGTAAGGTCGCAGGCAGGTCCTTTGATTGATGTAAATGGAGCTGACTGGTGGGACAAGTAACTAGGTTGAGCAAGATTTTTTTGAGTTGTTTCAACTGTACAGATGAACGGAAGTTTTTCCTATCATGCTGCTTGATCGCATGCTATTTCCAGAGTTTGACCTTACTTGGAACTGGTTATGTAAGTAAATGAAGAACTGTTGAAGCAGTTGTGGTGTTTGTCATATGAGTATTTTCGGCTCAATTTGCTGAAATTTCAATGGACTTGTCTAGTTAATCAAGTTAGCTGAGTGTTCCTCCATGTCTGTATGTTCCTATTCAACCATGTGTAATAAGAGCCATGTACTAAGTTAACGAGCATACTTTCATGGTTCATCTTGCTTTTGATGGTTTTCACTTTAGTAGTTGCACTTGGTTTATAATTGGGTTGTATTCTTAGGAAAAAGATGACCTTGAGGTCCATTTCCGTGAAGTTAACGAGAAAGCTGATGCTGCATCTTCCCAGCTCTCAGCATTGAAGCAGGAGCTAGAGCGCACACGGCAACAGGCTAATGAAGCACTGAAAGCAATGGATGTGGACAGACAACAATTACGAAGTGCAAACAACAAGTATGGTCTCCAGACTCTCCACTTATTAGGATTTCTTATAGCATAACAAACCATCTGCTCCTGCTATATTCAAATGATAACTAATGTTTAATGCAAGAACATGATATGTTATGTCTAGTAATGGTTGCAATTCTGAAACTGAAAATTACTTTGCACAAGAAACATTTGTGCTTTTATCAGCCGTTCCATGCAATTAAGTGTCTCGAAGTGCTCTCTTGGACATTCAAATGCCTACACATTGCTGCACTTAGCAAGAAGTATGTATACGTGTACGTGGAATGATAGAAATATGATGTCTCTCTTAGAAAGGTCACTCTTACCGCGGAATCTGAGTGCAGGCTCTTTTTTGTTTGAAGTTGTGATGATTTTATGATTCTTTATCAAGCCATTGAGTGTATAGCTTCTGAATCTATGATTTAGTTGATTGAGATTAAGAAGACAATTATGTCCGACTTCTTACATTTATGCATGTTTTGGACTTCAATAACCCCGTCTTTAATCTAATGACTGCTTGTATTAAAATTATTCATTTTTGTAGCAAGTAATATTGCAATATTCTCTCATACAGACTCCGGGACAACCTTGAAGAGTTACGTCATTCTTTAATACCCAAAGAGAGTGCTTTAGAGGCGATGCAACAATCGCTTCTGGAGAAAGATCAGGTAAGTTGTCATCTAAGATAAAGAGACAATTGGTAATCTGTTATACTATCATGATTGTTTGAGGTATGAATTTGTGATGCACAAAATATTCTGCGGTATGTGTGCTACTTGTTTAATGATTAAATGTAATTAATGTGTTATAACCATGTTCCGCATATCCAATAATATCTTAGGTTGTCTTATGTTCTGCTGAATTTGTATTTTTGTGTGTTCAACTTGATTCTGCTCTAAATGTAGCTCTGCAGCATCAGTTGTTTAATTGATTAAATACAAATAATGCAACTATTAACATATCATGGTCAAATGAACGAACTTTTCTGGAAAAGATTTGCGATTATGATAATTATGAAGTGAACTTTTAAATATAGTTTTATTGAATGATATGATTGGAAATCAACCTTGTGTCCATCATGCTAATAAGAAGCTAGATGTTTAAGCTGATAGTCCACCTTAATTGCTACTTTTTCAAGTGCTTTATGTCATCATGCCCATTCATTAGAAAAGTGTGGCTTGCCCTAAAAACATTCACTTCACTCAAGTTAGAACATATGATTGGATTTGTGCAGATGCTGGAAGATCTACGAGGGTTATTGCAGGTGGCTGATGAAAAGCTGCAAGCTTCACTTGCAGAACTCTCTTTGAAGCATCAGAAGGTGAAACTCGTGCAGATGCATTCTAGCAAACCCTTTGTGATACATGAAGGGTTCTTTCTTCTGATCTTACTTCACAGGGCATCTTACTAGCTTAAAGATGTTAATTTCTTGTTCTTATATTCTATATCTCAGCAAGTAGAGAATTTGGAAGCCCAAGTAGCTGAGGTTTTAGCGGAGAGAGGCCGAGCAACTGAGACAATTTCATCTCTGCGGGTGCTCTTACTTATTATTCTTTAGTTGGCTTGTTCATGAAATATGACCAGTAGTGGTTAATCTCTACTATTGTCAAGAGTTTTTAAGATTTGAAACTAATAAAGAGTTCTGTACCTTTTTCTGTCGTCAGACTCTAATTGTGGAAAAGGACACCAAGATTGCAGAGATGGATGCAGCTTCAAGTGGTGAAGCTGCACGACTTAGAGCTGCAATGGAAACCTTGAAAGGAGAGCTCAATCATCTGAAAAACGAACATGTATAATCTGTTGTTCAGTTGTTATTTATTTAATTGTTTTTATTTTTTTTAGTATAATGGATGTAAAGAATGAAGTGAGTTCTAGAAAGTTGAGAATTTCAACTTCACATAGAGCTATGAATGTAATGTTTTTCATCATTCAGGAGAAAGAAAAAGGGGTTTTGGAAGCTGCACTGCAGTCCATGAAATCAAAGCTGGAGATTTCTGAGAGTAACCGGATACATGCTGAAGTTGAAGCAGCAAAACTAAGAAGTAATTCTTATACTTTTAGCATTATCTTTGTCATCTAGCACATGTAAATATGTAATATATACCAGTTTCATTTTTCTTTATCAGGTCAATTGGAATCGGAACTCTATGTGCAAACTCAGTTGCTGAATAGTAAAGAAGCCGAGCTAATGGAAGCCAAAGAAAAGGTTTTTTTTCTTAAATCTTTTTGCCTGATTTGAAGAAAAACTCCTTCCCTCTTGTGAGTTAATTTTTAGTGTTGCAAATTGCAGATAAATCGCATTGAAGGTGACTTTGCTTCTTACAAAGTTCGAGCTCATGCGCTGCTTCAGAAAAAAGATGCTGAATTAGCTTCTACAAGGGACAATGATCAATTCAAAGCTCTCGAGGAAGCTCTTAAGGTTAAACCAGCCTCTGTTCCATAGTTTCTGAGAAGACAGTAGTATCCTTGAGCCCAAATCACTGTATCTTGCTCCTCATAATTCCTGCATTTATTGTACTCAGGATGCTGAAAAAGAAATACTATTGGTATCTTCAGAAAAGGATAAAGCTCTCCAGGATCTCCAAAACGCTCAGACAAACTTGGAAAAGGAAATTTCCACCAGGTACCCATACCTCTTGATGCCCCAATTAAACTTCAGAATTACTTTATGTGTAGTCTAATATGAACAGATATGACAGATAGACAAATGGTATAGTGTGTATTTGTTTACTTTTGCTTGCAATAAGTATAGCACCTCATTCAATGAAACTGGTTTTTGAACTTCAAAATGTGAGTATCTGTTTGCAACTCTTAGATGATGAATTCACCGAATATCTATATTGATTTTATAATTGTAACCATCTATGTCCAATTAATTTCTCTTTCCTGTTCTTTGCATAATCATTTCCACCTAGTAATTCTCTCATGTATAAATCATTAATATCATTTTTATGTTCCATGCTCCCTGTCTTTTAATGGGTGAATACTGTCTGTTGTCTCTTTTCCAATGTCTTATATCAATATTATATAATTGAAAGTTATTGTTAGTTTGTCTTGTTTCTATGCCTTTGTCTCTGCTTCGATATTTAGTAACAAACTTTACACGCTTTATAGGCATGTATTTTTAGGAACATGATATTATTACTAAGTGGACGCATATTGACAGATACCTCATTAAAATGAATCGTATTGATATGTAGCTTCAGTGATCTATTATATTTATGTCAAATATTCATATCCTACCAGCCTCTGATGGCGGGTGGATCTGTTATCAGTTTATGTTTTATAAATTCTGAATTAATTAATTTTGCTCGTATTCTTCAGAGACGCAGCTCTTAGCATAGCGGAGCATCAGATTAAGAGTTTGCAATTGAAGTTTGACTCTACTCTTTCTAATCATCAATCTGAGAAAGAAGCATGGGATAGAAGCCTTCAAAATGTAGAAGAAACGTGGCAATGTACTGCAATTATGTCTTTCCCCTTTAGTTTACCTTTACACTGTGTAGAACGGTATTATCATTTAAGTTGAATTTTTATTTTACAGTGAGATGTGAGGCTCTGGAAAGGCAAATTAAAGAGTCTTCCAGCGAAAATTTTGAAAAAGAATTAGAAGAGCTGAAGTTACAATGTAAAAAGCTGAAGGTTGTAGCTTTTACATCCATGTTTTCAATTGAGTATTTACTTCTTTTTCTTATTATATATCCTTATATTTCTTAGGAAGAGCAACGTTCCTTTCATGATCTTGCTGATAAAATGATGGAGGAGAAGGACAAAGAGATTTCGAGGCTTTTGGATGATATTGAGAACCTTCGTCAGTTGCTGGACTCAAGGCCTTCTGTACGCCCCTCTACACAAACTATATATCTGCCCTACAAGTCGAATTTGATTTTCAGTTAGGCATCTATCTGTCTATATATTCTATATATAATAGTTACTTCTGCTCCAGATAGTATAAACCTCAACTCTGTAATTCTTTGATATTTTGACCCACATCTTAACTGTTTTCAGGTTGAATACTCCGAGGATTATACAGGTAAAAATATTACTGTAATTGTTTAAGTCACAAAGATATTGAGAGAAGTTAGACTACCATAAATCTACTGCTTAAAAGTTGGTACAAATTTTAATTTATCCGTTGAAACTGGTGATTGCAGCTCATCATAAACAGGACGCCTCAAACTCTAGTACTTCAGCTGCAGAGCAACAGATCCTAGTACGCAAATCCTCTGTAACATAATGAAGTATTTGATTTATAAACTCGTCCTATTAGATTTTCTATCTTTTCGTAGTATGCACGTTGAAGGATTTCTTCATCTACGCGTGGTCTTAACATCCCCTAAACTATATGGATAAATTCTGTGGTTGTAGCCTTTTGAGAAAGAATGAGAATGCTTGAATTGGGATGTATTATGTATTGAAGTAGCTAAACAGCATATAGTTGAGTATTTGGAAGGTGAATGTGCTCACATGATGAAAAGAAATATTTGATGCTTAGTAAAAAAAGATGGTTGCTGAACTTGCCAGATATCTGTACAGGTCAAAGAAGTTAGTAATACTGATGCCCTTACATACGGATATTCACATCATAAAACTCTCCTATTACCATAACTAGTTTTCCTAAAAATTTGTCTATGCAGTCCGGACAGTTTTTCGTTCTACTATAGCACTGCCCTAGAACTGCTTGATTTGTTTCGCTACATGTTTGTAGATAATATCTCCCGAAAGGCTTGATTTTGAAAACCTTCATTTATATTGCAGAGTATCCTGTTTATATTTAGTTGTATTATTTCAGATTTTGGCAAGACAACAAGCCCAAAGGGAAGATGAGCTTGCACAAACGCAACGACATATTCTTGCACTTCAAGTATGTCTTTCTAATACAGAGAATAGGATTTTTGAAAAACTTCATTGATTTCCATATTATATATCAGGGTGATATATATCATAGCAGCAGAAAACTATGTATGGTATGGCATTACTGGAAAGTGAATGAAGAAATGTGGAAAAGATGAAAAAGTGAACATGCTTAAACTAAATTATAGATTGTAACAAGAAAATTCTTTTACTCACAAGCATTAACAGAAATCCACTGGAAAGGTGGGTGCTTGTCTCAGCAGGATCAGTAATTGAATTTGAGAGTTTCAAAAGCGTGTCCTTAAAGTTACCTCTTGCAAGAGACTTGAATGCTGAACAGCAATACAGTTTTGAATGACTAATAATCTGATAATGAACATCTTCAGAAAAACTTTCCTACATTAGTCCCGTAGTCAAACATCAATTACAAAATAACTCGAAAAGTGAATTACCATTTCTGTAATTGAAGCTGAAAGTAAGTCCAAATTACAATTATCTATGTTTGCAGTTTGCTTCATTTCGGACATGTATGAGACTATTATCCAGGTCGTATAATATCTTCAAATGAGCCAGCTATGCTGTTAAAACATTTTCAGAATTGACTGAATTGATCTGTAGTTCTCAATTGTGTGCATTTTAATGTTGTTTATGTGCACTATCTAGTTGACTGATGTTTCCAACCCTTAAATGCAGGAGGAAATTGAAGAGCTAGAGCATGAAAATCGCCTCCACCGGCAGCAGGTACTTCATCAAGTTCTTGTGCCAGTTGAACTCAAAGCAAAGAAGCTCTATTAGAAAACCAGATAATCCCATGCAGGAGTGAATCATTTCCAGCTTTGCTAACTTTTGCTTCTTGTCTCTTTGATCTAATGGTTTTGGATCTCACTGGTATTTCACATTTTAGCTTATATCTTTTGAAACGAGCAAACAGGATTACGATATGATTCAACCTGATGGATAATCTTTCTCGCTGCAATTTTGAGTTTCTACATGAAAGCTGCTTAATGGCTTATTTATGTGCTATACAACTGCTGCCTCCAGATATATTTGACTTATCTGAGATTATGTTGCTAACTTAACTATATTTTATGATAATGTTGCAGGAAGCCATGCTAAAAGAAGAACTTCGGAACATGGAAAGAATGGAGAAAAGGGAAGGTGTCGATCTGACATATCTTAAAAATGTCATCTTGAAGCTTCTAGAAACAGGTAACTTATTTTCCACTGTGCTTACATCTCCAGCTGTACCCTCCTCTTTTATGTTAAACCAACCTGCCCCAGGCCTCCCCCATGTTTCACTAGCTTTGGTGATTTCATTGTTTAATATAGCGTTTCTGTTTTCCACACCCATCTCATTGACGTTTGAAGGAAGATATTATTGATGAACAAATGAACAAGAGTAAAAACAGAAAGCTAATTTGTCATTTTTTTTAGTCCGACGCATACATACACACTCACATATCCATGCACATGCAACTGAGATGACTTGAATCCTAGACCTCTGACTTGAATCCTAGACCTCTTGGTTGGGGGGGGGGGGAGTGTCTTACCAACTATTCTACCCTCCATCGCCTTATTTTATCTATTTTGTTGTATGTATATTTGTATTATCATAAAAGATGGCAAACATGAAAGCTTATTTTTTTTTTTTACTTTCTTAAGTTGGGGAGGGGGAGTGGTGGGAGATTATTTTCACAATTTACCAGTTTAGTCGAGAAGCTCTTCATTTTTCTTATAGTACTCTTATGCAAGAAAGGTTGGGTGATTAAACATGAACAATAATTTTGTTATGTATGTTGGTGCATGTATGCATTTATTAACCAATTATGTGCACTATTCATTATTTGAACCTCCTCTTTGTGCCTGTTCAAATCGTTAGGTGAGGTGGAGAGATTGCTACCTGTTGTAGGAATGCTTCTTCAGTTCAGCCCTGATGAGGTGAGTTTATTTTGTCCTTTCTCGATTCATGCTATATTATTGCAAAAAAGCCCTTATGTAGAAGATGATGTCCATCATCTATCATTTGCTTCAGCATGCTTCATGAGATAGCACATATGCTGCATGTCTATCGTGAATCGTCTTTTTATTGCTTACGCAGTACAGTTGCTAAAAACTACTTACTGAATTTAAAAATGTGAAAAAAAGATGATTTAAGTTGTCACAGCCTATATGAAGTTTCACTTGTAAATATTGTTGCTTATGACTTGAGACCTTCACAAAAAGTGCCAAAAACGAAGTGATCCATAGTCCAATTTGTCAGTGACACCGAGTTAAATCTGGAAATCAGAAGTCCCTTTTCTATAAAAATTCGGTAGAGCTTCAAGTCTTATATTTCCAAAAAAAATTCAGAGATTGATAGTCTTTCGCGGTTTCGCCTACTAAGCCCTATTGCCATTATAGCCATCATTCGTTACTAAGGCTGTATATACATTTGCAGATGCAGAAGTGTCAACAATCCTATCGCCATGCAAACGAACATCCGCCCAGCCCCACAAATGATTCTTCGCGCTCCGGACAGTCTCTCTTCTCGAGATTCTCGTTTGCATAACACGATTGGAAATACTTTTCGAGTATAAATGATGGAACAGGACGGGCCAAATCGTTGCCAGAGAAATTGAAAAATCATATATCTTTTTGTACTCTAAAATGTAGCATACTGTAAACATCTATAGAAGGAATGGAGCATGGACTTCCGATATGGACTTAGATTGAAATACGGCAATTAACAAAAATGATCTCGCAACTGTTGTACACAGACAATTTTCCTTACTTTCCTGCCGTTGAGCTGAAAGTAAACAAATCCATTAATTTAAAAGAAAAGATTGTTCTTTTGCATTGAGTTTAGAGAAACCGTTTTCATATGACCCAGCGTCTCATGTGTTTGGTTTGATGTTTGGGATTTAACTCATACTGGTATTTCTGAATGATTTGAAGGTCAAATGCTAAATCTGAAAAAAATTAATATGGAACTCAGATTTCAGTTTCTTCTGTAAATGCATAGGCAAAATCTCTACTCGAAGAAAAACATTGGAAGGTTTCGACGAGCTACTAACACTATACTGATTCGTTTCGCCTATTATATTGAACTCGATGATCTTCAGAAATGGTGTGCGGAGCACAATGGAAAATCAATAAACCAAACTCTGCAACGGACATCAGAACTGCTGAAAACCCGGCACAATATTTACCAAAATGCCAGAGAAACATTTTTAAAATAAAAGGATGAAATGTAAGGAAACAAATAGTGCTCACCATGCAACAAAAGATCCATAGTTTTATTTAACCACAGCATGAATTAGAAAAACTTTCATTCACGTCTTTCACCAGATATAGAATGTGAAACTAAACAAAGAACAGTAATCCTCACTTCACAATAATGCAGGGACGTATTAAGAGGACAGCTACGGTACAATAAGTTGAGCACACTATGGGTAACAGACAATACTGCATCGTTACTTTGATTCAAACAAAGTTTCAGTCTTAAGAGGATAGTTCTAAAAGTTTAGTAAGGAACTGCAACTCTGATGTCATATTTCACCTAGAACCACGTGCATAGTTCCTTTCAAGACTGTGTCGAGGAGGAGAATATGACCTGGACCTCTCTCTTCTCGATCTTCCACCATAAGGGGAATGTCTAGGAGGAGGAGAGTAGTCACGCCCACCTCTATAAGGCGAGCGTCTAGGAGACCTCCTATATCCAGTAATCCTCACGGCTCGAACCTCCACGGTACCTTCCACCTCCACCTCCACCTCCACGATCACCATAACCTTCCACCGGAGCAAAATAATCAATACACTGAGCAACATGGAAAAAAAAAAAAAAAGAGAAATACATAAGGGAAACAATAACTCACCATCACCACGAGAGCTTTTCAGACCAAGATAATGACCAGGAGTGGGAGTCCTTGCACGCTTCCTCCGTGACTAAAGAAAAATGACATATATAAGCTAATTAAAACAGGGTTTACAGTTTGTAGGAGAAAGTAAAGCTCACCACTACAAGAAAAGACATGCAAGTAAAAAGGAATCTCCAACCTTAATAAAGTTTCTAAAAAAGAAAATAAATATATGTTTCCTTATTATCTTATCTGAGGATAATGCATACAAAAGACGAGTTGAACTTAGAAACTTCCATTATGCATTTGCTTTAATCAATCAAGTAAAAAAAAGAAAAAGAAAAATAAATGCCAGCATGTGATACCATAAAAGCCTGATTAGAATGTTGACAAAAACGCTTGATTAATTGAGAGTTGAGTATTTGCTGAGGTTGTAAAGTTGTTGGGCAATATAGATGCTATTTAGTTGATCAGATGCAATTGAAAAGCTGTTTTAGCTTTGTTGCGATGGATGGACTGATCATCTTTGATTTCTGCCAACATAGCTGACGCAATATCTTCTGAATATAACCACAAAACCTTCACGTCAAAGAGATTGATTTGCAGTCAAGTAGGTCATCAGGCACCAACTTCTATCAAACAGGTAGCTTACCCTCTCTACAGTTATATACCGGCCTTCAAGCACTGACTGGTTGAGGTGCTTGACACAGCGACTAGCATCATCAGGAGTCTCCATAGTAACGAAAGCAAATCCACGAGATACGCGAGATCTCGGTTCCACAACCAAAAACACAGACTTCACCTGTAATAATAAAATCAAAAATGCCAACAGCACAGATATAAGTCTAAGTTGGCCAGAAAGAGGACTTGGAAGAGATTGCAAAGCCATTGTAAGCCTTGACCAACTCAGAAATCATGAGTTCGTTGGATCTACTTGCAAGACATTGTGAGCGGTGAACATCAATATTTACGGAAAAAATATACAACAACACTGAAAAACCAAGAAGCACTAACCTTCCCTTCCTTTGAGAAATGATCTTCAAGCTCTCTCTCGGTGACCCTTGTAGACAGGCCAGTCACATACAGCGTAGTTCCATCATTGACAACTTCCTCCCTACATGACATACAGATCAACAACTAACACCAAAGAAAAGCAGAAGGGTATGCTAAATAAGCAAATAAAAAGGGATTTTAGAACTAACCTGGCAGTACCACGGCCCCTAGACCTAGATCTTGATCTTGCCCTCGGTCTTGACCATGATCGAGAACGAGATCTAGATTTGGACCTAGACCTTGACCTGGATCTCGAATTTTCTTCCCACGGAGAAGGAGATCGTGCATATCTGAACATAATACAATTGAAGAGCCAAGCGTCAACAACTAAGGATGCCGCATCATTGATCAATTCACAATTCTAAAATACGAGGTTTCCAAATAAATAAACATCAAAATCATTGTCGCCAATCATTCTAAAATTCTAATTGCATGTGCTTTTTATAGCAAAAAATGTCAACTATCACTCTCCTGTTTCGAAAAAGTAACAATAAACCCCGTGTATATATTCAAGCACATAATTCTTAATGCATACACATTGAAGCTGCATATAAGCCCGCCCACATATTTCATGGATATAGAGTCTATTCAAATGACTGCAGCAAGGTTAGTACAGAAAAGTAACACACAATTACAATTCAGGTTGGAATAAACAATAAATGCAGCATCCATAAAATTAACAAACAGCACTAGATCACCAATCGTGTTGGCATAAAACGAAAAACCAATACTAATTTTATCAAATGAACACCAAGCCCAAACAATGCAGCATTAGCTCGCCAAACGATAATAAGCAAAAGCACAAACGATAAGGAACTCTAAGAAAAATAAATTACTGGTAGCACAGACCCGCTTAATGTTACACAAGAACAATCAATGATTCAGGCCAGGCTACCTACAATCCTAATTTCTTCTCACGAATTATAACCCTAAAGCACACCTCCTTTTACCTCAATTTCATAGATCGGAAAGCCTAGCGCAATTCCTTAATCACCAACATAAATAAAATCGTAACAAAAAATAAAAATAAAAAATATTACCGTTTTCGCGGAGAATCAGCCTGCAAAATAAAAGGAATTTTCAAGATTATAATCAAAAAATTCCATCCATTAACGTAAAAACAGACAAACTTCATAGAAATCAATATCATAGATAGAGAGAGAGAGAGATCTTACCATAGTAGCAGAGACGACGAAACCCTAAACCCAGTCGCTTATTTTGAAAAGCTAATTCGAGTTCGTCTGTATGAAAGTTGTTTATTATTATTATTATTATATAGAAAAAATTGAAATGGACCGATTGCCACTTGCCGAATAAATTCGATCCGGTTTAGAGTCCGAACCCGCTTCCTCCCCGGCCAGATTAAGCTAATTGACACTTTTGCCCCTCTCGAAAATCCAACGCCAAATGGATACGGAGTAATACTTGTGAGAATTGAACCCAAAATTCCCCACTTAAAGAAAAATTTATGGTGCTTTAGTTTAGCTTTATCACTTGAACAAAGCTTCCTCAACAAGAACCGAAAGAATATAACTAGTGATAATTCGAGAGGAGAGGAGATTACCAAAAAAATAAAAAATAAAAATGAGAAGGATTATAAAAATTTATGTACTACTTATTAAGGGTAAATTAGTCAAATGCCTAAACATTATCTTCATCTCAACAAAATACGCGAAACTATAAGCAAAGCACAGCCGATTTTTGTATTCAAGAACTAAGCTCTCTCTCTCTCTCTCAGCCATGTCCTCGGCGCCTTGGACATCAACTATTCTGCAAAAACCCCAACCCCCTTCAATATTCTCTCTCCTCCCCCTCCCTCCCTCCCGCACCATCCAATTTTATAGACTAAACCATAATCTCACGGTTAAGTCACTTAACTCTTCTTCCCAACCTCTGTATGGCTCCCTTTCACCAGCACGGCCTCAAGACGAGGACGAAGACGAAGAAGAGCCCGCCATCGGCGACTGCCTCGTCTTCGAAGAGGGCATTTTCAACGACCCATTTACGGAAAACGCCAAAAGTTCCAGGAAATCCGGCTCTAATACCGCTAGAGCGAATGCCGATAAGGGCGCCGACGTCTCGCCGGAAAATCTGATTCCGGAGGACTGGCTGGATGTTCGGGAAGAATTGAACATAACGAAGAAGGAGCGGCGGAGGATGGCGCGGGAATTGGAGTACGGCAGAGCGGTGGATAAACGGAGGCAAGCTCTGATGCCTCTGAACTCGGAGGAGTCTGAAAGAATCAAGCAGGAGAAATTTGAAAAAATTAGGCAGGAGAAGATAAAGCAGCTGAGTCCCGTGGTGCTTGACAATCCGAAGAAGGCGTACTTTAGGGACTATGGCGCGACTGAGAAGAGGGAGAAGGAGACAAGTGGAGAGGTTAGTGGAGGTAGAGTGGCGCCAAGGAATCCGAGGCTGGCGGTGTACGGGGGAGGTTTGGAGGATGTTTCTGCGTTTTTTAGTAGTGGAAAGTACGAGAGCAGTGCTGCAGAAAAATCTCAAGGTATTTTTCTGCAACTTAATGTTTGGTTTCATGTTGAATCAGCGCATGAAGATTGGTTTTGTGAAGGGATGCGGTTGCTGTTTAGGAGTAGGATATAAATCATGTGATCATTTTGTGCTTTAGTAAGTTTTACATTTCGATTTTTAGTGCTTATGTTATGAATTTGTGTTGTCATTGTTGTTTAAGCCTCTACGCTTGAGATGACTGAGAATTAGGTTACAGTGATCTTGGCAAACATTTTAGGAATTTTTTCCTAGGTTAAGATGAAACTTTATAGTATAGTGTACTCTTCCAACATGCACAATCTTCCCTTGGAGATGTAGAGATTGTTTAGTACTAGAAAGATTAATGTAGGAGCTGAGATGTTCTAGTTTTCTTCGGTATCGAGTGTGCAACATTTGCCTTAATATATGTAAGCAGAAGTTTTTGAAAAACCATGTTACCATTGTTGTTGTGACTGATTAGCAATGCCGTTCTAATTATGAATCTTAGACTGCATGAATGATTGAATGGTGATGATAACTTGATAAGTATGATTTTCAAGTGTTTAAGACTATTCTACTGCCCACTAAAAACAAAGAGGGTGTGTCAGGAATATTGTTGGATTGTTTGGTGCTTCTGTTATATCTCACAGTTTTTGTATCTCTTTGCTCTCTCCGATATTCATTAATCTGCCATTGCAATTTTGATGAAGGTCGTCGTAAATTATTCTCAAAAGAAGAAAAGTCAATGATGAATAGGCGGATTCCTGATGTAGCAATTGCTACCTCGGTAAGTATCTCATATCCCTTGCAGCTTCTATTTGTAAGGAAATAATAGTAGTGTCATGTTGTGTAAAAGTGGTTTTGATATTGATGGAAAGTCCATGCTAGTATAGTGCTCATAGCCTCATATTTCTTCTGTTCCTAATGATTCTCAAAGTTACAACTGGGACTTTCTCTATGAGGAAGAAAACTCTAGACTTTGGCATCTCACAACACCCAAAAATATTATGATAGAGAATATTTCTTTGGTGGAAGTCTAATAACGATTGTGTTGAGCTCCTCACATAACTTTTAGATAGATGGACCCTAGTCTATTTCTAAGAAGTAAGAACTAGTATTACTTTCATCAGTCATCCCAATGAACTATCTGTGTGTCTAGAGCAGTGCTAAATAATAGGAGTATTGATTATTATTATTTTTTTTCCGGACTTGCTGACTTATAACTGTTGTACCATTTCTATTCACAAAATCTCTTTGCAATCATCGTATTTATCTATATTTTCTGGTTATTTGCTCTGGTAAACTTTTGTATGGAGATCTTCTGCTCTGTTTTTGTTTACTTTTTTTGCATGTAACAGATTCCACATCCTTGTTCTCTTGGCAAGTCATCACTTTATCTGATTGTTCTGCATTGACTAAACAATGATGTTGCTATTTTAGCATGTCTATATGCTAATTCTGGGAGCCAAATACTATTTTTCAGGGAAAATGGCATCCTCTGCATACCCTTGCAGCTTCAGGAGAATTTTACCTTGTCGATACTTTGTTAAAGCACAACCTTGATATTAATACCCCAGACAAGGTGAAGTGTATGTAAATTCCCTTATTGCTTGACCCCTTTTAATAATATATGTCTGGAATGATGTCTTTATCTCGATCTTCCTTCTAATTTATGGCCCTTTTTTCCTACAGAATGGATTGACTGCAATTCACAAAGCAATACTTGCCAAAAAGCAGGCTATTTTTAACTTTCTTTTGAGAGAATCAGCAAATCCATTTGTTCATGACTACGTAAGTTAATACCTCTTGTTGTTAGGATCGCATGCTGTGATTATAAAGCTCTTCCCCTGACCCCTGTCACTACAGCACATCCAATGTTATAGGCACATAGTATTGTGATATCATGATAATTTTACCATGAGAATCATAATTAACTTATTCTCGACAACATTCAGTTACTAAAACTAGCCACATTTTCAACTTGCTAGATGCACTACCAAGTAGCCTCTTGTTATCATTTTTTTTTGCTCCAAACGTTTGTATTTATATTTTTCTGTCATTTTATTCACACGGTTTCCGATATTTTTTGGCTTTAGCTTTGTTTCTGACTTCATCTTTTGCTATAACAGGAAGGGGCTACCTTATTGCACTATGCTGTCTTTGCAGCTTCCAGTCAGATGATAAAGATTTTGTTATTATACAATGTCGGTATAAATGCCCAAGATAATGTAAGCTAGACTCTGAGCTACGTATTATGACATACTTTTTATGGGTACCCTAATTTCAATTTTTTGCTCTCTTATTACTAATAGAATGGATGGACACCATTACATTTAGCAGTGCAATCCCGTAGGACAGATATACTGAGGCTTTTGCTGATAAAGGGAGCCGATAAATCCATAAAGAACAAGGTAAGAACTTGGGGACAATATGATAAATAGATTCTTGCTATTCTTTATGCTTCACAGATTAATCTTGAGATTCCAAAGCTTCTCTACCGTACTTGTTCTTCTGTAGAAAATGGCTATTTATTTCCACTCACATGTCTTTGCAACTAAACAATGTATAAAGTGCAAAGCATATATGCGCTCGAGTTTTGAAACGATTGGAACACCTAGATCATCAGATGGTGGTTTTTTATTTTATTTACGTTTGGTCGTTTCATACGATCAGCTCTGTATAAACAAGCATCTTATTTTCTCTACTATATCATTCTTCCTCAGGATGGATTCACTGCTCTGGATCTTTGCCTGTATTCTGGTAGAGATACAAGAACTTACGAACTCATCAAGCTCCTCAAACGTATTTACTAGTCTTCAACCATTCAACAACTCATCTATCCGTCTGCTTTACTGCAATCATGGCTCGAATTGCTGGTTGTGTCGTTTGTTCATAACCATCCTACGTAACTACGCAGCCTATATTTGAGCTGTGTCGTTTATACAGAGTAACTGCTTATAGCCGAGCAATGGCCTTACAGATCATGAAGGATTTCAGGTAAAATGCTTCTGCATTGGACCTTCTCATCGCCACAATCTGAGAATGTGATGAAGGATTGTTTGGTAAAGTTCTTGTGCTTTCTATGAATGCCAACTATTAGAGTGAGTGAGTATTTCAGAGATGGCAATTCATCTGCTTAGCTTTGTAATACAGATTTAGTTGGGTTTTATAATGATATTTCAGAAAGTTCCCATTAGGTCCTTTTTATTGTAATAATTTGTACATTACAATTTACATTTCTTACAAATGTTGAATTGATAGAAGGTTTTTGTTGATTTGGGAATGATATTCCAGAAAGCTTATAGATAGTATTAAGTAATCACTTAAAAATTAAATTAATAGTTATGACTCTTTGTAAGAGTAAATTTGTTATGAAAAATCATTATTTAGTACTCTTTTGTTTCGTTCAAAACGTTACACTTGTATTTTATACCTTACATTTATTTATTAAAAAAAAAAAAAAAAAAAACCTCTTAGCGGTGCGTCTTTGATAGAGTGAATTTTATTAAGAAAAAAATCCTTTAAATATTTTACACAATGATTCTTATTTTTATTAATAGAAATATTATTAATGAATAAAAGGGTGGTGGGATTACATAGGATTCCATTTCCATTTCCATAGCTAAGCAACAGCAGTGATAAGTCGGTCGGGTCAAGTAACGGCTCTTTACCCCATAAATTTCTCTTTCCCCAAAAAGTCCTCGGCCGAAATTCCTCTTCCAATCCACATCTGCCACGTCACCCTTTTAATTCCCCATTATTATTCTTTTAATTTTAATAAAAATAAAATTCCCTTTTACTACTATCATCCGACCGTTGCCGCAGACCTCATCACTCTCTCAACGCTCTTTCTTTTCATTACAAAAAACACACACTTCTGTTGGTTGGAAAAAGATGACTGGGAGAAGCGCCGCCGCCGACCGCTGGAAGAAGGCCGTCGCCATGAGTCTCTCCCTCTTCGGACGCGGCTTCAACCCCTCCAAATGGTGCTCCTTTCTCTCTCTCTCTTCTCCTTTTTTGCTTTTTTATTTTGTGTGTAAAAATAGGCTGAGTTTGTGGTTTATGTATTTTGCAGCAAAACGGCGGCGAAGATGGCGGTGGCGAGGATAAAGCTGCTGAGGAACAAGAGAGAGGTGGTGATCAGGCAGATGAGGCGCGACATTGCTCAGCTTCTCGAGTCTGGTCGAGACGACATTGCTCGTATCCGAGTAATTTTTCGTTTACCTCTTTCTGCATTTGCGATTTAATATTCAATTTTGGCGATTTCTAGTTGATTTTGGGATTTTTTTGAAACAAGATTTGGCCGTAGAACCCTAGTTTGTCAGAAAATGTGTACTTTCTAGGTTAATGAGGCCTTTGCTTCTTTCCCTAGCTAGCATCAACAAGAACTGGTTTTACCATGAATCTCCTAGCCTCCGCTTTTGTGTGAATTCTTCGAATTTACTTTCGCAAATGTTTGCAATGTTTAAGAATTATGTGTTGTTGTAGGTTGCACATGTGATAAGGGAGCAGAATATCATGGCAGCAAACGAGTTAATTGAACTTTTCTGCGAGCTAATTGTGGCCAGATTGTCTATCATTGCAAAACAAAGGTATGCATTCGATTAAAGTTGTCTCATTTGATATGCATGTAGTGATCTGAATAATGGAAACAAAGTGGTTTTATGCTGATTTGCAGGGAATGCCCTCCTGACCTTAAAGAAGGAATATCGAGTTTATTATTTGCTGGCCCTCGATGCTCAGAGATTCCAGAGTTACTGGCTATACGAGATGTTTTTGTGAAGAAATATGGGAAGGATTTTGTCTCTACAGCTATTGATCTGCGACCTAATGCTGGTGTGAATCGATTGGTACGTGTTCTTAATCCTAAATTTCGTTTTAGTTTGTTTCGAGTCCATTTACAGATAATGTGTGCTGTTATTTAGAAAGTTTGATGTTTTTTCTACAGCTTATTGAGAAGCTCTCTATCAACACCCCCTCTGGTGAAGTAAAATTGAAAGTTTTGAAGGAAATAGCTAAAGAATACAAGGTCCAATGGGACACCACAGAAACAGAAGAAGAGTTGCTTAAGCTTCCAGAAGAACGCATCGTATGCCTCTCTCTCTCTCTCTCTCCCCCCCCCTATCTATCTGTATATAATAGTATCTATGCCTTCTATGGTCTCTCTGAATGTCCAAGTCTTGTTTTTTCTTATTACAGGAGGGTGCAAACAGTTTTGTGAGTGCGTCGAGTGTGCCTTTGAAGCCCGTTCAAAGGCAATCTCTCGAGCCAAATGATGCTTCAAACAGGTAGAGTACTTGATTTAGTTCTTGAAAGTTCATATCTTTGGACATTTTTTTATGTAGGAGTTGAGGTAATGAATTACAAAAGCTATGCATTCTTATTATGCTTCCATTTTCACCATTCTTGAACAGAGTACAAGGCAATAACAATGTGATGAGTTTTCAAGAAGTGGCTTCAGCTGCTGGTGTAGCTGCTGAGAAAGCACTCGAAGCAGCCACTCTTTTAGCTTCCTACGGAAGCAAACAGATGCCTGCTGCTTCGTTCGATAAAAGTTCTCGCAATTCCAGTAGAAAGTCGTCTCTGCCACATTCGCAGTCTGAAGATCATAGAACAATCAAAAGGGATGGCGATGGATATGAATACTTCAGTCAAGAGAACAAGGAGATGGCCGATGATGATCGTAATAGGAAGGTTGTCAGGAGACAGAGCTACAACTGTCAGAGAGCAACCACAAATTTCACGTTTGATGAATCGGACTGTGATGAAGAAATTGAGATGGAAGAGCCACCGAGCAACAACAAGACTGGGAAATTCAACCGAAGACATAGCTATAATGTTCCACCTCCTCACTCAAACGTCAGATATGATGAATACGATGATGAAGAAGAGGAAGACGAAGAAGAAGAGGATGCAAGAGGTACAACTAACGGAGCACCACAGAGGCCGGCTCCACAGATTCCAGCTCGACGTGTTCATCCCAAGTTGCCCGACTACGACTCCATCGCTGCTCGTTTTGAAGCTCTGAAACAGCACAAGGCGCGTCCTAGGTGATTCACGGGTGATGCAGTTTTTTGTCACGTTTTTCACATATGTTACCTACTACAAATATAATAATCTACACTTGTGTTCATATTATGAGTTTCTGGGAATTCCCTCATGCAATTATACTTTCCCTCTTTTGCCTATTGTAATACATTTTGTTGATATTCCTTTTGAAGAAAATATATGTAAGTTCATAGTTTTATTCTTTTCCGCTGCGATTTATCTTTTAGTTTATTTTTATTTTTTTATATTATTTGAAACATTAATATATAATATTGAATTATGAGTATATAAGGGCAACTACAATGGTATGGCTCTTGTCCATGTGGCAGCAAGACATAGAGCCGGCTCTTAAAAATTAACATCATTGAGGAGCCCAAATTTTCGAGCCCAAGCTCTCCTGCGAGAGCCTAGGCTCTTAAAATTTTTTTGGACTGGCGTGTGCAATGCACTCGCATATGGACAAATCACACAGCGAGTGTCATGCACGGTATAACAGTGGAGAGAGATGAGCAGCATTATGTGACTATTCAACTACCTTTTCCCATTTTCCATGCATTTCCTTTTTCTGATTTTTCTTTTAATGTTTTTTTCGTTTTCTTCTATTACTTGCTTTTCAATAATTTTACATGCAAACTTCTTCTTCTCTTTTCTTTCTTTCTCTTCTTTTTTTTTATTTTTTTTATTTTAAGATACATGCAACATAAAATTCCGATAATGAATAATTTGATTTGTTTTACTTGTATTTTTTTTTATTTTCAATTATTCAGTTAAGTTGTGGGTTTTTTTTGTATTTTTTTCCCTAATCCAAGTATTGTAGTATTTTGTATGGTTATTTCAAGTTTATGAATACTATCTAATTTTTCTCAAATAAATTACATATGCAAATATAATAAATAAATATATTATTAAATTTATTTAGTAATTATAAAGAAATAAATCATGCAAAAAATAATAATTCAAATGAACACTATTGAAATTAATCACAAAAAAAATAAAAATAAAATATACACTTAATAATAATAAATTAATTCAATTTGATAAAGTAGGACCCAACAAATAGTATTAGAGCCCTAAAATTAGAACCTATGATTGTAGAATATTAATGTACACAAACACGTACACACAGAGTCATATATTCGAGGAGAAACGCAGCTCAAAAATCTTGAGTTGTTTGAATCCATTCGCGGTTAGAACGGCCATCCATGAACTAAATAAAGTAAAATCTTTTATGCGCAAAAATTTCATTCTCTTCAATCCATACCACCTAAGTATAGCGCAGGGAGGAGGGAAAATTGATGTTGCAGAAACTTTCATGGAAATTCTGCATGCTAGCGTTCCACCCACATTTGACCACATCGATTTTTGCACCCTCTTTCATCAATCAATTCCAGCAGATACAGAAATTTCTGCGGAAGAGGGGGAAATCCATATTTGATCGAAGCGTCGCTTTTGCAGTTTGTTTGATCGATTGAATTATTTTGAGATTCGGCAAAAATGGACGGTGGGTCGGATTGTTTCGAGAGGGGCGGAGAGGTTTTCAATCCGGTGCTGACGATGGGGGCGCAGGTCTCGTGCCTTCTCGTCATCTCCCATTTCTTCCAGCTCCTGCTCAAACCCTTGGGCCAACCAGCACCCCTCGCGCAAATTCTCGTAAGTACGTCATCAGAACACATATTTTTTTTATTTTTTTTTCTCTCTTTATGTTTTTGATTATGCAGTGTGATTTTGCAAAATTGATGGTTATGAAAGTTGCTAGGGAAGCCAGTTTCTAGAATTTCTGCAGTTGATGTGAGATATTTGAACTTGGAGTTGGGAGAAGTGGTGATTATTTGAATGAATTTGGGTTTGAGGGAGGAATATGGACATGTGAGGGGGAAATTATTAATGAAATTTGGCAATAATTTATGTATTTGTCTTGATTTGTGTAAAACTTGGGTAAACTGCTTTGAAGCTAGAGCTTTATTTATTTATATGAGAGCAGTTGTTCACTTGCAGTAATGTAGGTTTAATTCATATGTTTTCCAGAGTTGAAGGCGCAGAGTAGTAGTATTTATGTTTGAAGTGAGGCATGGAGAGTGAAATCTGATGCTCTGGATAATATGAATGCCTTCAAGATACAAGAAATTAGATGTTATTAAGAAAAATCATAGATTCTATGTTTTACTTTACAGCTTGATCCTTCTAACACTGTTGTCTGTTCTTCCTTCGTAATGCAGGCAGGATTCGTGTTAGGTCCATCTTGTTTATCACACATAGAAAATGTCAAAAAATTCTTCTTTTACAACTCCGCTGACTATTGTGAAACCATGGCATTATATGCCAGGATCGTTATCATGTATCTAATCGGGCTAGAGATAGATTTCCCCTATCTAAGACGCCACTTACGTGTAGCAAGCATAGTTGCTTGTGGAAGCATTTTTATCTGTACATTATTCGCAATAGCTGTGACCTCTTTCATATATGAAGAGACGGGAGCCGGAGGCTCTGCAGCCATGATGACTCTAACACTAGCGATAATCCTATGCAACACAGCCTCGCCCTTTGTGACTTGTCTGGCACACGATCTTAAGTTTGCATATTCTGATATTGGGAGATTGGCCATTTCTTCTTCATTAGTAGCTGATGCGTATGCTGTTCTTCTGTTGATTATACTCTCAACAAACAAGCGCGGTTTTGCCTTCTCAGATTGGCTCGTGAGGGGAATTCTGTATCTCGTCATTGTGATAACTGCTATTTACCTCAACATATATTTAGCAGATTGGTTGAATAGGAGACAGAGGAATCAAAAGTACCTTAAGAACACTGAGCTTTTTGCTCTGATAGCAGTTTTATTCGTTTCTGCAACTTCTATTGAGACTATGGGGATCAGCAGCATATTTGCTTGTTTCATTCTTGGTGCACTTTTTCCTAGAGGAGGCAAAGCAGGTCGGACCCTCTTGATCAAACTCTCGTATTCAGTCCATAACTTTGTACTACCCTTTTACTTTGGCTACAGCGGATTCAAAGCGGATCTCACTCATGTGAACAGTTTTCGATACTTTGCTGTAGTTGCAATTGTTATCCTTCTCAGCATTGGTGGGAAAGTAACTGGCACTCTCGCTGCTTGCTTCCACCTCAAAATTCCGATGAAGGAAGGTGTTCTTCTTGCTTTCTTGATGAACTTGAAAGGCCATGTGGACTTGCTTGCTCTCACCATAGGCGTTGAGGACAAGGTAAGTGTGACATTTCTTCAAGAAAATTCAAACTTTATGCTTATTTGATGATCGTTAAAGCAAGAAGATGCTGATACGGATTATCAAATGTTTGATGCAGGTCATGTCTAGCCAACTGTTCTACAATTTGATGACAGCAGCAGTTGTGATCAACTCTTTGATCTGGGGTCCCTTGATCGCTTACACGGTAAGAAGAGAGAGTGATATCCTAGGTTACAAGCATATAGATTTCGAAGTTCAATGCCCTGAGAGTGAGTTAAAACTGCTGGCTTGTGTCCATAGCCCACGCCCTGTGGCTACCATGATTGGACTCATTGCAACTTGTAAAGGGTCTGAAAGTGTTGCTATTTCTCCTTACTTGATGCACCTAATCGAGCTTCCGGAGAAGAACAAAAAAAAAATCCTCTTGTACCATCAAAAGGCAGAAGATGAACTCAGTGATGATGAAAACTATGGTGGCAATGATGTGGTGGAAATCAATGAAACAGTAGACATTTTCTGTGCTGAGACTGGTGTGATGATCCATCAAGCCAAAGTCGTAGCTCCTTATGCAACTATGTATGCTGATGTGTGTGAATTTGCTGAGGATGTGAGAGCCTCAATCATCATCCTACCTTTCCACAAACATCAAAGAATTGATGGGAAGCTAGAGAGTGGGAAGGAAGGCATCAGGATTACAAATCAAAAGGTCCTCCTTCATGCAAAATGTACAGTTGCCATCCTTATAGATCGAGGGCTCACAGCTGGCGCCATGAATACATCTGGTAGCTCGGGTTCGCTGCACCACATTGCAATGCTGTTCTTCGGAGGGCATGATGACCGAGAAGCGTTGGGGCTCAGTAAACGTCTCGGGATGCATCATCACATCAGCCTCACTGTGATCAGGTTTCTACATAAGTCGGTGCCCACTGAGCATGTAGGGATCGATGTGGATCACAAGGAGGAGGACGTGTTGATGGCCATACCAAGCCACGAGTCGGAAGCGGATGCAGATAATACAGTCTTGACCGACTACTTTAATAGGTATTGACTTCTACAAATTATGATACTTAATAGTTCATAGCAACATTATTTTCTGGGTGCTATTCTAGGCACTTTTCGATTCCATCACGAACTATGTGAAACTATGGATAGCATCTAACCGTCTCACCAAGTCTTGGTGGGTTGTGTAGGTTCGTTACATCGGGTCAAGCAGGATACGTAATGAAGCACGTGGAGAATGGGGAAGAGACGGCTTCGGCTCTTAGAGACATAGCCGATATGTACACAATGTTTATAGTGGGAAAAGGAAGCAGATGCAACTCCTCATTAACAACTGGTATAAGCGATTGGGAAGAATGCCCTGAGCTGGGCAGAGTAGGTGATTTTTTAGCTTCTCCAGATTTTGAGCTCTGTGGTTCAGTATTAGTTGTACAGCAGTACAGACCAGCCAGTGCTGATGAAGATCAATAGGGGCTTATATACTGACTGTTACGTAAAGATTGGAGGATACCAATTCTTTATTTTTCTTTCATTTTCTGTTTAGAGAAAGAGAGAATGAAGGGTTGTATACTTGTGTGTGAATATGAGATAGGCTTTCTTCTTCTTCTTAAATACTACATTTTGGCAAATTCTGAAGTTTAAGATTTCAAGAATGGGAGCTTAGGGTTAAACCGAATCGACACCCCGTTTAGGTCATAATATTGTTTGGATAATATACATCTTATAAATGATCTGGAATCTAACTCCTACATTGTTCACCAAATTCTCTGCTCGATTTTAAATCTTTCGATCGAAAATTGAAATGCAACCTTAATCTTCCATCACCGTATCAGAGGCTCACAGCCATCTGAGGCACCTACAAAGCAACTAATACAATGATGGTACATCTAAACAGAAATCACACTGCATTTCCTCTTTGCAGATAACTACAGTTTTCATCCATAAATAGCTAACATACAAACTTTCATAAGCAGCCAAACTTTGCCCATTGTGAAATATGAAAAAAGATTGGTATGGGATATTGATATCATTAAATGAAAAGATTGGGACAGATTACAGAAAAGAGCAGTCGTAGTCTTAGGGAGCGTTACTTGCGTTATCTAACTTGGCAGATAAATGCTTCTTCATTGCCAAGGTTGACTCATGAGCAAAATGCTTTTGCTTTAGAAGTACATAGGGGTATCCAATAAACGAGAGAAGGTTTGCTGGCTTTGAAAAGGAAAGTATTTCGTACCAGACATCGTTCTGTTCGTCCATTGTAATCGAGAAGCATTCTTCCCCTGCCTGCTTGCCACCAAAATGGAGTATCATCAGCTTCTATTTATATTATTGAAAAGGAATTATACAACTTAGCTCCAAAATAGACACTCACAGGATATGAAAAAGAAGATAATAAAGGAAAATGGGTTAGTATTGTTCACGTTCCCCTCCCATATTGATTCTCTTTCATCAGTTTTAGGAAGAAAATGTTCACTATACATAGGATCAAGATATATATGACTACACACTTTGATGAGTATTCTATCCTTCGACTTCTCAAAAGACGTTGGTTTGGCTTGTTATACATATAGACCTTATTAAGTAGACTGTGCTACTACAGCCAATGGCTAATAACATACACATCGATAAGCATAATTAAAGTGAACACACCATAAACTACATCTAGAAGCCTTTAGCTGATTCATCTTAGTTCAAAGGAAATATAGATGAAGAATAATAGATCCTTGGTGAAGCCACACCCTAAATAATTAAAAGGAAAGGTACAGATTTGTACCAGATATCAGGCTTAGCAATAATGTCATCTATGAACAAAAACACACTAGAAAAAACTGTACCAGCAGGTGCCCTTGAAGAGTTCCACTGCCATAACTATATGAGGCCAAAGCAGTTTTTTGGTTCCTGGAGTCATCGACATAAACGACTTTTAAAGGCATCATAAGCCATGGGAAAATCGTTTTTGTGCACACACAAAACTTCGCCCCACTCTGAATAGGAGTCTTGGGGTCCACAAACGCCCAGTTCAGACTGAAATGCCTGTCAAATTGAATAGTTAATAGTTAAATGAAATCAGAAAACACTATTTATTTGTGTTATCATGTTATGCATCATATCCTCAGATGCACACAACGTTGTCCCAATAACCTCCAACTCTGAAGAGCGCTTTTGCCTTTCTCAAATGTCCCGAGACCTGAACCGACTAAAACTCTAGCATGGTTAACCAGAAAGCCATCTTCTTTAAGTTCCTTGTCTTGCTTGAGAGTAATAGCAGGTTTTGCAGTAGCACCTTTATATTTACTATCATAATTAAAGTCACCCGACCTGTCAAGAGTATAATCGTATATGATGCACATCCAGATAATCTAGAAACGAAAAAGAAAAATAAAAAAAGAAAGCCACAGCTCAAGAAAGATAAGACTTACTTGTTAATGCATTTTTTCTGTTCTTGATTAGAAGGGCGGTACAAGGATAGAAAAAGCATCTTCCTAATATATATCCAGTGCTAACACATCTGGAAGGGAAATGAAGACACATAAGTAAAGTGTGTAGCTAAAAAAAGAACTATTGCAAAAGACACGCAAGATAAAATTCAGAAGGATATCGCATTCAGTATCAAGGGTATCAGATAGAAAAATAACAGAACAACAGATCGATTCGGCTTTCCAATTCTTCCATCCTCGGTCGATATTCTCCTCTTATTAGTCTCAATACTTCAGAAAAAAAAAATGTGAGTTTTGGAGAAAGTTACCTTTTGAATTACATTAATGGCTTTATTCTTCATCAAGTCCCCCCTGCTAGCTGATCTTAAATTTTTTTTAAGCCAATATTGTACTTGGAGTTAACTTTGCAGTCGCCAAAACTTATATATTCAACTAAAAATGTGATCACATCTGTTTGGAATGTCTGGTTATAGAAATAAAGAAACAAATGCACTTCTTTTGGGAGAAATTCAAGAACTAAACGTTCAACTTTTCATTTTCCACTCTAGTCAAAGAGCCATAGTTTCTGGACATTAAGAGTATTTCATCTTCTCCAAGGTCACTAATTATTAGCAATCAAGAGACGAAAAAAATGATACCCAATCAGTAACAACTTAAAATTCTAGGGAACAAAAAAACAAAAAAGTAACCACCCTTTACCTTAGAAGAATCATGAAAATTTGCAAAAACAAAAACATCAGTCTTTGCGAATAATCTAAGCTACATCCCCAACTAGTCTCAGCTTTGCAGTAAACTTTGTATATAAATGCACATCCGTACACAGTCTACGCTAATTCCGCGGATTTTAAAAGCAATTTTCTGTATTTTACTCAGTTCTGCCAACTTATATTGAATTCTCCTCATGATAACGATTTTCCAGTGACCAAGTGAATAATTTGATCTCTTTCGATCAATTTTAATCGATTTTTTTTTAATATTCATAGCTCAAAACAACGATCAATTTTGCTAGGTATTCACAATAACAAATTAGAGCCCTAGAGTTTGTTGAAGGTGGAATAGGGGTAGAGATTACCTGAATTGCAGAATTAATCTCCAGTCTTCGCACTGAAACGGTGAGCCGCGGAGCTCAAGGAAGGAGACAAGGAAATACTTTTTCTTTAGAAAAAGAAACTTTTGTCTGACCTTAAAATCTTATTATTATTATTATTATTATTATTATTATTATTATTATTATTATTATTATTATCTTTTAGTACTAACAAATGATAAAAACATAATGGAAAATGGAAAAAAAATGCATTTTTTTTACCCAAAAAAATAAGAATTACTAATATACCGTATATAGTAATCACATTTTATTTTATAATGGATAAAATAAACTAAAAAAAACTGTATTATATTGAAAACAGTCGATCAATTTCCCGTCAGCGCTAGTAACCACCGCCACACAACGGCTTTCAGCATTTTCACCGGCGCGAAAACACGCACTACTGCGTGGAAACACGCTGAAAGCACAGCTGATGGCGGCTGCGGCGACAACCAGTTTCTTCAGTATATCATCTCTTCTTCACTATTATCCCGTCGAACTCCATTTCTCTCTCCGAATTCATTGTCCGCTTCTCCGCTTCCCCAATTCAAGGTGAGACTTCCTGTTTCTATCTTCTTGTGCTTCTATCGGTTTCTCTCTCGTGCGTGCAATACGATTAATTGGTGTGTTGTAATCGGGTTGCTGATCGGTAGAAAGGAGTTCCGGGGCTAGGGCATGTGTTGGTTCAAGTGAATTGCGTGTCGGAACGTAGTAAGCAGACCGCGGAACCGAAGCCTGAGATGACTCCGTCGCCGTCGTCGGAATCTACATCGTCCTCTTCTGTTCCTGGTGGTGATGACGACGCCGACATTTCAGCATATAAATGGATTGCGGCTCTCGGAGGAATTGGATTCGTGGAGACGGCGTATTTGACTTACCTCAAACTCACCAATTCGGATGCTTTCTGCCCCACGGGCGGCGGCTCCTGCACCACGATCCTCACCAGTGATTACTCCTCCGTCTTTGGTAATCTTTGCCCTCGAATTATATGACAAGAATTTTGCTTAGTAGTTACCTCTGATATTTTCTGGAGCTAGCTTTGTGTTGCTGAAGCATTTCTATTTAGTTATTTTCGTACTGTGACATGATGATTCGGTTGCTTTATTTTGACGAGTGGCGAGTGCAGAGAACATCAGTTTGGGGCTTTCATGGGATACCCAGGAAATGTGAAGACTTTAGAGAGAAAATATGGGAATACATAGTACTGGGACATGGACTGGAGAATTAATCATCCTACGTCCTACCAAAAGGACTAAAGACTAAATTTTTGCTCCATAACCATATTCAAAGGAAATGCTGATTAGATCAGGCACCAGTCTATTTTTTGGATTGAGTTGCGTTCTTTTTCAAAATGAACCCAAAATTGATCGAATTAAGAGATGCTAACCTCAGGGACTGAAGGATGGTGCATCATTATATACTACGTATACTGGCACTAGATTTGTATAGGGGGACTTTTTCTGTTAGTATGCTGGGTTGAAGTTCATTTTCTTGTTCCCAGTATTAATGCTTCCTTGGACTTCTTAGTTGACTTTATGTAGGTGATTGTGGAATAGATGCTAGAGTCTATCCTGTAGTGTGGTGCTCCAGGAATTTTATTCAGCAGTTATTGCCGATGGCTCACTTGTTAATGAGACTTCAGGAAATGAAAGCAAGATTATATTTCTAACTAACTGAAACTGAGAGGGATCGGTTTGTCTCTCCTCAGGAAACTTGTGGGCCAGAACTCCTATGACCGAAAATAATTAAATGTATGTATATGAAGGTTCTGTCTATTGACAATGGAAATGAATGAACAATCAAATATCTTAGAATTAGATGTGTCCCTCTTCCTTCTATAACTGAAGCGTCTAGATTAATCTTATGATTTGAGATGTCCAAGATGAATGAGAATTCTCTTTGCATAAGGGCTCAAGGTGCTTGATGAGTAAATGAACAATATATTGCCATTCCTCTCTGATGCATCTTATGTCTGAATTTATCAGTAGGTTGCAGGAATCTATCACATGATATGCACCTTTTAATTTAATTTATCTGAAATAATAGTTTCATTGCCGATTGAGAAAATACTACTTAGGAATTGATTGTTTAGGTGAATACCTACCCCCCCCCCCCCCTCCCTCCCCAAAAAAATGTCTGTGTTGGTAGTTATACTGATTGATTGTATATTCACCTTTTCCAGTAATATTATTTGGCACCTATGTTACAAGCAGGGTATGCTCGTCACTCAGTTTAACTTCATTTTATATGTCCCTCATTTAGTGGGCATCACTCCCACTCTATCAGCATGTTAGCAGATGCTGTTATTTGAACAATTCTGTCTTTAGCAATGTTTTGATGGGTCATATCTGCTTCTGCATGTTGGCCGTTCCCACTCTCTCTTTTTTTTTTTACCAAGCCCACTCTCTCTTATTATATCCGTTTTCTCCAACTCTCAGGTGTTCCTCTTGCATTGTTTGGCATGCTTGCATATGGTTTAGTTGCCAGCCTTGGCTTAAAATTGGGTGCAGAAAAAAGGACATCTGATACTGCAAAATCTGATGGCGAGATTATCTTAGTTGGAATAACTACCTCGATGGCTGTTGCTAGTTCGTATTTCT
This sequence comes from Mentha longifolia, assembly GCA_001642375.2. NCBI lineage: Eukaryota > Viridiplantae > Streptophyta > Magnoliopsida > Lamiales > Lamiaceae > Mentha > Mentha longifolia. The sequence goes on from CM038111.1 coordinate 609,185, forward strand.
TGTACATTTTGAGCACTCAATTTGCTGGAGAGTCGTGTTTATATTGTTTGACTGTCTGCAACATTATCCTTTAGTTTGTTCTTCATCACTCTAAAGGTATGTCCTCGGCAAGATGCTTACTCTTTTAACTGCTTAATTATATAATTACAAAACGTTTGGGGTTAATGTTGCAGAGGTTTGGGCTACAAGAGATTCAAAAGATATTGGGCTTACAACTATTTGTAGCGGGCCTGGTGGCTATTGTGTTGACAGCATCTTATAATACTGCCCAACCAGGTTCAAGGTAATCAAATTCTGTAGATGTGCTAATTGGTAAAATTTTACGAAGAAATTGACAAATTGTTTTTTAGTTGTATTATAGCCACCTTATGGTAGGAGTGGCCAGAGTTTATCCTAAAACAATTTTTTTGCCCAATTCACTCATGATATTATGTGTGTGATAAAAAAAGCCAAAGGCATACCCATCTCACTTAAAAAGCTTATAATATTTCACTAGTAATTCGTGTACTACTTGAAGATTTGGTCCTTCAGCAGACCCAAGTTGCTATCAATTTTACTTGATTATTTCTGATTCCACCCCTGACCACTTTTCAAGAATTCTTTCTTACATAGGGTGCATATTGAGTTTTTGTACATGGAGTGATGATAAAGACTTTGGTTAGGAATTAGGATGTTTATAATCTTCTTTATGACCTTATGCGCAAAGACGACATTTTTTACGGCATTCGTTCTAAGGACCTTATAAATGTGTAACAGCATGATGGAGACTGAGATACCGTACTTTGAAACTGAGATCACAAGAGAGTCAAGTCCTCTGGCCATTGCTCTGGCAAAACATTTACATTCAATTGGAGCCAAATTATATGGGGCGTTTTGGTGTTCACACTGTCTTGATCAAAAAGAGGTACTGGTACTTCCCTTTTTTGTTCTACTTCCGAACCCATTAGATGGGTTTGCTTAAACAAGCTATGCATACAGATAATACTCCTAGAGTACTTTAAATATGGGTGGAATTAAACTAAACATCATACTGATACCTTTTTCTGGGTATCCCATTCTAAGAACTCTTTTGCAGCTAAGCTTTAGGATCTAGCTGCTGCTATAGTATGCAGTGCTTAATTGTCTCCATACTCACAATGGTAGTTATGATTTATTAATGCCCAAAAAAGACGACAAATGCACACATCAAGTGTGAAGATTCCGAATTCTGGTCCTATCAAAGAATCGGGCACTTCATTGTTTAGAGACTAATCTATTTCTTGCTCTTGTTGTGTTTGCTGGCTTTATAGTTTTTTGGGAGGGAAGCAGCAAAAATATTGGATTATGTGGAGTGCTTCCCTGATGGAGTAACCAAAGGAACTAAAATGGCTCAGGCCTGTGTAGATGCCAAACTTGAAGGATTTCCAACCTGGATAATTGACGGTCAGGTATAGTCACAGTCTGAAATGCCATTTTCCGAAACCTCGAGTCTACGAATTACTCCCTGCATCCCTTAATCGTGTCTTGTAATTCATTTTGGGCCTTCCCAATAGAAGAGTCTCATTTCCCTTTTTGGAAAATTTAACTCTTTCAAAAGTGTTGGCCCTACGTCTTTTCACACTTACACCGTTTTCTTTATTAGGGGACGTTATAAATGGGAGGGAGTATTATTTTGTAGAAATTTCTTATACAGTTTTGTATGCATTAAAGTTGGTCTGATCCCTCACCTTACCTGCCTGTTTACCCTTGATCTCTGAGTGGATCTATAAATTTCCAGATACTATTATACAAAATAAAGGGGGAGAGAGAGAGAGATTGACGGCCCACTTGCTAAGATGATGATTCTATTGCAGGTTTTGAGTGGAGAGAAGCAGTTATCAGAGCTTGCTACAGTATCTGGATTCAAACTTGAAGACAATGCTGAATCGAAGTAGGATGCTATTTCCTGCCAGCCTTGTCTTGCTCTGCTTTTCACAAGATGATTGACAAGACTTCTTCATGTCCATTCCTGTCTTACAATAGTAATATCATCTCAGATAGCCATTGCTTATCGAATAGAAAGCTTCAAAAGAGTAGATGATGGGAAAGAAGGGGTCTTGCATCATTTAGTTTTCATTATCAGGCCAAAGATATCTTCCGCTTCTCCTAAGGCGGACTATTGAGTTGTTTCAGGTATGCCATCTTGATGGTCATGTTCCTTCTGCTGTAAATGAGACCATGTACAATACTTACGATATATTGTAGCTATAGATTACGTGAAAAATGTGTACTTTGCAATTGGTTCTAATAGTCCTAGGTTATAAGGCTGTTCTTACATGGAGTTTTTCTCATAAGAATAACTCTGAAGCTAACCTATATATAAAAAGGTCCTTAGTTTCGACCTTCTCCCAATTCTTGAGCTTCTTCTAATGGTAGTTGCAACATTCTTAATTCTCTTCTTCCTCCACTTTTTGTTTCTTTTTACTTGTATATTTTCTTTGCTTTTTTAATTGTGGATATGGCAAAATTCAAAACCATCTTATTGTATAACTGGAAAACAATGTAGATTTCATAAGAAACTAGATGCATTTCGAAAATAAATATACACGCCTGCCGAGTAAATCTTGTGGACTGCACTACATATATAATCAACAGAAATTCAACCACCACGAATTCTCAAATGCTTTCATCTCCATATAAAACGTTTTTACAAAATTTTTGTTCTTTGATATTCTTATACATATGGGGTAATTCCAAGGAAAAAATAAAGGGTTAGCTGTGACAAAATAAATTAAAGTATGACAGCACAATGGCAACTTGTCTCCCACAGAAGAAGCTCACCATATAACACGTCGACCCTGCCACAAAGTCAAAGTTCGCGATATCAAATTCTGGACTGTTGTATGTAATCACAACTTCATTCAAAATGAACTGTCAAAACATAAGGTTCTCTCTAGGGACAATGGCAGCTCAATGGGAACTATATATCATCATCATGTACGCAAAAGGAACTTGATAAGTACAATAACAGACAACCAAAGGAAAAAAAGACATCGAGGACCTCATAAACAATCTGTTTTTGCTGGTGTAGGGAAAAGCTACAACATAATTCCATGCTAGAAGAACTAACCAAAAAAACAGCATGTTGGAGTTCCATTACAAGGCCACCCCTCACAAGTTTTGAGTAAAAATCCAGAAACAAGAAATTACAAAATCACAGTGCTTATTTATTGAAAATTTCAGAATGGTTGATTGGATTCCAACATAGATCAGGATTCACTAATACAAACAGAACTATTTGACTACCCAAACTCATGGAAACCTATTTGCAACAAGTCAAACCTGACCCGAGTCCCACCCATAAGCAGTCTAATGGCACCAAAATGTAAAAGTCCTCATCTTATGTGCCTGACTATCTGAAAAGCTCATTTCTCTCTCAAGTAAACCTATCTTCAAGGTAAATACATTATCTAGTAGCACTATGAATATTACTTTCAGCTGCATCTACTTCCCATTTGACCAATTGCAAGAACCATATGATAAAACAAGATGCGTATAAATTTACAGGAGCATGGTTCAAAATCATATGCTCGTACAGAAATTGAAGCTCACCATTAAGATATGATTAGGTATTACGCCTTGTACTCATGAACACGAATCCATTTTGTAGAAGACCACTTGTTCCCTTTTATAACTGGACAGCCAGCTGAAGAAGACCAAAAGCATTTATTATTTTTATGTTATACAACAGAGATATACTACAACCAAACCATAGATGTCTCTCTCTCTCTCTCTCTCTCTCTCTCTCTCTCTCTCTCACACACACACACACACACACACAACATACACACGCACACGCACACTCCGCCTGATAACAAAGATTAGTACTAAAACCAACACTAGAAGTAGTAGTCAGAACCATAACTAACCATGCAAACTTGATGGATCCAGAGTTGCGTCTGGCTTCATGCTCCAGAAAAGGAGAGCATCACCCATTTTTGGTTTAACTGAAAGTCCTCCTTTCCCACATTCAGACAGCTCATTCCAATAGGGTACTAAACTATGATTTCCTTTTGCTGCAGGAAAAACAGTTTCACCTCCTTCTTCAACATCTGATCTGTAATTCACATCAAACATTCAGAAGTGAAAAAGGTTGCACACTATACTGTAGTATTGAAATAGAGAAGCCACTTACAAGTACATCAGAACAGTGGCAATCCGCTGGCCACCATTCTGCGTGTTATATTCATCAAGAAAATAATCATAGTGAGGCTCATACTTTTGTCCGGCTTCATAATGAAGAATTTGAAGGCCTTCTCCATGCTCTGCAGGTTATAAAGGTGATTTATGAGGATCCTAAAACGTGAATAACAAGTTAACAATGCGTGGAATTACACATAAGTTACATTAGCACTTCCACTTGTCACAGGTTACATAGGAGACGACTCTAATTTCCTAACCCCAATGAATCTTTAGAATTCCAGTCATAGCATACAAATCCATCAAATCAAATACAGTGGGGCCCAAGTAGATCTGTTATGCAGAGGCACAAACCAAATATTAAGCAAAAGATTAAACATAGGATTTGATTCGGTATAATTCCAATCAAAAAAACAATCATCCTTCAATGTTCTAATTGCAGACCCAATTTTGATTTATGTTCCCTATGGAAACTAAGCATCAATCTATACCAACAGAAAGTTTTCACACTCAATTTAAAAGCTTTAGGCAATGTTTTGAATGAAATAGAAACTAAATTGATTTTGAAGATGTTTCCTTTGCAGGTATTCCTCAGCTCTCCATGCAGAATATTCCAGAGGAAGTTATCTATCGTAAAGAAATTTATAGCTAAAACTGCCTCCTAGCCCACAACATACAAAGAACTAATTTAGATTAATATGGATACAAAGGAAGACATAAAAGTATTATCACTTATCCAATATATTTCAAAATAGATTTATTGAAATCTGATGACCAGATCCCTAAATTCTTTTAGCAAACAATTTCTTCTAATGCATCAATGTCGATGTAAATTAGCCATTCAAATGCATACCTACAGGAATGAACGTAAAATCAGCAATTCTTTTCTCAATTCTCTGAACGATTTTATCACGTCCTCTAACCAGAAATGTTCCAGAACTCGTACGAACTCTGCAAAGATCGAAAGGAATATGAAGAAAGATCAGTGTACGTGTCAACTTTCCCATTTCAGAAATGGTAAGTGAAAAGCATGTAGTAATAGTTGGTAATTGATGAATCAACTTGATAAGCAGAAAATGTAAAAGGATCATAAAGGTGACCATGAATTGCTAGAAATAAAAACCATTATAGATTTGTAATCTTTGAGAGACAACTATGAATGCATAAATGTAGTCACAATAGCATCAAGTATTCATAATCGTATTAAGTCAGCTTAAAAGTATGATTAGAGGTTTGAGGATTGGAGGTGAGCACACCTGATGTGAGGTTTTTCAAAATCTTGACTTGCTTACACAGAAGGGAACAGTCTATGTATGATTAAGGCTGGTTTTCATTTCATGAACTCAATAGAGAAGAATAAGACTAGAAAATTTATGTGCGGTTTTCTCTATGCAATCTGGTATAAGTAGAATCAACAAATAGTATTTTGTTCGTTGTGAAATGCTACTCCTGTGTCACCAGTTTAACAAATTGATTGAATCAATATTAATGGTAATTTAGCATATGAAAAATCAACACGCATTACGCAGAGCAATATAGATCAAAACATAGAAGATTGTGTTATAAATTTGGCATAGGCCTCATCTGTGTGAAAAAGCAGGATAATTATTACACAACTCAGCCAAGAAAAAAATGGGGCTTTGTTGGGCTGAGGTCAACTTGATAAAAACCACGGTATAACAATGGCAAACCTGCTGTCTTTACTTTTTCCAGTTTCACTATCAACAACGGTTGACTTTTCCATATGAGGCTGAGCAATATTGATAAGATATTCACATTCCTCTTTTGACTGCCAAGAAAAGATGAAAATGTTTCAGCAAACAAATGGCATGCCTGACTAAGGAATGCAATATCAATGAAGGTGAAAAATATCGAGGGATAGACAGTGTTGGCAAAGAAGAAAAGTAATCTGGAACTGAATGCAATCTCTAGATCATAACAATCGGGATCGCATTGTCACTCCTAATCATGATCAACGAGTATCCTCAAACACCAATTTCATGATACAACAATCATCAACTCCATTTCTATTATACTCTCACAGTATTTACCTTTATCTCACCCATACCACCATTGTCTAATGCAAACTATACAGTAAGAAACATGAAAGCAGGCCTCAAAAATCAAAACCAATGAATTCAGATCTACAGAGTAAACGGATTTGCATTTCCAAGCCTTGACAGTGCATGTCTAATATATATATGACCGATTTAAATAAATCCCAAATATATTTTTTTAGATCAAATCATCTGAATAAATTAGTAAAAGCTAAAGCTTTCAGCATACACGTTAGAAAAAGAGAGAAAGGATGACCAAGAAATTATGGAAAACAGAGGCTCTCGGCTCCCAGGAAATAATTTCAACCCATTGATCCTTGCTCTCCTCATCTCCGTCGCGTCTGAGACAATCAAAATTACACAAATTCATCAAATTTCATCTTCGAAAGGAACAAGTCAAAAACATAAAATTAAAAAAAAAAAAAAATGAAAACAAATGAGAATCGAACTTGTCGAATTAAGTTGAATTACGAGTGCAATGAATTGTGAGCAATGACGTTGAGGTCATTCGCTCTATGCTTCGAATTGCCGGTGCTGGACAGCATTCCGACGGCCAAAAAGATGACAATCAGCAAGGACAAAAATATCAGCCCGTAGAGGACCAACGTCGACGATGGCGTCTTGCGCGGCGCCGCCCTACCGTACTGCTGCCGCCCCTTCCCCGCCATCGCTGATCGGACGAATTTCTTTTTTCAGGATCTGGATTGCGATGAGGAATTGAATTCACGGAGACGTGGAAATCCGAGCGATGAACGAGTAAGATTGCTTGACTCGGTGCTTCAATTATATTAATACGAGTACAATTTTCTTAGCTCTTTGGGTCAACTCTAATACTCAATTTTTAATTAATGAATTATTCATTCGTATGAAAAATTAGGTAGCTTTTATATTTTCACTTATGAAAATGGCAATATACTTCCCTACCAACCAAAACGTCGGAGGTTCGAATCATCTTTGGTGGGTGCGTGTGTGTGAATATATTGTGTTGCCTGATAAAAAAAATTGAGTATCACTAAAGTCAAGCTTTATGGAATTGAATTAAACAGATCGATAAATCAAAATACGATTTAATTCGAAACCAAAATATAAAATAAAAATATCTTGCTTCTTAATTAATCAATCTACATATGAAGATAAACTAACTAGCTATTAATAACCAATTAATTAACATAAATCTATCCCTCTAATTAATATTAAAATGGGGCAGATGATGTTCGATACAAAAATTTCTTCCCTTCGTATCCGTCACTAGCATTTATGCAAACCTGCCAAAGTTAATTAACACCCATTTTAGACTAATGGAAAGAATAAAATATGACATTAAACTTTCTACGAATTTATCATTTTAAGCATGTGGAATTTTTCTGAACAAATTAAGAATTATATTCGTTCGTGATGTCATATGTTTTACGTGTGTGCATGCATGATGTGTAATTGTTTCTCAAGTTAAGAAAAAAAGGACAATTAAATTAATAAAAACAACGCAAAAATTCAATGATTAATACATTATAATGAAATAATAAAAACTCTAAAGTTCCATTTTAAACTAGTATTTTTTAATTGTGGGTCTAGATCTTGATTTCTGACTAAATTAGAATTTAATTAGTGGCCGAGTAGAATTATTTAGGAATTGAAGGAAATGTCACGGCTACTATAAATGCTTTAAGCCTTTAATTATTCCTTGTGTACATTTCATTAAATGTGACATTTCGAGCATGAGAAATTATGAAGTCACACAATGGATGTGTCTTTTCACACACACACACGTATAAGTACAAAGATATATTCATTTGATTAATATCGAAGCACAGTTCAATTAGTAATTATATGATTTGCTCCAACCATTAGGTCGAAGGAAAACAAAAAAATATATATATAATTACCTCCTCCTGCTGCTGGTGTTTCTTGAGAATGGAATTCTGTTCCCGCAAAAAAGCCACTTGTGACTCTAATTCATAAGTATATGCCTGTCAAATTAAAGATTAATTATAATTATCAGTATATATATTATACAACTTTTTCTATTAATTTCTATTTTATGTCTAATCATGAAATAGTTTAAATTTTATCTATAATTATGGGTTGTAAAGCAAGGAATATATGGGGTTTAACTAATTAATTAAGTCCAAGATCTTGTTAATCATCCATGCATAATTCAAACTTGTCTAAAAGAAATTGTTGGAATTTCTATTTCTTTTATTTTTTAGAGAAAAGAATGCTGGAAATTTTTTCTCAAAAAATAAAATAGCATCTCTAAAAACCTAATTTGTAAAAAGAAAAGAAAGAGAAATGGCATGTTGTAATAAAATGCAAATTAATAAATAAAGATCGGTAGTTTCCTGCTTTCTAGCCCTGGACCGGGCGGCGGAGACTCGGTTCTTCATTATGCGCTTGTGGCTGCGGTCGCCGGGAAATATTTCAGAGTCCGGCGACCTCCTCTTTCCGCCGCCGTCGGCACTGATCATGAGGGCGGGCGGAGGAGGCTGATGATCATGAGGGCGGGCGGCGAGCGGCGGGTCCTTGGGGAAAAAGTCCTGGAGGATGAGGCCGGCGGTGGCGGAAGTGCGGCGGAGATCGGAGGGGAGGATGGTTTCATCCCAAAGTTGTTGGATGGGAAGAGTAGGATTGAGAGAAGATGAAGAGGAAGATGAAGTCCACATTTGGGAAGAATTGAGACTTGAAAATGTGATGTAGGTGCAAAGTAATGGAGATTATGTAGGTGTTCGAAATTTTACTTATTCAGTAACCGTTACTGCATTTTAGGCAGCTCATGCATAATTTATTTACCTGGATTAATTATAGATAATAATTATATATTATTAAGTATAACCATAATAATTAGGGAAGCATGATGACGATGGTGAATAATAATAATAATAATAATTCAATTAATGGTGAACTTCTCTGTATAAAGAAAAAGGATATGACTATCTAGCTTGTGCAAAAGTATATTGTTCTTCTTTAAAAGGTTTTAAAGAAAATATATACTCCTTCCATCCGGTAAATTAATTTATTGACAGAGGGCAAATACAAATGTTTAAAAAAAAACAAATTATTTATAATAAAATTAGAAATATAAATTGTACTTGAAGGATGCTTTTATAAAAGCTATAGTAGGTAAGAAAATTATAAATAAAATAAAATATTATTTTGTTGACTATAATGACATACTATTATATACTAATATTTAAAAATCTTAAATATATTTATTTTGCGCCGTAAATGTTATAGCATTCATTTTAGAATCAGACTAAATTTGTAAAAGTGAGACTAAAGATTGTACATATAATATAAATAGAGAGGTGTTTATTTTAATTTAGTTTGGTAACTAAAATAGAATAGTACTTGAGGGTTCGTATGTAGTGTAGATAGGGGGAGTCTAAATCTAATAATGCCACGGGCTTCGCAGCTTTGGTTGTACGAATTATGCAATCGAGGTGGTGGTACGTGACACCGGCACGCTTGCCTATAGGGTCAATGTCCTACCATCGTACGACGTCGCACTGGAGACTCCCACTTCTCTTTATTTTTTGCATTCCTAACTTTGATTCTCGAATGGGTACGTACCCCTATATTTATTTATTTTTCAATTAAAAAAGTTAAAATATATATATATATATATATATATATATATATATATATTTATAAAATTAGTCGGCAAACACAACGCACACGCATACATACGCACTCGAGATGACTCGAACCCTCCAACATCTTGGTTGGAGGGGAAACGTTTTGCCAACTGAGTTGCGCTTCGTTATCGAGAGATAGAGAAGGATAATATAATGATTGTGAGATCCATAATTTATACTACTATCATATTTACTCATAATGATAATAGATTATGGGAGGGACAAAGTGTTAGTGTGCCTTGAATCCATCTCCTGTTACGCAGCGTTTGTCGAGCGGGGGTGGAGATGTCCCCAGCCCAACGGTATGCAGTGTCGTTGAGTTGGGCTTTAATTGTCGTATTGGGCCTAGCCCGTCTGGTGTGTTCTATTTATATAGAAGTTGAGTATAAACTCTGTAATTTGTTACCTAGCCGTCTAATACGATTTGTTATCCGTTTTCTGCCTATGGACATAGCCAACTCAACAACTCAACGTTGGTGAACCACGTAAATAATTTGTGTCTTCTTTATGTTTCTGTTCATTTTATTGCTCAATAATCTTAATCCGTTATTACACAAAGAGTGTCAGATTCTTATTTTTCTTTAATGAGGTGTATATTGTGGGGGTGTTTGGCTAAATTTATAAGCTTCTTAAAACAACTTATAAACTATTTTAAAGAGCTTATAAGCTCTAGAAATGTGTTTGCCAAAATAAATTCATCAATACTTTGTATACTCAAAAATAAGCTATAAGAGCTTATAAGCTCCTTAAAATAATCTTAATCATTCAAGTTTATTTTTTTTACATATTATAAGCTCTTAGTGCTTATAAGCTCTTTCAAATAAACTTAGTCAAACACTCCCTAAGTGAGATAGAGTGTATTCATTAATCTTATCCAATTTAATTTCATGTCTATTAAGTTGGATTACAAATGCGAATTATATATTCTTTAGATTAATAAAATATGACGGAATGAAGGGTGGAAACCTATTTCTAAGGTTGAAAATGTCAGTTTCTACATTTATAGGGTTCAAAGTGCAAATATCCAGATTTAGAAGACGTAACGAGCCAATAATACACTGAATAAAAATAATAAACAATGAAAAGATAAATCCAAAGATGGAGGGCCACCTCAAAAATATGTCACCATATCTATACATCAGAATTTATCCACACCAGAATTGCATAGATATGGGACATTCACAAAACCGATAAACCAAATACGTGTCAACCTATCCATTATTTTTCCAGTCTCCTTTAATTTCTCCATCGCAAAATAACATTTCTAATTATGTTTCTAGTAGTTATCAAAAAAGAAATCTTAGAATATTAAATTTTATTATTATGAAGTAAAGTATAAAAGTGTGAGTTTAAAATGACTTTTTTATATGCGTAATCTACGTTGTAAAATAAAATGTTTTTATTCTTTGGATGGACAAAAATAGAAAGTACCATGTATACAAATGAAAAAAAAACATATATAATAATCTACAATGTAAAAATAAATTATAATTTCAATCTAGTTGTATTGTTTTCGGACACAAGCTTCATGCATTAAGAAAAAAAAAATATATCACCACTTCTCTTACTCTCTCTATATATATTCAAAATAATTCCCATACACATAGTAATTCATATCACCCTCTCAAAATCAGCTCACACAAAAACTGTGACTATACGAAAGAAGAAATTTGTAAAGAAAGAAAAGGAAATACGATGAGCACCGTCTCTCTTTCATTTTCTTCCAACTTACTTCCTCTAAATCTTCCCGAGGATGCAAATATCAGGTGCTCTTCTCTTCTTCTTCTTCTTCTTCTTCTTCTTCTTCTTCTTCTTCCACTTTCGGTCTATTAACATTTTCAGTTTGCATGTGTATTAGGTGTGTATCAGTGTCTTCTTCGAAGGTGATCAGGAACCAGCTTGGGCCCACCATACGACGTAGTATTAGCACTAGTCGCCGCATTCCCAGTTTCAGGTAACATCCTTATCCTTCCTCGATTTTCATGTATTGCTTTAATTTGGTAGGGATTCAGTTGTTGCGAAAGATTTTTTTTATCTTGAATTGCAGAGAGAGAGAGAGTAGTGAAGAATTTTTCGCCAATGATTTAAGTGAAGGGTTTAATTCTATGGTATTTAATTTTGATTTTATTTCCCTAATGTGAAACCAGGGCAGAGGAAATGAGATTGGAATATGATAATACTCCCTCAGTCCATCGTCTTTAGACATAGTTGACTTTCTATATGGTTTTGGGGCTTTGTAACGAACGGTTTTAAAATGAATTTTCGGAATTTAGTTTTTTCCATAGGATACTGCTACAACACTCGAACTCGAAGTACCTTGTGAAAGAAAAACTAACTCCGAAAATCAATTTTTTTAACTCCGCTCCAAAATCAGCTAGAAAGTCAGTTGTGTCTAAAGACCGTGGACGGAGTTAGTATATCAGAAAATCATTGATTGCCATCACTTTTGAAATCATTTCCACCTCCTTTAGCTGTTGATTTAGGGGGAAATTTCGTATATGATTTCCAATCATAGGATGATTAGGCTCTTGCTCGATTTTTAAAAGCTCATGGTTTCGAACTTGCATTACATGTGTTGCCGTTGTGTAGTTTAGCCTAGTTAACACACTTATGTTATGATCTTTGTAAGACTGCACTCCTCATTTCATTCCTTGAACTAAAAGCCTCAAATGATGAATATGTTGATGATTTTGTGCAGTGGGATGGTAGCAGAGAGTGGGAACGTGCAGTCGCCAACTGCCCCGACATCTGTTCCTGTTCGTGTGGCAAACGAACTACTTCAAGCTGGCCATCGTTATCTCGATGTCAGGTATCATGATCTTTATCTAATCAGCCTTGCAAAATTTAGTGGTAAGAGTATGACACTGCTGTGCTGTCTAAGAGTGATGAACAAATCTCAAATCTGGTTGGGAACTTTTGCACTTTGCAGAACCCCCGAGGAGTTCAGTGCCGGCCACGTTGTTGGTGCCGTTAATGTTCCTTTCATGTTGAGGCTCGGCTCAGGTTCGCCCTTATATATAATCCGTTACACTGTTTTCAAAAAGTTGCTCTGTGATATGGTAGTAGAGGAAGAGAAGAAACAAACAAGTCCCTCATATTGATTAGATTTGAGGCCGATTTAATTTCTAGTTTATTTTAAAAATGAGATGATCTTTCATCAACAAGAATGATGAGATTTTTTTTGGAAGTTGTTAGATTCTTGTAATCTGTAATGTGCTCCAGCAGGTATGGCCAGGAACCCGAAATTCTTGGAAGAAGTATCGACTCATTTTCGCAAAGATGCTGAGATTATTGTTGTAAGCTCAGCCAAAGCTAGGCTATCCTATATATGCTTTATTATTTTCATGATTTTGGGTGATCATAGTTGGTCGATTGCAGGGATGTCAGCTGGGGAAAAGGTCGTTCATGGCAGCATCCGAGCTCGTCTCTGCTGTAAGTACTCAATCTCGTCTTTTATGATACTTTCACCAAGCTTGAGTACATGCTACACCTAATGAACTACGATATGCATCTACAAGATTAGATGCGGTCTCAGCTTTATTTGTCGACACTTTCCTTCTACATATCCGTTGTTCTTAACGTTCAAATAGAGATTAATGCTATAAGCAAGCACACCTCACACTCACATAATTCACCTAACTACATTCTAAGTCTTGTTTATCAATATATAATGGTGATTTCAGTTTTTTGATTGTGTATTTAGTATTTACATACTATACATGTTATTAATTGAGTGAGTGATGAGTTTAATATGAAAAATGTGTAGGGATTTACTGGAATTACTGACATGGCTGGAGGGTATGCTGCCTGGGTACAAAATGGACTACCTTCCACAGGATGACAGCATGAAGAATTATTAATGGAAAAAATTCCCATAAAATTTTAATAAAAGTGAATAAATGTTTCTTCTATTTATATAAGAGAAGGGCTGAATCAGGTTTTGTATATTGAGACTTTAAAAAATCTGGTTTGGTTCAATGTTTGTACATGTCAATATTGCTTATAATATAGTCTTACTAAAATTGAGAAGTTTTATTATTTTTGTTTATTTTTTTATTAATTTCTTCTGCAATTAGGATTGAGTTTGACTTGGAAATTTTGTGATTGTCTAAAAGTCTTGAGTTAGTTCAGGTTTGATTATATTTATGGTAGTTTGTTTTTTAGGAAATAATATCTAAAATCTAATTAGAATCTGAAGTATGGAATTGAATGCCGTGCTGTTTCACCTAAAATCTGCCACTTCCATTTTTTTCCCCATATTTTGACTTTCGCCTATCATAAGAATATGAGCTGATGAACTTAAAACAGTGAATCGAAGTTTAAATAAATATTACTCATTCCAATGTAATATAAATTTTAAAATTTTAATTCATAATAACTTGCTTATTTATTCTCAAACTTTTATAAATTTTATATCGAATTAAAGATGTTGTTACCATTTTTCATTTACAATACATCATCAATATGTTTCTTATAGAATTATGGATTATTTTTAAAAATGCATTGATAAAATGTTTAATATTACACTTTACTAATAAATACTATATGTTCTTTAATTTATGTTCCCAAACAAGAGTTGCGTTCGAATTGGGACGAAGAGTATATTGGATATGTGAAAGAAAAAAGCTAAGTTATCATTACATTATCCAATAGGCTTTGTGGTTCAAAATCAAAATCCATTTTTAGACTTTATACTTTAGAGCTCTGTTTCATTTGCAATATTATTACTATTTAAAGTAGTATATTTCTGAAAATGTTGCAAGAAATGAATTTTTATTTTCTAACTTCAAATTTAATAGTAGAAGAAATTTTAAATTAGGTCAATAACTACTTTTCCATTTTCCTCTTTCGTGAAATACGTGCTAGAGTTACACTATATTAAATATGGTTGAAATTGGGAAATATATGAAAAGTATAAGTAAGAGAAAAGTCTATAGGATTCAATTCGTAATAAAAGTTATAATAGGCACATAGTTTACTTAATGAACGCGTTAATGCGTTTATTATTGAGAACGCGTGAAATACATTTTCTCATCAGCAACAAAAATTGAATCTGTCAAAAAAATTATTCTTTCTTTCTTTTCATTAATTAATTTCTATAAACGTAATAAAGTTGAATTCATTTGCATTTCGCATAATAATGAAAACCTTTTAGACTTGAATCCCTTGTAAGAAGACAGTCAATCCTCTTATTAAAGAACGTTTCTCTAATAAACAATTAAAAAAAAAAAAAAAAAAAATTAAAGCGATAATGTGCATCAACTTAGTCAATAGTTGTGAAGACACCTTAATTTTTGCAACTTTGAAATATCTATTACATTATCCATACTACAATACTATATATACATAATACATATGATCCGGGGTGAAATTTTATATAAAAAAATGGTTTTTCGTAAAAGATAAAAAAAATGATATATTTTATGCATGCATAACTATAATGCACGGCATGTAAAATCTATTGATTCGTGCATTGTAATGTATTTTTAGTATTATAATGCATCGCTCGTTATAATGTATTCTTAGTACAATTATAATGTCTTAGTTCATCTGAACAATAAATTAGATGGAGATTAAAGGTCTGAATTATTTTTTATTTCTTACGGAAATTTTATTTTTTATTTGATTTGCCATCTGAATGTATGGCGGTATTATATATAATCCCATGAATTGCGCTTAATTTATATGTATTGCCGAGAGAAATATATACTGTACTATACTTATATCAAGAAGCATGCCGCGGTTCGCAGTCACGATTAGAAAAATGTAGGTTGATTTATATTTTTCTTTTGAAAATTGTAGGTTGATTAATTAATTAAGCAGGTAGTATAATAAATGAATTATTATCTTAGTGAGGAAGAAACCATGTCAGAATCAGAGGTAGCTACTTCCATCACTTTTCCGGTTTCCAATTAAGGAATATGATAACATAAATCAAACCATTAAAACCCACCTAACCCACATTCACAGACAAAGCACAATTCAATTCAAAAACGTTTTTATTAGAATAAAAAGGTTGGGGGTTCGAGTCACCATGAAGAGAAAATGGTTATCATTTTTGATATTCTTGTTAAAAACCGGTTACACAAAAATTTATCGGGCATAATACTACTCAAGAAAATGTCAATAGATGATTACACGGAAATAGCTAGACTATCGAACTGAAATTATAATGAAAAAGAAAGAAACCAAATTTGGGGTGATAATATTGTACTTCACGTTAAGCCTGTTTTCCACCTTTGATAAAACATATGGGAAATCACATTATGAGACAAAAAATTTACGTTAATTTTCTTTTCCATAAAAGAGAACACAACCTAAATTTGATAAATTTGATAGAGTTCAACATATTAACATACATAAATAGGGCAAAACAAAGAGTGATTGAGGTGTATTTTGCAGAGAGAATTTTGGTGAATTATGTAAAGGAGTGGATGAAGAAAAAGTTGAATAAACCTAAAGAAAAGTGGAACATGTGAAGATTAGTGGACCATTTAGAATCCTTATGCAACACGCTCTCATTTTTGTCAAAAAGAAAGCATCC
Source organism: Mentha longifolia (assembly GCA_001642375.2). NCBI lineage: Eukaryota > Viridiplantae > Streptophyta > Magnoliopsida > Lamiales > Lamiaceae > Mentha > Mentha longifolia. The sequence goes on from CM038111.1 coordinate 625,576, forward strand.
CTTTCACTCATATCTATTCTTCTTCTTCTTCTTTTTTTGCTAAATATTGTATTAAAACATTTAAATTACACCATGCATCATCACATAAAATTATTGGAAGCTTCCAAATTGGTCATTCTATAATATATAAAAACTAAAAATAAAAAATTAGAACTAATGTGCTCTTAAATTGTAATATATGTGGTTTTTCAATCAATCTAAATCAGCCAAAGTCACATTATTCATCCCTTCAGTGACTTAAATTCCAAATACAATCAATTAGTGTTTTAAATGTGATGCACTTAGTCAGCAAGTTAAATATTCTTCTTATATATATATATGTATACAATCAACTCAGTAATTCATTTGATAACTAGCGTAAAGTAATATTCTAATGTACCAAACAAAATAATACTCAAGTTACTACGATGAATTTAAACAAATAAAGGAAATGCTTTATTGTCTCTAATATTCGGATTATAATTTGCTCCCACAATTCGAACTAATCATATAGTGAGTCATGAATCAATTTTAATTTTAATTTTTTTTATGATTTATGATTACGATGAAAAGAATTATGATCGTAAAAAAAATATATCATTGTGTATATTTAAAAAATGACTCTATTTACAAAAAAGCATGTGTAGACCATCTCATGATGAAAATAATATCTAAGGAAAAAAAAAACGCATACTGTATAGACAAAAACTTGTGTCAGTCGGAGGCACCGTGCGGCCGGGCCCAAAGTGTCAATCTTTATACAGAAAAATGTCAATCTATATGAATAAAAGTGCCAATTTTTAACATAATTATTTTACGAATAAAATGACAATTTTTAAAAGTGTCAATCTTTATACAGAAAAGTGACAATCTATATGAATAAAAGTGTCATTGTTTTAGCCCGGCCGCACGGTGCCTCCGGCTGACCCAAGTGTGTCCCTACTGTATATATAAATTATTGATTATGTACATACATCAACATGATATATATATATATATATATATATATATATATATATAAATTATTGAATATAAATTATTGATTATGTACGTACATCAACATGATCTATATATATATGTATAAATATATGATTATGTACGTACATCAACATGATCGTGGATTTATTGCAACACAATATAAAAATAGGCCAAATATCTAGAAATATTGAGTGGAAATATTAAATTAAAAGTAGCCTTGAAAGGTCCTTGCTTCAAAAACGACTTATATATAATGAAACCCATTAAATATGGCAAAGAAACTTCGTAGCAAGCGTGGCATCTGACGCGATCAATATTTTTTGAAAATCATATACACTACTTCAATTTTATCAACAAAACTACTTGCACTTCATATTTAATTGATTCTTATTATATAGATTCCACTTGCATTTCATATTTAATTGATTCTTATCGATATAGATTCCACAAAACTATTTAATTCTTGAGGGTTATTATTTTTATTTTATTTTTATTTTTATTTTTATTTTTATTTTTATTTTTATTTATTTTATTTTTATTTTTATTTTTATTTTTTTATTTTTTTTTTAGGGGATATTTAATTCTTAAGTTGTTCATATTAATCTCATTCTAGCAAGTGAAAAGTTCATCGAAATATCGAACCCTTTTTACAAATATTAAAAAATATAAGAAGCATATAAACAACTTACAACTGTCCTTTTTTCAACACAATGATTTCTATTTCCTATAATGATAATAAAAAAAACATTGTTCACTTATTGACAATACCACTGTACACCACAAACTCTTACATATGTCTACTGTACATACATAAAATTATAAAAGGTAATTAGTGACCAATCAATTACAAATGTTCATCACCCCACTGTGAACATATTTAATATATATACGACTGATTTGATGAGATAAAAAAATTATTATAAAATTATTGACGCAACACTATTACATCAACTATGAGCATGTTAAGTGTATACATGATGGACGAACGAGCGTTTGTATACAAATTACTTCCAAAATTATTACAAGAGTAAAAGAAATTAACAAAATTTAATGAACTAAACCTAAATCGCTAATTAGTTAATATATTATTTTAAAAAAGTCCCAATTTCTTTTTATTATTATTATTTTTTTTAATAATATGTGAGAATAAGCATGCGAGCATTCACATAGAATAATTATTAATATACATTACTTCAGTTTTATCTACAAAACTACTTGCATCTTATATATAATTCCGCAGTGGATTCCTGATACCACAACGATCCATACGCCTACGTCGCTTCCCTCTACATCATATGTTCTCTATTTATCTAAATTACATATGATTATACATATTAATATTAATTATAATAATCTATCTATATTATACATACATATCTACTTGGATTATATTTATCTAAAATATATCTATATTCAATTATTCACTAATAACTAATACATTATTGAATCATTAACGAAAATATATTCAGATTAATTGATGCCTACATAGCCTGAAAATAAATTGAGATTCAACGTGCAAAATCTATCTATCTATCTATATATATATATATATATATATAGGGAGTGGATTCAATAGAAACCAACCCTTAGATAGTAACTAGGATCCATTCTACACCATTGATTTGATATGCTTGGACGGTTCAGATTTACACTAATTATAAGGGTTATATAAGGATTATCATTAATTTGAGGGCAAGCATGTAAATAGACATAATAAATCTACCGCATATCTAAAGCCGCCGCTAATTTCGGGAATTTAATTAATGTAAATAGTGCGTCCTCAATGCTAAACATTAATAACATTTGTTGTTTTTATCATCTTTTAATTGCTTATTTATTACATTCTAAATGCTTTATTTGTCTAAATTTATTGCTTATTTGGAACTAAATTTGAAGAATGGCCGAGATTTTTTTTTTTTGAAGATAAATGGCCGAGATTGTTTTGATGAATACTTGCCACTTATTTTATATATTCTAAATGCTTAAAACTTTAAAATTACAGCTTATTTTGTTAACGTGTTTTAATATATATGTTTTGCTATTCCGTGCTTATTTTGTATATTCTAATTGCTTTATTTATCTAAAGTTGTTGCTTAACTAATGTTTAAATATTTAGTTTTGTAAGTTAATGCTTAATTTGCATATTATAAATGCTTAATTTATCCAAATTTGTTGCTTATATAGATTAATACGTTGAGTAATGCAATTCCTTGATTGCATATCCTAAATGCTTAAAATATTTAAAATTATTGCTTAATACATTGTCAACTATTGTTTTAATATTTAAGTTTTGCTATATCATGCTTATTTTGTATATTCTAATTGCTTTATTTATCTAAATTTGTTGCTTAACGATTGTTTGAATATTTATTTTTTTGTAGGTGAATGCTTAGTTTGCATATTATAAATGCGTAATTTATCCAAATTTGTTGCTTATATAGATTAATGCATTGAGTAATGCAATTCCTTGATTGCATATCCTAAATGCTTAAAACATTTACATTTATTGCTTAAAACATTTAAATTTATTGCTTATTACGTTGTTAACAATTGTTTAAATATTTAAATTTTGCTATATCATGCTTATTTTGTATATTCTAATTGCTTTATTTATCTAAGTTTGTTACTTAACAATTGTTTAAATATTTTTTAGGTTAATGCTTAGTTTGCATATTCTAAATGCTTAATTTATTCAAATTTGTTGCTTATTTAGATTAATGCATTGAGTAATGCAATTCCTTGATTGCATATCTTAAATGCTTAAAACTTTTAACTTTATTGCTTAATGTGATATTAACAATTATTTATATAATTATGTTTAAAATATTTATATATTTATTATGCTTAAGTTGATATGCACGGCCATATATGTTGGAAGACGTGAATTGTATAAGAATGTTAGATGCTTCAAAGTCCAAAATTGATTAAGTTTATCAAATTCCTTAATTGACGTAGAGCCGTTAAAATCTAGGGCAATTTACGAATTAATTGCCAAACTATTCATTTTTTCACAATAGCGTTCCAAATTAAATGAAATGTCAATTAAATAGCTAAACTATAGATAGTTTTACAATTGTGTTCCCGATTAATTTTCCGGTCACCAAGAGCTGACGTGGCTGACCGGAGTCTGACGTGGATTTTTTATTTATTTTATATTATTATTATTATTATTATTATTATTATTATTATTATTTTATTTTTATTTATTTATTTTATTTTTATTTTTTTTGAACAGTTATCGGACCTCGACCTCTCCCCAATCCCGGCCAATTATCGACCCCGGCGGCGCAGCCCAATCGGAACGCGTACCTGAATCTGCGGCTGCAGCAAGGCGTTGCCGCCCAGGCTGGGAATCCAAAAGTAACCCGACTCTGATGGGCGATTCGGAGCCGGAGGCCACGGTTAAGGAGTTGTTGAAGAAGATAGCGAGCAACGACTTAGGGGGAGATGGGAATTTGAAGAATGTTCAGATCGTGTCCATAGAAAAGGGGCTTTGGTCCAACAAGAATCAGATTGCAACCAAGATGGAAGAATTGGGGGGATTGATTGGCAATAGGATTAGAAAGGGAGGGATGATTCTTGATTTGGGGGATTTGAAATGGCTGGTGGAGCAGCAGCAGCAGCCGCCGCAGGTGGTGTCGGAGATTGGGAGGGAGGCGGTGGTGGAAATGAAGAAGCTGGTGGTGAGATTCGCCGGAGGAGGAGAAAGCAACAAGCTTTGGTTGCTCGGAACTGCGACTTGTGAAACATATTTGAGGTGCCAAGTTTATCATTCATCAATGGAGAATGATTGAGATCTACAGGCCGTGCTTATTGCTTCCAAATCGGAAAAAAAAAAAAAAAAAAAAAAAAAAATCCACGTCAGACTCCGATCAGCCACCTCAGCTCTTTGTAGCCGAAAAATTGATCGGGAACACAATTGTGAAATTATCGATAGTTTAGCTATTTAATTGACATTTTATTTAATTTGGAACGCTATTGTGAAAAAGTGAATAGTTTGGCATTTAATTCGTAAATTGCCCTAAAATCTATAACCAAAATGACCATATTAACCTTTTTGTATTTAATAGATAAATAAATATAAATGAATGTATGAATATTTAACATCCATAGATCTAAAATAAATGATGGCTAGGATTGGATCCTAGTTACTACCTAAATATGGGGTTCCCATTTGATCCCCATATATATATATATATATATATATATATATATATATATATATATATATATATATAGGGATGCGTTATGGTGAAAACTAATTATTACGTGAAAACTGCAACCCATCATAAAATGTTGCATTTTATGCACAAAAGTGTTGCATTTTTGTGCATAAAATGTTGCATTCTCATGATGATGCATTATATACATAAAAATAATATAAAATAATATAAAATAATATATTTTATTATGCAAATTTTCATGATGATGCATTATATGCATAAAAAAATATAAAATAATATATTTTATTATGCAACATTTTTACATAAAAATACATTATTTTATGCATAAAATGCAAGGGTTGCAGTTTTCACGTAAAGATAAGTTTTCATATGATCTACTACCTATATATATATATATATATCTATAATAGCAAAATAAAGGTCGATCAACCACGATTTTTCTTGATTATTTTGCTAAATTCTCATAATTTTGCCTATATAATATGTATATTTAATTTGAGAGGAAATTATTTTAAATATATACCATAATAACTAAATCCTACAAAAAAAAACTAAATCCTACTAAAAAAATCGAAACCCAATTGTCAACTTATTGCTATATTACAACGTATAATTAATGGCTTAACATTCAAAATGAGTATAACTACATGAGAGATGGAACTTCACCTAATCGATTTTTCTATTACGATGATCAACGAGCTACTTGACATTCAGAACGAGTAAAACTAATCGAGAAATGTCATACGCCTCATTGATATATATTTTTTTCATTTTTAAATTCAATTTAATGTTTTTTTTTTAATTTTCAAATGGATCCTAACAATACTATATAATTTTTAAAAAAATAATTTTATTATTATTTTCCACGAAAAGTGACCCCGTCGAATCTCGACGGGCACTAAACTAGTTTCATATTTAATTGATTCTTATCGATATAGATTCCACTTGCATTAGCATTTCATATTTACTTGATTCTTATCAATATAGATTCCACAAAACTATTTAATTCTTGAGGGTTATTATTATTATTATTATTATTATTATTATTATTATTATTTTTGAGGGGATATTTAATTCTTAAGTTGTTCATATTAATCTGATTCTAGCAAGTGAAAAGTTCATCGAAATATCGAACCCTTTTTACAAATATTAAAAAATATAAGAAGCATATAAACAACTTACAACCGTCCTTTTTTCAACACAATGATATATATTTCCTATAATAATAAAAAAAAAACATTGTTCACTTATTGACAATACCACTGTACAACATAAACTCTTACATATGTCTACTGTGCATACATAAAATTACAAAAGGTACTATGATCAAATTAGTGACCAATCAATCAATTACAAATGTTCACCAACCCACTACAAACATATTTAATATACACATGACTGGTTTGACAATATAAAAATTATTATAAAATTATTGACGCAACACTATTACATCAACTATGAGCATGTTAAGTGTACACATGGTGGACAGATGAGCGTTTGTGTACAAATTACTACCAAATTTATGACAAGAGTAAAAAAAATTAACAAAATTTAATGAACTAAACCTTAAATCGCTAATTAGTTAATATATTATTTAAAAAAGTCCCATTTATTTATTTATTTATTATTTTAATAATACGTGAGAATAAGCATGCGAGCATTCACATAGAATAATTATTAATATAAAATTGGAAGGAAAGATATTTCCAAAATGAGGGTTTGAATTGAATAAAATAACAGTATTATTACTACAAACCAACAACACGAGAGCTATCACCCACCGGTGACGGAACTAATATATTCGCACATATACCTACGTGTATATATATACCGGACAGCTGTTTTCTCACCTGAACCAAAAAATTAAAAACAAAATTTAGAAAGGGCAAAATCAAAAAAAAAAAAAAAAGAAAAGAAAAGAAAAGAAAAAAGGGAAACAAAAAGGAAAAAAGCTTGTCGACTCTCCGTTTGAGGAGGAATCAATGGAGTTCTACACATACCCATCTCATCATTTTCCTCCGTCGTCGTCGTCGCCGTCGTCGTCAGAATCGTATTCTTCGTTCGGGTTTTTAGTCAACAAGATCAAGGACTTCATTCGATGCGCGGTTTCCGCCGTAGTGGGGAACGTTTTCTCCGCGATTTTTACGTTTTTCTTCGCCTTGAGTGAGCAATTCCTTCCCTCTCCCCGTTTATGCTGCGATTTTGCCGGTTTTTTTCTCGAGGAGCTGCCCAATTTTGATCCAATTATCGCACATTTTTGTGATCTGTGCATGTTGTTTGTGATGTGGGTTTTCGCCGATTCTTGTGATTTTGGTGAATTTATCATTGTTCGGTTCTTGTGCCTATTTTTTATTAGGTAATATTGTTCACGTGTTCTCAAAATTGGGTCTTTTTGGACGATTGTTTGGCAAAAACGAGGTCTCGAGTTTAGTAGGTTTCCAATTCCTTGTCGGAATTTTCAGATTTTGGGGGATTGGCTGTATGTGGGAGGAGAAGATCCTATTTTGTCATTTTAAAATGATTGCAATGTTAATTGGTTTATTTTCAAATATGAATTGCTCGATTTCAGAATATATTATTTGATGGTTGCCTTGAAGAATTTATGTTGAGATAATGCATTTTGGGATGAGCTATTTCTTTTCTTTATTTGTGCCTTTTTTTAAAAAATCTGATTTAAGCTTATGAAAGTGTCGGCCCCTGTCTGTGCAGTTGGAACTCTACTGGGAGCAATTACAGGAGCTTTGATCGGCCAAGAAACGGAAAGCGGGTTTATTAGAGGGGCTTCGGTAGGAGCCATTTCAGGAGCTGTTTTCTCCATTGAAGTCTTCGAATCATCGCTGCTGTTATGGCAATCAGATGAATCTGGATTAGGGTGTCTCCTCTATCTGGTGAGCGAGACGAAGTTTGTTTAGATGATCGTTACTTCTTCTAGTCTGTTTTCGTTGGAGCAATGCGATTTGTCGCATTACATTTTTTTGCTAATTCTCTTCCAATGATTCTAATGTAGACAATCTTATAATATATAACTTGGAATGTGTAGATTGATGTGATAGCGAGCCTCTTGAGTGGTAGACTCGTTCGTGAGCGTATTGGACCAGCCATGCTTAGTGCAGTGCAAAGCCAGGTACGAAGGCCGTTTGGTTGCCAGTCGCCACACCTTACAGCTTGATTCGTTCACAAATTTTTAATGCATTTTGGTTATTATATTTTCTGTATTCATTAGATGGGAGCTGTTGAAGTACCGTTTGAAGAAATCCCAAACATCTTTGACACAGGAGGGGCGAAGGGTTTGTTAGTAGACATGGTTGAAAAGATCCCCAAGTTCACTATCACCGGAAATGAAAGTGCCGACACTTCAGGGGATGGAGTCTCGTGTTCTGTTTGTCTTCAGGTACTAATGCGGTTGCGCTTGTTTATTTGTATAGATAAATCATGTTAATTGTTTTCTCTCGGGTTTTTTATATTCTATACTTAATATAGGATTTTCAACTCGGGGAGACTGTACGTCGCTTGCCACATTGTCACCACATGTTTCATCTGCCTTGCATCGATACATGGCTGGTGAGACACGGTTCTTGCCCATTGTGCAGAAGAGATCTGTGATATACTACTTTATTCTGATTATATTACATGATAAAAACCAGTTCTTTGATTTCTTCATACTTACATGTAGGGTATGGTATGGCCATTTGTATTAGCTTGTAGAATATCTTCCTATAGTCTCTCGTATGTATGTAAATCTAGAGACGAGCTCCGGTTTGGTCGCATTCTGCTTGATCATATCACCCTTTTAGTGTAGAGAAAATTTTGACTTGTGATAGTAGTCTCATGTCCTATGTTTGGTGCTTAGCAGTATACCTTGTATTTTAACAACACTAACTCTTGCTTCATAATATGATGTTTCCCTGTTACTAATTCCTCTCACTTCACCTCATAAACAATTTTCTTGATGTTGGTTTTTTTTTGCATAGATTATTGATTGTCCCGTTTGAGAAAATTAAGGTTGTCCTTTCATTCTACTCATTACATATGTTGCACATATTTAGATAAGAAATTTTGTTGCCTCAAAACTTTATGTTTTGGTTTTACCCAATTTATGCACCTAGTTTTTTCAAAATGTTTGTAGTTTAAGGATGTCTCTTCCCTCTAGATTTGTGGGGCAAATATGTTGTGGTCATGACATTTGGATGTTCTCATAAGATTAGGTATGATACTAGTTTTTTCTTGTTAATCTCTACACACACTTTTTTTTTTTTTTTTTGGAGAAAAGGTACAGTTAATTGATTTTGGCATCTAATGTATAATTATTTCGATTTTAGTTATAAAAAAAAATGAATCAGGGAAAACATGGAGGGGATTGTGGATTGGAGGAGAGGGAATTTGAGATGTACTTTTTTTCATTCTGAAATATTAAAAATGAATTGAATAAAATGTGGCACCAAATTAGAAGATTTCAAGAGAGAATGGGACGTGTGGTGGATGAGAATATGGAGACTATATATTTGTGTTTAATGTAATGAATTTCAAGAATTGACATAATACTTAAGAACTAAGCAAATCTTTGATTAGGCAAAGCATTTATGTATGAAAATGAAACGAACCTAAGAAGCCTATTAAACAATTACACAAAAACTAGGGAGAAATTGAATTGATTGAGTACTAACCAAATTTGTGGTGATTATACAACGTAGAGCTTTTGTTAATTAATTATTTATTTTATTTAATTTTTTTTTTTTTTATTTTTTTTATTTTTGAGAGAGAGAGAGAGAGAACTAGCACAAGTGGCTAAATTGTGAACATATGAATACACATAAATGATTTATTTCATATATTCAAGTACTATTAGCTTTTGAGGACAAATGTCAAATAAGACTCGAATCTGTGGCCTTTGGTTGGACATTAATCATGCAATTAAGCATTCGTTACGGTGAACATTTTGAAAAGCAATATCAGTTCTATATAAATTTATGGAATCTGGAACACTAGCAAGAACATATACTATGAGAGATGTAGCCAACAAATCAAATGAAGTTGCAAAAATTATTTCAACCACGTAAAGAACTAGCTAAATTCTCTCTCTCTCTCTTTATGCATACAATATAGAATTAAGAACAACATTGAAATTTCATTCATATATACATACTTACGTACAGGAAAGGGCAAGATTTCTTTACATTGTATCTAGAGCTCTAGGAATTGAACCTCTATTCATCACACACAACTAAAGCGAGGCCTACGTGCAAAATGATAATGGTGTGATCCTTAACTAATCAACACTTTTGGTAATGGTGTTATATACACCTCATCTTTGCTGGGGCGGAGGAAATATTAATTGATAGGTGCAAAATGTGGCCAAATCTCGACACGACCATGAATTTCAAGGAAATGTACGTCATGGATCAAAGGGTTCTCTGTTCTTCCTGGCGGCGATGAGCATCCACACTCCTCGTTGCCTTCTTCCATTCTTTGCATGTGTATATGCTGCATGGATCCAACGTCTATCAATTAGGCCAAATATTCATGCACAATATAATCTTGATTGAAGATTTGTGAAATTATAGCATGTGTGACATCAAGGGATGGATACCTTCTCTCCGATTATGTTGAGAATCCCACTTCTTCGATTTGAATTCGTTTGCCTGCATTCAGAAAAATCAAAACTTTCTCGAATTTTCTCTGTGAATTTAAAAAGAAAAGGAACAAGAATGAAGCTTACTGATGCTTGGTGCATAGGGATGGATTGTTGAGGAAGTGTGCAGGTAAGGGGGATTGGAGGCGACGAGGCTTGGGACAGAGGGGGGCTCTCGAACCAACATCCTTAGTCGTCTTTGGCGTCGTATCAACAAGGTTGTTTTTTGCAGGCAAATGATGCATTAATTTGGAAAAATTAGGGGCATTTTCTTCTTTTTTTTTACTCTTGTGTGCATTTATATTGGGGTGTTATAATGAAGGGAAATCAATGAAAGTTGATGAAGAAAGAGTAAAGTGCAGATTGCTGCTGAGTTGTAGGGGCAATATAGCTTTTGCATGGCTTAGATTAGTTAAAGTCTTGACTAATTTCCTTCTATTTCTCATCTTCGCCTATTTTTCATTTGGACCAGGAAATATGTTAATTTTATACTACAATTTGGAAAAGTATATCTAGTTTATGTAATATATAGTCGATATCTATATTTATACAAAAAGAGTTATTTTACAAAATATGTTATAGCTACAATCATTCTCCCAAATTATTGAATCCGACTATAGCTAAGAGAATTTTGCCTTCTATATAGCAAATGAGATGGTAGTGTGAAGCTCTTGAAGAAAAGGACCATGAGAAGAATAATCATTTTCAACTAATCTAAAATGTTGATGAATCCTACATGATTAAAGGATTTTTCCGACTCATTATATGACACCACCCACATATTAAACAAAACAACCACATTAAACAACACTAACTCTCCAGATAGTACAAAGCAGTGAACAAACCAAAGTAAATGGTAATGGTAAATGAAAGTAAACATAATCCTTCTGGTGAAGAAATAGGAGACATAGAACATAAATAATATCCATAAGTAGCATCCACAAATGCTCCCGCAACAAAAATCTCGGCCAATTAACAGAAACAGAAATCCCCAATAGAAACAAAAATAAGATCCCAAGATAAAACTTGTTCATTATTTTTTATCATCATGCCCCTCTTTGTTCTTCACCAAGTCTAGCGTTTTATTTGTCTATAGAAATCATCCCAACACATAGATTAAAACCAAAACCAACTATCTCCCGGTAAATAATATGTCCAGCATACACTGCTGGTCGATCTTTCCTCAAGATCTCTCAAAAAAAAAAATATCAAGGAAGAGCAAATAGAGGCAGCGAGAGAAACAAATTTCGACACTGTGAGAGCTGTATACGTCATCTGAACAACAACTTGGTCTGTCATTATAGAGTGTGCCAACGAACTCACGTTCCCAGACGACAAGGAGGTATAGGCCCCTGTCTATGTGGCTGCTTTCTCATCCAGTGTAACACTGTTGAGATGTGCTGCAAGCATATTCGGACTAGATCTGTTAATTGATTGGGGACTCATTACAGTAGTTTGACCATGTGACATGATCCATTTCATCCAATCACCTTTGCGCCTCACTTTATCTCCCTGCAAAGTGAAGAAATGACTGTGAACATACATAGCTAACCACAAAACCAACTAAAAAGTCATCCTCATGTAAAATCCATTGAAACAGGACTAAAAATCCAATTGAACAGATCAAATGACCAAACATAGATAGTTCTCAGCACTGCAAAAAAATAGAACAAAATTTTCTAGAAATAGATTAGCAAATGTTGATTACGACGCCCTGCCGACTCGCATGACACGCATGATGGTAACAAATACAAGTCATAATGCATGATAACATATATATCTATACTTTACCTGCACTTCCACAACATTTGAAGCTTTTATAACATCAAGTATAAGCGGAATATTGTCAGTCAACTGCATGACCTGTAAGGATGAGTAACAATAAGGCAACCATATTTCGTATATCAAACAAAATAATTAAAAAAAAAAAATGAATACGTGTAGTTTTGAATAACTTAAACACACAATATATGCGCAATTGATCTTTTAGAAGAATGGTTGTAAGCTTCAACTTTTAACACCAAACTGAATCTTAAGATTTTTCATTAACATTGCTATATATTAGTACATAAAATGTTTTTATAAAAAATAACATCTATAAGGATTATTTCCCAAATTGAGTTTTGGAGTCATTCAATGAAAGAACAAAATGTTAAAAACCCATAAATAAATTGCAACTTTCTTACTTTCTTGAATCCTGCTATTAGCTTAATAGAAACCCATCCCTCGCCATCCATATTTTGGCGCAAGAATGTATCTTTTACCAAGTTCTCGTTACTACAAAGTACAAATGCAGTAAACAATAAGATACATTAATTCAATGTCCCAACTAAAATTTCACCAAAATAAAAGACAAAAGACAAGATAGACCAACAAAATATTACCTAAAATAATACTCGATCTGGTTCATTATCCTTGATGGCAGGTGGGGGTCATGCATCGAGAAAAACATTGATGGCATAGGAACCATAGACATAGGTCTAAGTGAATCTGGATGCGGCCCGGGCATGTAAAATACAGGTGATGGCATTTCTGTAAATGCATTAAACAATCAAACAAAATATATATTTCAAATGAATATAACAAACTTGCCATTAAACTCCAATAATGACAAAAATCCATGCATCTCATATTTCAAATGAATATAAAAACTAACCGGTATAAACCACAGGTGCTACAAAGGGTCGAACATTAACAGGAGGTGGGGGAACAAAAGATGCATTAGGAGCCGGTCCTCGCAGGAAAGGTCTAGAACCACTTCGCTGGTTTTCTCTACTTCCAAAGCTTCGATGACCCCAATCTTGTTTTCCGCGTTCTTGATCACGCCGCCCGCCATGATTACTATGGTAAGAACCATCACCTCGAGTCAGAGGCCCACTATTATTCCTTCTAAAAGACCGTTGCGGCTGTGACTCATTCCCGCTATACGATCCTCTGTGTCCACCATCCTTATCTGTTTTGTTATCCTTAGATGGTTCTCCAGCTGAACCAACAAATTTACCTGACCGCGAATCGAGCACAACATGTTGTGCAAGAGGAGAAGCTGGAGAAATGTCGTCTGATGGTGGCAAGTGTTGACTCGAGTTGCCACTACTACGTTGTTTAATCAACTCGCGCTTCGGCCGAGAAGGGCCAACAGGATTTGATACTGAATTTGGAGTTGTGGTGCTACTGCTAACTTCTTTTGGCGAAGACAAAGAGCCTCCACTCATGTCCTATTACGAGTGATAATTTAGTGGACAGAAATGTAATGATGCAGAACTAATAAAAGTACCATTCACCATAAATGTTAGTACTAACTCAAAGATGAGAGAACAATCAAATGGACAAAACCAAAATGTGATACACTGACACAGATCATTCAAGCAGCAGACAGGATTACATCACTAACATCAAACATGAATACAAACATTATAGAATCACAATAATCAAATAACATGAAAATGCACAATGACCAAAAACCTGTGAGACATTGACTGATCCATGTGAGATAGCTTTGAGGGGAGATTTAGGGGAAGCACGAGCAGATTCGGAGAGAGCCGGCCACAATTCGGCATCCATAACAGCACCAGCCTCCACAGCAGCCGCCGCCCCATTCGACGGCTTCTTCCACACCGGCTTCTTCGCATTCTCACCATTTTCGAGCTGAAAATCTTCGTCAGCCGCCGCCGCCGCTGCCGCAGCTAAACCATCCTCTCCCAACGCCGTGTTGGCTCCTTTGATAGGTAAAGAATCCGAAGACGTAGAAGAAGAGGAAGTCAAAAAGTGTTCCTGATCAACAACTCCCGGAATCGGAGGAGAGGCGGAAGGGGAAGGCGGCGAAGCCACGCGACGCGACGCCGACAACCTCCTTGATTGGCGACCCCTAGGAGAATTCTGAGCTTGAATAGGAGCGGAGGAAGTATTTGGGGCCGTCGCCATACCGAAATTAGGGTTTCTTTCCTCCACCAATTGAGGGTTTTGGTACTCCCAATTCAGCTCAATCAATTCAGAGACCTCGTAATTTTGGGGGTATAATTCCAAATTTCGATTGGATTAGAGAAATTCCACTGAATCAAAACTCAAACATCCAAAAAAAAAAAAAAAAAAACACTTCGGTTAGAGCTGATCAAATAAACTTAAAACGAAAAAAAAATGGAAGAAATAGTAATCAGAAGGGGGAAAAAAAATCGAATCGAATCCAATCGAATCGATCAAAATAACATTCCAAAAATCGATCGGAATCGATCGAAAAGAGAAGAGACGGAGAGATTTTTCTCGTCTATCAAGTTTCTCTTTTTTTTCTTCTTCTACAGAGAAAAACAACTCTCGCCTCTCTCTCTCAGTAGCTTTCCTCTTATTCTTTGCTTAGCACTAAATGTTACCCACTGAATTTCGATTGTTTTTTTATTTGGTAAAATTTTATACTAATATTTTATTTGTATGTATGTATTTATTTACTTTGTCCTATTGCACGTATCCTTAAATACTCATAATTTAAAACTTGATAATTATTTGGCAAAGTAGGATTTGTTGATTTTGTTTGTACAATTAAGTGTTTGTGTCTTTGTGTTTACATTATATCTTTAGTAATTTGTCTTACTAATCATGGGAATTAGCATTCTTCGTGAATTCTTTCAAATCTCAACAATTTTCTTTTCTTACAAATTTAGCAACACTATTTTTTTTAATCTATTTAATTTTCTTCCGAGGAGATTTAGTTAGAATACAATTAGGTTGGTTGGACATAAGATGGGTCTGAGCTCGCACAATCAATAATTATAGAAGTATGCAAGAATTAACCATATAAACGGAAGTTGGATTGCATGAAGAAAAACAATTTGACAGGAGATGACAACGAGAAAGTTACTGTTGCAACTGTCCTCAACCGATCATATCACTTGGTACTATCATAATGTATGTTATCATATACTCCATTCGTCCCGCCGAAATGACCGTCATTTTTCAGTATATATAATAAAAAAACAAAGCTATTTCGACGGGACAAAAGGGGTATATAAATGTGTGTGCATGTGTGCGCGCGCGCGTGTGAGAGAGACAGTTTTTGAGAATCAATCCTATCGTGAGACTAGTAAAAATTATCTTATTTATACATGTAATGTTTTTTTTACAAATCATGCTTATTATGTGTCACAATCATGTTTTCTATCACGACAACCATTAATCTTGAGAAAATCAACGGTTCAGATTGGTTTGTAGTTCTCATGACATAAATACAGAATCGGTTCTCATAATCTACTTCATATATATATATATATATATATATAGACATAAGTAAGAGCTCATATACAAATTAATTCTAAGTATACAAAATCATGCTTAAATATACATATAATTATGTTTATTATATGATTGTGTTTTCTTATGTATAAATTGATATTTAATATCATCTTGCTTATTGAACTTTGTAATTATGATTGAATCAATGGTAGCCGAAAATATAGCTAAGATCAATGATCCAAATTCATTCATATTTCTCACAATATATCTTGTTTTTATATGGGCTAGAGAATACAAATTAATTTGAAATGTTGATTTTTGTAAAATTTACGTTTATTAAGAGAAACATCATAGTAAAAAAAAACTATTATATGTATATAAAGGCATGATTATACATATAAAACAAGTATGAATATATAATGTAGTAACAAGGGAAACTAAAATTGTAGGTAACAGACTGTCGAATTAAACACTTTTTTTGGTGGATTCAAATCATATAGTGATTGTCATCTAAAAAATCATATAGTGGCTTGAAAAATTAGTTTGGGTCAAATCGTACAAGGTAAAATGATCATATCACTCAGTCAAATAATTTTGGTGAGAACAATAATAAAAATGTCGGTCAAATTGTATCACTAGTCACCGCAAATTCATAAGCCAATAAATTGAGAGGAAGAAAATTCAACCAAGAATGAAGGACTGCAGTTTTTCCGATTTAATTACCTAAGAAATTCAATAGTGTTAACGCAAACCTTACAAGATATCAATGGGATTAAATTAAATATTCATAATAACAACGTAGACATATTTGGGACATGTCAACCGAACTTTCGTGGTTCTTGTATGGTTACCTATAATTGCAATTGCAACACTTCCAAAATCAGCAAGTTTTGTTTTTTTTTTGAAATATTATTAATAATTGTCGATCATCCGTTTATATAACATGAGATGTCACACGAAAATATAATAAATAATCTACGAAGATAATGATAAATTGCATTCTCGTGCTATATCGTTATTACCCAATTCAATGCATAATAAATAGTCATCCATTTGGTGGTGGAATTGCACGGAACTAATAATGATCCCAACATTATAAAAAGACTTCAAATGAGAGGGGCCCGTTATTCGAAATTGAAATGTTAAACCAACTATTGCATGTATCAAATGTGCATTCATAAATCAATATATATGCATGTTGAAAGAGTTCTAGTAGTCAATTGAAATGTTAAACCAACAATTGTTTTCCTTGAAAATAAACTAACAAAATAATTGCCAACAAAATTTAGTGCAAAAGAATGCTAACCCCTACAAAGAATGCAGATTAACCAATCAATCGAGTCTCTCTACTACTAGTTTTAGACATGTAGACGAAAAACTAAATAAAAATAAAATACAAAATTCACATAAATAAAGTAGAGGACAAATTTCAAGAACCATAAATACTCAGCAATTTAATGTCTGGTCGAAACATAAACAAAAAAAAGCAAGGAAAACTGGAAGGGCACAATGAAGTGGCCTAAAGTGCGACCTAGCAATTCAAAACCAAAAGCACTATATGCAGAAAGAATTCAAGCCACATGCACTTTCACATAGATAGATAGATAGATCACTAGTACGTCGGGCAAAGGGCGATTTCCTACTTCTTACGCAAAAGGAAGAGAAAAGGATGTAGATGTATGGTGTGGAACCGCGTATATCTTCACGCCTCAAGCTGATCACAAAATCGAGCAGGCTTTTTGAGCCTTTCCCTTCTTTTTCTTTTGCTTGGGTGGCTGGAGAACAACTTTAATGGCAGCATCAAACACTGCTTTGACATTCTGTTTTCGAAAAGTATGTTATAAAATTAGGTCACCTTTTTTTTTTGGTTGCTCAAAGTCGCTTTAATAAAAGTTATCTGAATAGGGAGCTCGATATAAACACACCTCTTGCGTTTTTGAACTACATTCAATATAAGCTGGAGAGGCAATTAGTTTCTTCAGCTCCTCCCCCTGTAAGTTTAAGAATAAAATCGGCCATATGTAGGAGAAGAAAAAGAAAGAGAACCCAAGTCACAGAATGTCACCTGTGCATTGGTGATTGGTACGGAACCTGGATGGTTTTCGAAGAACTGCTTATCATCCCGAAGATCTGAATCCATTGCAAGTAGTAAATAAACAGCAAATAAAACCTTGATTTGACGAATTATTCCCAATTTTAACTTATAAAACTTAAAAATATATCAATGATAAACATACAACTTGAAATTAATATACATATGCATATGATCATGAGCAAATGCTCAGCTGATTGCAAAGAATCCTAAGAATTCATCCTGATCAGTGTGTACAAGAATCTATGCCCAAAGAAATATAGAAATGACCATCTAGAAAGAAATACTAGAATCTTACAAGCACAGCAAACAAGTCAGACGAGATCAATCCGTTATAAATACCCCCTTACTTCCATTCACACTATTTATTTCACGTTGACCTTACTACATGAGGAGGAAGTCTTTCGAAGTAGCAAGCAACTCGAATGAATAAAGTCCAGGAGGTGGCAAAATGAAGGTAAATTTGTAAAACTATTACATAAAAAGTTTATAAAGTCCAGGATGATGATTCCAAACTCTTGCGGTTTTCATCTAAATATTATTAACATTGGATTTAGCTCACCACATGTATCATGAACTAAATATTGATAAGCTAAAATACAGGCATATACTCACTTGAATACTTATTATCCAACAGATTTATGGCATGACATTTACAAAAGAAACAAAAGAGTCCCCCTCACTCTTGGTTGATGATGTTTCTGTACCAAAGTACAAGGGTTGTGACGGAGAACTTGAAGCTGATAACATGTCTATTTACATATGCTTTTAAGGGAAAAAAAAACAATGCAGAACAATTTTCAATCTCAAGAAACACAATATCAGAAGCATCTTTAACAAATAAACCAATTCGTAACACTTCGAAATATAATATCTCACCAAGTTTTGTGCCAACAAGAACTATAGGGACACCAGGGGCATAATGCTTCAATTCGGGAATCCACTGAATCAGTGAACCAGAGCCCAAAAAAAGAGAATGACAATTAACATAAAGAAATTGTTGCAAATAAGAACGGAGAGCAGGAAAGAAAAAAGAGTCGAAAGGAAATATGTTATAGGCAGTCAAATCCTTACCTTCTTGGAAACATTTTCATAGCTTGCCTTGCTAATGAGAGAAAATGCCAGAATGAAAACATCAGCTCCACGATAACTCAAAGGCCTTAATCTGTTATAATCCTCTTGCCCTGTTCAATATAATGACAACCGTAGGCTCATGTGTTAGAACTGTAGGATGAATCACAAGTCACACAACACTATATTCATTCTTAACAATGCAGGTGCAATCATCTTTCAAAGTAAATATTTCTAATTACCAGCAGTATCCCACAGGCCTAAGTTCACAGTGGCTCCATTGACGACAACATTGGCACTGAAATTATCAAACACAGTAGGCACATAATCCTGTTCCATTTATTTAAGAAAAAACGTCAAAACAGAATATTGTGTCATATTTCAGAGTAAAAAAGAATATAGCATCATATCAGATGCAAAATCAACAACAGAGAAATTAGCTCCAAGGACTATTAAGGCAGAAAATGAATGTTATTTATCGAACAAGTGACAAAAGGAAATTACTCTGAAACCTATGCATAATTATCTCAATAACTAGCATCGATTTTATGCTTAACGCATCAAAGATAGCGAATCAATTCTCTTACCATTGACTAATAGATGGTCTCATGATAAGTAACTACTTTCTATCTCGATATGATTCTCACAATCATGAAATAAAAAATAAAACCGATACATCAATACTAGTTTTCTCAAACTTCTTCCCATTCCAGAGAACAATCCCCGCATCAGCAATAACAGTATGGAAACATGATGTGCCTCATCCACATTTCTGTCCTTTAATTCACTAGCTCCAGAAAATCTCATCGATTATCACAATGCAAGTTCATAACCATCAAGAGATTATATCAGACTTAATAATTTCATTGGCATTACATTTCATCTATCACACAAGAAGGGAACTTCAAATCCTGTCAATAATTTTATAATGCCATTCAAATATAAGCACATTACACGTTACACAAACACAACATGCAACGAAACCAAAACAGCCATTTAGAATACAACAAAACATAACAATCATTAAGGAAGAAAAATGCCAGACCGTGGGGAAGGTGTTGCTGGTGTAGGAAATCAAGAGGCATGTCTTTCCAACCGCACCATCGCCCACCGTCACACACTTGATGAATCTTGAAGCGCTCATTCTTTCCAAATTGAAGTATCACCGCTTCACTCTCTCTCTCTCTCTCTCTCTCAACAATCCAGAGGCAATGGCGGACTACACCTAATTACAGAAAATGCACAGTACAGACCTAATATGAGCACAAACAGCTTCCGGCATTCCCATAGTTCCTCCCCTTCAAGCTGGGACAACAAGATTATCAGCCAATTCGAACCCTAAGCATCCTGGCAGCATGTAAGGAGAAGGTGGTAGGGAAAGGCAAATGGGAGATCAAAATCTGGAGAGAGAAAGAAGAATAATATGGTAAAATTGATCAGAGGAAAATGGTGTGATAAGAAATTTGAGTGGCCATCACGCATAATACCTTATTTAGCCGGGAAATGCTGCCGTTGAACCGCTCCTCTCTCTCCCCAACGATTTTCTCGCTCTAAATATAAATCTCTCTGCTGGGCTCCTCCCACGACTCGTTGGGCCCCCAATTTTCACCATTTCTATTCTTCATTTAAAAAATTAAAAAAAAATTAATTCAGCCCCTTCAAAAAATAAGTACTAACTTATGCAGTACGCTATGCACGCTTTTTTTTTTTTTTTTTTCATGAAGAAGAACCCGCGCTTTTTTTAAACCCAAGCCATTTCTCCAAATTTCCTTATTGCCGTTCTAGGGTTCCAAAAATCGGTGAATTCTTGCAACAGTTGCTTCGATGGGTAAGGGGAAAAGGAACTCGGCTATTCTCATTTCATCATCTGATGATGATGAAGTTAAAGATAAAAACTTGTTGCCCATAACTGAAGTCAGATACTCGAAATCAGCTCCAACTAAGAAAAACCCCAAGAGGGCTAAGAGGGGTTCAGTTTCAGTGTCGAGGTCTTGTTCGTCGTCATTTCAGAATACTGGCGCCATTGATTTCAATGAGGTGCATTTTGATTTATGTTGGATTTTATTTACTTTTATATTCCGATTGCGAACTCTAAGTTTAAATGAAGTTACTGGCTTACCGAATTTGCGTTAAATTCGCCTTTGTTCTGTGATTTTGATTCTGGGTATTTTTGTTGAACTTAGTTATATGTTGGTGGATGGCTAGTGGGAAGGGTAGTTTAATTAATGACCAAATTAGATTAGTACTCAGTAATATTGGATTTCTGGTAAAATCCCACTCTCGTGCATTAGATATCTCAGCATGGGCTTTGTTTATGGTGTCTAGTTAAGAATTCAAATAATATAAACGGAATGCTACTTATTCACCAAATTACGCTATGCTCAAATCCTTTCTTGGCCATTCGAAGAAAGCCTTGGAAATGCATGCCAACATGAGTCGTGGTTTTGATAAGTAAATGTAAGTGAGAGAACTCTAAGTGTAGTGATAAGATATATATTCGTGAACTGTGAACCTTTTTCATTAGGAAAATGCTATTGAGATTTTGAGATCGTCCTGCAAGCTCGTATATTCTTAAGCATGAAATTCATATGATCAGCTAGATCCTTGAGTTGATTTGTCAATCAAGGTGGGCAGTAGGCCTCTAGAGCTGTTGGTCTCTTCTATGATTAATTTTAATTCTTATTGATGACGAATGAATTAACTCTAATGAAGCATGTCTGAGAGTCTCGTCTTGGAAAAGGTAAAAGTCCTGTCCTGTTTATAGTGAGTAAAAAGGATTGCTGAGATCCAGTGCACTGGGTTGTCTGGACCTATTAGAAGTTATTTCAGATCTCATTCTTACTCAATAATCAAGAATTATTAGTTGACGGGCTTCAGAGCTAGAGAACTAGGTCAGGTTATCATTACAAGTGAATGTCTTCCATCCATGAAAATGTTATTTCAGGAAGTGAGGATTCAATATTTGGTTATGGTTCAAGATTGTCATGGATGATTTGTTCTTGAGAAATCATATCAACTTTGAGCACTGTGACACATTCGTATGCTGGTGAATTGTAGGCTGAGGCAAGATGGGCCTTGGAACAATTAATTTGATAAAATATCTGAAAAGTTCCTATAAATTTCTTATAGAAACCCCACATCATCGCTCATGCTATTGCTGAATGCAGGTCAAACAGTTTTGTAACGAATTTGATCAAGGGTTCACTCAGTTCAAGGTAACATCTGGTATGCTATTATTAAGATTTTATGCATTAGATTGCATTTTCTCACTCCATATACTGAAATCATTTTCTTATTTTTATTAAGAGTACAGGATTGGACCTTTGTGATTTATGGCTCTTAATGTTAATGTACTCGTATGTTATTTGCTAACATAGCAATTGGTCCACATAGTTCATTTTGTGTTGCTTGTTGAGTACTTTATGATTATTAACCAGTGTCTCTGTATTCGTACTTGCTTGTTTGATGAGAGCACTGAATCTTGATTTATCTGCACTCGCTATAATTTTTATTTTTATTTTTTATTTTGAAGTACTGAATATAGGTCACTTCTTTATCCCAAATATGTTGCTCATCTTCATGGATTTCGATGGATGTGTAATTTTGTTTTAATTTAGTTCTAAGCATGGGCTAAATGCTATGATTATTGCATAGGTTCTGGCAGTAACAAGGATCAGTGGGTTGAAAGGTATAAGCCTGGTTGCTTAGGGGACCTCGCCGTTCACAAGAAGAAGGTAAAAATCTCTTCATGATTATCTCTTCCTAATGCATTGTTGCCTAAACCATGTAATGTGTGTGATCTCCACCTGGTTGGGCAGGTTGAAGAAGTTAAATCATGGCTCGAGGGGAAACTCAAGAGTAGTGCGGTATCTCTTCTAACATAACTTCCTGGGTTGTTTTTTCGTCTTTTCAACTACAGAAACTGCATTAACCATTCCAGCGTTGTAGTTTCTTGCAAACTGTTAGCTAAAGTCTTATACACTTTGAGAATTATGCCTTCCAATTGTTTAGGCTGGGTCAGGATATAATACCGAGTCACTGTTATTTACTTGATACAACCAAAAGGCTAAATTACCGTGTTATAATAAATGCTAACTAGAAATATCTCTCATGTAGTTGGCCACTTTGTCCAATGTTAATTTCTGTTACTGTTTCAGTTATATGTGTGCTATTGCCAGAAGGAATACTTTCTTCTGCATGTTGTGTGGTAGTTATTTGAGGTTGGCTGTTCCAAGTGTATCTTCCACAACAATAGATTTGTATTAACTTGCTCGTTGAATTTTTTGTCCTGAATAGAATTGCAGAATTTTTATCCCGAAAGATATTCATTGAATTTTTCTAATCCGAACAGTTTGCTTGTGTTTTTGTCTCAGAATAGCAAATTGTCATTTTCAGGTCTAAATACATGTAAAAGCATACTTAAGTGAGACAAAAATAACGAACTGGGAAAGTTATAGTAATCAGACCTTAATTTAGTTAATGCTTGCTTCCTATATGATTTATGATTGATAGGCATCATGCACATATTGTTCTTCTGCCTTCAAAAAAGTTGAAGGTACTTTTTTTTTTTACTATGTGCAGGATAGTTCATACAGTAATGTAATCCTCATCTCTGGACAAGCTGGAGTTGGAAAATCTGTAAGGAATATTGTTCTTTGAAAATTTAGTTGCAATATGGAATGTGGAAGAATATGCATTGTTTGTTTTAATAGATGTCTGTTGTCTTGAATATTGCATGATTCATTCATTGGCTGGCACAATTGTGTAGGCAACCATCTATGCTGTTGCATATCATCTCGGAGTGGAAGTGCATGAATGGAGAACACCTACACCCACGATATGGCAGGAACACGTGCACAATTCAAGTTCAGGTACTCATAGTATCTCTCTTCAGTCTCTGTATGTATTCTTCTACCCGAGCTGTAAATATTAACTTATTAAGCATTTGCATGGAATTTGTATTGCTAACATGGAGGTTGTTTTAGCGACAATAATGTTAGTCTATCAATGTGACTTAAAGCCAGCCCGGAATTTTATTCAGAAAACAGTAATATTAGTTGAATGTACATACCATATGTTTATGAGATATACAATTTATTATAACTGATTGTTTTCGACAGTTCAACCTTGCACTGAGTTTTCTCTATACTTATGTATATGATCCAAATTTGCACCTGAGTTATGCATCGGTCTATAATTGAGGATTGCAATTTTGCAGGAGACGATGTGATGCATCTCTCTCTCTCTCTCTCTCTCTCTCTCTCATATACATTTCAAAAGTTATTCATGTTAATATATGCATTATAGAATCAGATATTGTTCACATCCATCTGCTTAGGCATGACATGGCTCAATATTGGCATTTGATATTATTTTATTCAATTTTCTGTGCCTTTCACTGTACTTATACATCTCTGGATTCTGAACTAGGGATCCAATATATGTCAAAGTTGGACGAGTTTGAAGGTTTTGTTGAAAGGATAAGAAAATATGGATTAGTTTCCTCGTCTTTCACCAGAGTATCTCCATCATCAGTTGTACTCTTGATTGATGATCTCCCTGTGGTGAATGGCAAGGTCTCGTATGGAAGACTACAGAAGTGTTTGCATCTTCTTTTGCAGTCTGTCCAACTTCCAACAGCCATAGTAATCAATGACTATGGTAGATCTGAAGCTGCAGAACAACATAACCGGTACTGGGAAGATCTCCAATTATCCCTTCAAAGTGCAGGGGCTTATAAGGTTGTGTTTCTTACCTTGTCGTTTCCGATAACTACTACTTGCATTTGCTAATGTATTTGCAGTCAAACTCATTATTCCAGGTGCTGTTTAATCCAATCACTGTCAATTCCATCAAAAAAGTGCTTGCAAAAATATGCAGATTGGAAAGACTCAAAGTGAATGATGAACATATTGATGTCATAGCAAAAGCAAGTGGAGGAGATATAAGAAATGCTATTACATCTTTGCAGTACTTCTCGTTGAAACCAAATCCAGTCAATTCTTTATCTGTCCTTAATTCGGCCACGACTTATCCAGAAAGGAAACGGACTGAGACTGGCCATTTGGATGATGGAGTTCTTCTGTCATTCGGGAAGGATGCTACTCTGTCACTATTTCATGCATTGGGTAAATTTTTGCACAACAAAAGAGATACTGAAACACTGGTTCCATCAGGTACCATCAGAGCAATTGGCTTATGATTATCCTACGCTTCCTGAAATTATGGAAATGAGATACATGGAAATGCAAATTGATATCTACCTGAAGTTAAAGTCTGGCCGGTGCACTAATTCTTTTCATTCTCTTGTAGATGCATATCCATTTCTTTTAAAGGAGAAATTTGCCAGGTTTCCTATCAAAATGGATGATCCAGAGCTGGTACTTTGTCAAGCACATGGGCAGGCACGGCTTGTTGCTGATTTTCTTCATGAAAATGGTAATCCCTGCTATATGCTAGCTTGTTCTTTGGAGACGCAATTTCTTTTTCACTAATTTTTTTTGAGCCATGTCTTAAATCATGTGAGGTATCCTGTGATATCAAATCTGTTTTATTTTCCAGATTGCACTCTTGTAATCTGCTGTGAGAGGGTTTAACTACCAAAAGAATTGTAAATTAAAGTGAGCTGGATTATTGGTGATTTTATTTTTGTTTGATGATTGCACTTACAGTTTTAGATTTTGTGAGCGAGGAGGCAATCGAGGATGCATGGGTCGTAGGATCATATCTAAGTGACGCTGACTTGCTTCTCAACCCATCGATTGGAAATTTAAGTAAAACCTGGGAAGCTGAGAATGTCTTACAATCTGCTGCTGCTTCAGTTGCTGTTCGTGGAGTTTTGTTTGGGAATACGACACCCCTATCTTCCCGGTACAGTTCTTTGAGATATGTACTACTCCCCGTCCCGAAAGAATATGCACTAATTTTATTGGCACGGTATTTTATAAAATGTTGGGTGGTGTGGTATTATTATAAATAAGTTGAGATGATGGAGAGTAATGGTAAGTGCATACTCTTTCGTGACGTTAGAAAAAGGAAATATGTGTATACTTTTTTGGGATGGAGGGAGTATTTGTTTCCCGGTGAATAATATGCTAATCAGTCATTCTGGCTATGCAGGTGGCATTCAATTCGCCGTCCCATGCTCTGGCAGGTTGATCAGTCTCTGAAGCAAAATAAGGTAAGTTAATTAGGGACATAATATTGGTGGCAACTCTTCCGTTCTTCAATATCTTTGTCAAAATTTTATCTGTTAACTATTCTGTGCTCCGGGATTAGAGAACTGATCTCCCTAAACATTATTAGATATTCAAAATATTACTACTCCAGTAGTCCTACTGTGTTCTCTTCGTTTACTTCACGTATAATAACTTATGATGAGAGAAAGTTGAATGCCTACTCTTGGAGTTAATTAATTACACTCTTGGAGATCAGCTGTTCTTTTTTGGCTAAGAAAACTCTCTATTTTGATAATAAGTTTCTACTTCGACTTCCATTAGTATCAACCTAAGCATCCCTCTTCATCTTGTGGTATTAACCCTTACGTCCTACACATCTACATCAAGTGTCGTCAACCTCTTTTACGCTGAACTGATCTGTGTTGACTTGTCGAAGCTGTTTAGGGACCTGGTGCAAGACAAAATGTACTTGCCTCTCCGTTTCTTGTTTCTAACATATACTGTCTCTCATCTCTGGTTAATGCACTTGCAGCATCGAATACTGAGTCAAAGAGTTGATGCTCCTATCAGTACAAGTTTGTACGGTCGTTCTGTTTTAGCCACAGAATTCAATCCCGCGCTGAAGTGGCTTGGACATAGAATTGCAGCAGATGCTGAAGTCCTCGATGAAGCAGAAACAGACGAAGAGATTGATAATGATGAAATAGAAGAGTGGTAGCGCTTGATGCTTCAGTGCAACGTTCTGTTATGTGAATATGTAAATGATGTACATATATTAGGTCAAATTTAGGAAATTTCTTTATCTTTATTTGGGAAATCATTATTCACCGTACTGAGGGGGTGACATTCGTACTGAGGAATTGTGAAGAGTTTTGCTAACATTAAGATCGTGCAATTTTATTTTATCCTATTTTGGAATACAATTAACATGAAATTTATAGATCGCACTATTATTACATTTGCATGTCATGTACGTTGAATATAATATCATTGTTGTTGTAAATATATTTTATATGGACAAAAACTTGTGTTAGTCGGAGGCACCGTGTGGCCGGACTCAAAGTGTCAATTTTTATACAGAAAAATGTCAATTTATATGAATAAAAGTGTCAATCTTTAACATAATTATTTTACAAATAAAATGATAATTTTTAAAAGTATCAATCTTTATACAGAAAAATGCCTATATATATGAATAAAAGTATCATTGTTTTAGCCCGGCCGCACAGTGCCTCCGGCTGACCCAAGTGTGTCCCATATATGTGGACATTACTTATTAACTAAGGTTATTCTCTCTTGTATATATATCTCTTTGTACCTCATTTGTAAGATACACAAAATATAAAATTAATGAAAAACCCTATTCTCCTTTCTACCTCCTCTCTTCTTGTGATCTTTATTCTGCTCCACAATATTTAATTTACAACAATTGTATCAACGATACCATAAATTTATTCATGTGAAAGAGCGGGTCTCTTTGTCAATGGCAAGGTTGGTCTTGAAATTCGACTTTCAACTAAATTTCAAGATAAAAAAACTACGACATTTCTGTCAATTTTTTAAAGTTATTCTTAATTTGATTAAACACAAGAAATTATGTACTGTAATAAACTAGAAAAGGGATGTAAAAGAAAAGAAATAAAAAAGGATCGAATATAAATGTGAAATGGTGGAGGGTCGAAAAGAAATGGTTTTTTTAATACTACGCCGTTAACTACTCTCCTAAAACCCTAGTTCAAAATTAGTCTTGTTGAAATGGGAAGTGATAGCGAGGTTGAGAGAAGTGCGCAGAAGGAGAGGGAGAAGAAGAAGCTCTTGGCTCTCGCCCCCATCGCCAAACCTCTCGCCGGAAAAAAGCTCTGCAAACGCACCCTCAAACTTGTTCGCCGATGTTCCACTCCATCCTCCCATTACTTGCGGTTCTTCTCTTAATTTTTCTTCCTCTTACCTTCTTCTTCTGTTCTGTGTTTTTTTCCCTCAGCTGCGGAGCACAAGTGCTTGAAGAGAGGAGTCAAGGAGGTCGTCAAAAGTATTCGCCGCGGGAACAAGGGGTATAGCAGCACCTTCACTGTACTGAATTACGATTTAATTTATGGAGTTTCTACTGTATTTTTGGAACTTTTCTTCATTTCGTGAATCCGGACGACTATATTCAAGTAATGGCAGCTCGAATTGGATCATGAATTGAATAGGCCTTGAGCGATTTAATCCCATTTTGAAATTTTGTCCTGTTTGTCTGTGAATACTGGCTTTGGAAAAGAGTGAAGAACTTCATTAATTTGACTAATGTGAATGATGCGCTTCTATGCATTTGTATTTTATGTTTCTGCATATGTTTTCAGTTCTCAAACTCTGAGATTCTTATTATTTTGCAGAATATGTGTTATTGCTGGGAACATCTCACCTATAGATGTCATAACTCATGTTCCGATCTTATGTGAAGAAGCTGATATACCATATGTCTATGTTCCATCCAAAGAGGCAAGTCACTTTCTCTCTACACTCCCTTATAGCTATTGTTACTCATCTTATCATCCTTGATCATGAAAATAGGGAATGGGTGAGAAATTGAGTTCACTGGACACTGATCATATCTAGGGATGGCAATGGGTCGGGTTTTTGCGGGTACCCGCCCCACCCAAACCCTAATAGGACGGGTTTGGGTAAAACTAAACGGGTTTGGGACGAGTTTGGGTAATAAAATTGATACCCGTAATGGGTTTGGGTTGGGTATGGGTAGATAGGTTTGGGTACCCACTACCCAAACCCATATATATGTATGTATGTGTGTGTGAATTAAAATATTAATAACTACTCGTAATTCTATATTTTTTTTATGTATCAAAATTAATACTTTATTGGTATTTATTGAGATTTGTTTTATAATTTTGTTAGTTCATATTTATAATAAGATTTGCATGTTTAAATAATAGTTTTGACTTTCGATTGGTATATATATAGTTATAATTTTTGTTATATAAAATTTTAAAGAACTATTTATATTAATGTTGTAGAGTTCGAGTTTTATCGGGTAATTAGTGGGTATTACCCGATGGGTTTGGGGCGGGTACGGGTATCAAAATCAAATTTTAAACGGGTTTGGGACGGGTATGGGTACGAAAAATTTTAACAGGTTTGGGTTTGGGAAAGACTAAATGGGTGGGTACCCGACCGATTGCCATCCCTAATCATATCACGAACTGCTCGTTTCAGGATCTGGCGAATGCAGGAGCTACCAAGAGGCCTACGTGCTGTGTTCTTGTTTCGACGAAGCCTGCAAAGGGAGAAATCGGACAAGAGGAGCAAGAGAAGTTGAAGGGAGAGTACGATCAGGTTGCATCGGACATATCTGAACTTGCTAACACAATGTTTTAGTATTACATTATCAAGTCTGTTCTCTTACTGTTAGGCATCTAAGCTTTTCTTGAGTTGAGATAATTCATTTTCTACCCCTGCTTGTTTGATTCTTGAGTTTCTGTTTTTTCTCTGTAACTTAATTAGGACTACATGTAACTAGTACCTGTCATGTTTAGTCAAGAACAAAAATTATAGACATGAGAAAAAAAAAAGCACAGATAAAAGGTAAATAGTGAAATCTCGCGGCCATGGCTAAAGAAATTATTTACTCTGGCTAAGAAGAAAACATGTTTTGCGAAATATATAAATTTTTAGATTTTCATATTTATAAAAGGAGAATATTTTAGAGGCTTACAAAACAACTGAAATGAATACAATAATAGTTAAAGGCTACAAAACGATGTCGTGTAGTGGCCCACGGCAATTGTGGGCTTTGGGCCGTTAAATACGTTATGGGTCTTCTTCAACCTAGAAGTCTACAAATAGCTCATCCAACCTGATGCTGATTTATTTATTTTAATTTATATTCTTCGTCTAAAATTTCCTAAATAATACAGTAAGAAAATCACAAATAAATTAACAAATCCTTCTACTGTACATCTATAATGTCAGCACCAATACATTTGCAATTAAAAAAAATCATCTCTTCATTCTTTTTCTTAAACTTGTCAACCTTAAAAATTTTGTCAATTTAATCATAATAAAAATAGTAAAAATGCTGCCAATTTCATGGTATATGTTTCTGCAGCAGTGGCACGTGAGCAGCGCATGCATTGGAGTGTGTATATATACGCCCTCTTTCAAATCACGGTTTAAAAGGTGATGCCTTTTTCTTGCCAAAAATTGCTTCCATTTTTGGTTGAAAATGAGATGAAACATGGATTACTCAAAAAGAGGCATATTCTTTGCCCTGCTTCTGCAAATGAAGAATCTTTGATTCCAAGGGGAATCGCAAATGCAAAAACAATGGTATAATTTGGTGATGCGCGATTCTTTTCTTTTCTTGTATTCATCTAATATTCATTACTTCTTGCTCTTGTTCTGCAATTTTGCAAAACTTGCATTTATATATACTGCTCGATTATCTACAATTGATGGAATAGAGTTCGATTTGGCAAGCAGCTGATTTGGTTTCCAATGGCAGATAAAGAGTATGCAAAGGAGATCGAGAGGGCGCGCAGGGATCTAAGAGCCCTAATCTCTTCCAAAAATTGTGCCCCAATCATGCTTCGCTTGGCGTAAGTAGCGGCATTTCCAGATTTTCTTTTCTTTACTTTTTTGTTTAAATTAAGCTGTGGTTGTGGGATTATTATTGTAGGTGGCACGATGCAGGCACGTATGATGCAAAAACAAAGAGTGGAGGTCCAAATGGTTCAATTAGGAACGAAACTGAGTACAATCATGCTGCAAACAGTGGTCTCAAAATTGCCATTGATCTTTGCGGTTGGTTCATGTCTTCCCTATCTATGTTTCTTCTAATCAGAAACTATGAATACTTTCAGTCTTTGAATAGAAAACCACTTTTCTTTCTTAGCAAATGAGCTGATCTGGATAGGTTGAGTTGGGAGAAGTAAAGATTGCTAATTTATTCGTCTTCATGGATTAACAATGCAGATTCTGTTAATTTTGTGATAGAATGACTGCTTTATGAGTACATGGTTCGATTTTTACATTACTTATGAAATGTTGTTCTTTATAAGATACACATTGTGATTAATTTCCGTTGGTGGTGGTTTTGTTTTGACAACAGAAGAGGTAAAAGCTAAACATCCGAGAGTTTCGTATGCAGATCTTTACCAGGTAGGGGAAATGTATATATATACTTGTTTTTATGCTTGAAGCTCTCTTCTTTGAGCCTCCTCATTATTGTTATCAACATTCAATGGTACTGCACTGAATTGTGTTGATACAATCAATCTTGTCCTAAATATTTACCAATCATATATCTTGTTTCGTTTCGCTACCTTCTTCTCAGACATAGTGTGTTTCATGATCTATGAATTTGCACACTTCATATTCTCAGCTGAGCTTTTCTTATTTCACCCTTTTTGAACTTTCAGCTTGCCGGGGTCGTTGCTGTTGAGATAACTGGAGGTCCCACTATTGAGTTTGTTCCAGGTAGAAAGGTAGGTAAACATATGAAGAGAGAGATTACTTGAACTGTTTCTGAATTCATTTCTCCTTTTTACCCAAAATTCAGTTTGGAACTTTCTAAAAACAGTAGGTTGGTTTTGGCAGGATTCTATGGCCTCCCCGGAAGAAGGGCGCCTTCCCGATGCCAATCAAGGTTAGAAATCGAGCACACAAGATTCTTATTTGTCACTGGAAATTCACAAGTTGTGTGATGTTTTTTTGTGCTCAGCTTCTGGTTTTGACTTCAGCTCCTCTCTCCGTCTCTTGTATATTTGCAGGAGCTTCTCACCTGAGGATGTTTTCAATCGAATGGGTCTATCCGACCAAGACATCGTAGCATTATCCGGTGGCCATACGCTGGTACTTTTTATATTTGCATATAAAATCTTCGATCTTTGGTGCATGCTTTGATATGAGTGAAGTTAAGTAGTATGAAAAAAATGCTCTTATAACAGGGAAGAGCGCATCGTGAGAGATCAGGATTCGAAGGCCCTTGGACACGAGAGCCTCTCAAATTCGACAACTCTTACTTCGTGTGAGATTACATTATAATCAAACACAAACTGTACTCGTTACAACGTTTCTCGGTTAACTTGTATCTCCAAACAGGGAGCTTCTTAAAGGAGATTCAAAAGGTCTGCTAAAACTACGCACTGATAAAGTCCTCGTTGAGGATCCAGAGTTTCGGAAATATGTCATCCTCTATGCTCAGGTACACCAACTTCAAATGTAGTACTCCTCTTCTATACACATCTCTCAAATGGCTTGAATCTTTTGCCATCCGTGATTTTTCTTTCGACACTTGGCATTTGTGCGGTAGGATGAAGAAGCGTTCTTCAGAGACTATGCAGCATCGCATAAGAGGCTATCAGAGCTGGGGTTCACTCCACCGTCGTCTGTAAGATTAGTGTTGAAGAAGACGATGATCGGAGCTGCTGTTGCTGCGACTGTTGTGTTTCTCAGTTACTTTTATGAAATGAACAAAAGAGAGTAGAGAGTTATCTAAGTAAAGAGTGATATATGTTGTATATTTATTGTTCCATTTAACCTTATAGGTCCCCTCAATAATATAATTTGTGATTGTTGCTATATTTTTTTCCCCCTTCTCTAGTAAATAGTAATCCGGTGAAGGAAAGGAACTCCCTTAAATTAGGATTTGATACAGTTATTATAAAAATATAATCCAAAATTTACATATCATTTGAAAAAAAAAAAAAAAAAACAATCAATCCAAGAGGACTTTTGAGCCGAAGGTTTTTGAGGAATGAAAAGATTATTTACTCCTAAATATATGTGAAGAAAAGCCCAAAAATAAACAAAATTCCAACAGTAGGTACTTAATCTCTAGCTAAATTCTTAGTCCCTACATTTTGCTGGGATGAAGAGGAAGTTTCTTGGTTGAGAATTACAGTTGCAAAGACGGCTTAGGTGGAATATGTATGGAATCAAGGTTTCCTTCTAACATCTCCACAACCTTAGATATCGATGGCCAAAATGAAATGAAACAAGCAATAATTTATTTCATTTTCCCTCATCACAGTATGAGAATATTAATTAATTATGGTTTGTGGAGATAGTATTCATGAGTGTCCAAGGTGGCTCGATTCCTCAACCTATTGGTTGAAGGGGAAACGTCTTAGCAATTGAATTGTGCTTTGTTGTCCTATCTCACTACGTACATGTGCATTTCATGCTATGATAACGTACAATTTGAGATAGTATTCTTGAGTTTCTTGTAAAGCAATCTCGAGAGCTTGTGAAACGGTACTCATGTCCGGACGTGAATAAGCGTCGTAATGAAGGCATAATTTAGCTATTGCAGCCATCTGTTTTGAGAAAAAAAATGATCGTAATCACGAGATCTGAAATGCTAGAGAAGAGACTATGTAATCAGCTAAAGAAGTGATGGAGGTGGTACCTTTTCAACTGCCTCGAGGGGGTAGTCTGCTTTGAATCTAGCGTCGACAATCTCGTGTACCTTGTCTTGAAAAAGCCTCACTTTTGCCTAGTGCCATATACGTAATTTTTCAAGCTACAATAATCATACACAAAACAACCATGTAAATTCAGACATGCACATTGAGAAAAAAGCTTCATACCCATGACACGAAGTCTTGTTGCAGCTTCCAAGTGCTGTCAAATAGTTTAGTACTCTCCCCGTCCATCTCATAACGACCTATTTCAAATCGGGCACATATTTTTAGGAGACCGTTATTAGTCGCGACAATAAGATAATCATTTTAATTATAATTAATTTTTTAATAATTTAATTTCTAAATTTCAGGCCTACTTAACTCACTAATTGTGCCTTAATTTTTTTTCTATTCTAGGAAATAACTCAAAATCAATTGGACAAAAAATAGGTCAATATAAGATGGACGGAGGGAGTAACCTGTCAAGAGCTCAAGGAGAACCAAACCAAATTTGTAAACATCGCCTTTCGGAGATTGAGTAGCCCATGGACATCTACCACCAAAAATAAAAGCAATTAGTACAATCTCAGAAAACTAGTTCTCTACTCACAGATATATGTACCTACTCAGGTTCGTGAATAGTAGGACGGGGGGAAGAGCTGGGTGAAGTAACGTAACGCGCACAAGAGCATGAAATCGGTGGATAAGGATGAGATATCTTAACAATTTCATTGTCAAAGAGTAAAACATTTCTGGATCTGATGTCGCGATGGATCAACTCATTGTCGTGAATGTAGCATAATCCTCTAGCAACCCCAGCTGCGATTTTGATTCTTTGGGCCCATGACAAAGCAGGAACATCTGGCTCCGACTCTAGTACAAGTCATTCATGCATAACAAACATGTATCAGTACTTAAACAGAGAAATCATCCATTGTAGTCTACAGAATAATTAAGATGAAGATGAGGAACCAACCGTGAAGAATGGCATGTAGGGAGCCACGTGGAGCAAACTCATACACCAAGGCTCTCATGCGTCCATCCGTACAATAACCAAGTAGTTGTACCAGGTTCTCATGCTTCAGCCTAGATTCTCTTGAAACCTACAAAAACCTTACAAATGTTAAACTAAGCAGCATTTTTCGTTCTATAGTTAGAGACTTATTACCATACCCATACTATAAATGATCTGTCAGATGCCTCCAACTTTTTGTAGAACTGTTTAATTGTTGCATCCTTTCCACATTTGAGAACTCCGCGGTATATAAGTTCGCCTCCGGGCCCCTCAGCAATCAAATACTCGTGACTAAAATAATGCGTGATGTCCTCTAGTTCAGCTAGTGGAATTGCGGGGACATAAATTGGCAGCTCATCAACAGTATGATCCACTCCTAATGCCCTTAGCTGCGTATCAACATGACTACTCTGTTTGTTCTCTATGGCAGTGATAAGGATGGCTTCTGCCTCATCCTTTTCTGTTGATCCTGTTTAACCACACCCAATACAAACTTCAATATTACTAGATATATAGGTTTAGGGGGTGTTTGCCAAACTTGAAAAGTGTTGGGCAAAATGAGCTCCCCCCCCCCAGCTTATAAAGATCCTCACAGATAAACTCTTCTACCTCAACTTATATGTATTTTCATCTTATAATGTCTACTGATAGAGCAGGAGCAAATATTTGTATATATAGAGAGAAGGAATTAATCACTAGCTTTTAATTATACCAGAAGCTATAGCTCTGCTCCTGAATGGCCAAAACTGGAACCTACTAGTTGCCGTCCCTCTACTCTCCTGCTGTTCAAGGGCTAACTCGAGCTGCGCCACTGCTCGAGTCATTGTGATTCGTTTCTTGGGTTCGTAATGCAAACATCTTCTAGCAACCCCGGCGAATGTCTTGAGGCAACTGTCCGAGATCTCGCCCCTCAATCCGGGGGCTACGATCTGGTCAGCTTTTCCGTTCCGAATCTTTTCTTGAGCCCAAATACTCATACAGAGGTAATTACCCTCATCGACCATCCTTTTATCGAGTGCTGACCTCCCACTCAACGCTTCCAACAACACTACCCCAAAAGCATAAGTGTCACTCGCCCTTGTAAGTCTGCCGGTAGTAAAATAACTCGGGTCGAAGTACCCGAACGAACCCTTCACGCTTGCGCTCACATAGCTCTGTAACTCGTCTACGCCTAAATGCTTGGCCAAGCCGAAATCGGAGACCTTAGCTCTGAAATTCTCATCCAAGAGTATGTTGGTAGACTTGACATCTCGGTGTATGATGGAGCAGCCGGTGTGGAGATAGTCGAGGCCTCGACCGGCTCCGATGCATATCTGAAGCCGTTGATTCCACGATAGCTTCGTCGTGAGTTTGTGAAGGTGGTCAGCGAGTGTTCCGTTGGGCATGTACTCGTAGACAAGAATCATCTCTCCCTTGTCTTTGCAGTAGCCGATGAGAGAGACGAGATTGCGATGGCGGACCTTGGTGAGTGTTTCCATCTCCATGGCGAACTCTCGCTCCCCTTGGTTGGAATTCGATGCTAGCCGCTTTATGGCCACGGTGGTGGACCCGCCGTCGATGAGGGCTTTGTATACTTTTCCAAATCCACCCTTTCCGATCACCTGCCCTTCGCTGAAATCTCCGGTTGCTGACTGGATGTCGGCCAGTGAGAATAGGCGACAGAGTGGCTGTTCAGCTGATGCCATGCTGTCTGCCAACGCTTAATTTTAGGTGCTTCTAACTTGAAGGAGGTGTAGATCGAGAAGCCATAGCAAATCAGATTCAGAAGGGGTGGTGTTATTTAGAAGTAACAAGTTGCCATGACAGGCGATGACTTTATTAAATATATAAATCAACCACCAAATAGCGTATAAAATAGTACTTCAATATTAAAAATAAAATAAAATAAAACATATTTCATCGAAAGTTCCTTTGGGGTAAGATGAAACTCGCTAAGGATTATATATATTGGGTGGGTCCTCCAGTAGGTTAGTATTGAAATACTTCGTATTAGTTAAAATCTACTTGGAATTTATTTCCAGGGATGATATAATTATTATATCATACATATATGTTTTCTTCACAGATATGTTTAATGAGTTGAATTCTTTATCTTTTCTGTCACATTGTTGTTTTGTCTTCCAACTCACATGAGTACGTATGAACTCTTTGTTTATGTAGTATGGATGTAGAAGCATGAGCCATGAAGAAATAATTCGACGAAAAGCTTCATTTTTGTGGCAAAAAGTTAAGTTCGCTTGTCTGATTTGACACTTGATATAGAAGTTAAGTGTTTCTGAAATTAATTAATGCTCAATTAGATCGATCACTTTGCTGTTTGTTGCAGGAAGATGGAGTATTTTTTTTTTAGCATCCCCTTATATAGTTTTTGAGATTTTAGATATGTCACTTTGATATGTTTAGAACGATAGCATGAAATTATTTGAATATTCTAGATAAAATTATTAAATATTTCATTCTTGTTATTTATTTGAGTTCGTAATAGTTCATTAAATGTGCCGTATCTAAATATATGACGTCATCATCTACTCATTGTCTACGAAAATTGCCGACGGAATAACTGCGGGCGAGCATTTCTTGACGTGACATTTGGCAACGGGTGAATTCCGTCGACATTCCATAAGCAACTTATGAATCAGTAGGGATTCCGTCTGCAATCCCGTCAGCAATTAATTCAACATATTCTTGTAATTTACTTAAACAGGTCATTGTACTGCACTTTTTTTAGATTTCATATTAAAATGTGGATATATACTAAATTTCATTGTTCAATAGTTCTTGAAATTAATTACTATTTGAAGAAGAAATTCCGAAAATAAACTAAAGTATCAAATACCAACAATAATATTTAATATCCAGCTATGAATTCTACGTCTCCACATTTGCAGAGAAGGATGAGGAGGAAGTTTCTTGGTTAGGAATAACAGTTGAAAACAGGAAAGGTTTAGGTGGGATTTGAATGGAATGAAGAGTTCCTTCTAACATCTCCACAACCTTAGATATTGATGGCCTTTCCGAAGGTATCGTCTGAATGCACCAGAATCCGATCAACATCATTTTCCTTCTCTTTTCTTCTTCCTCTTCTATCATCATCGACTCATCATCTAAATTACTAGTAACCTCAATTATCACCTGCTCATACACTTTATCTGGAAAATAATTTTCACTCGATTGTGTCACTACAGTCCCACCATCTTTCTGTGCTCCGGCCATATCAAGAAGCATCATTCCATAGCTGTAAACATCAGATTTGTGGGAAATACCTCCATAATTTCTCGAGAATACTTCAGGAGCAATATACCCAGCTGTGCCTCTCATACCGAGCACTGACAACACACTCTGCTTCTTCTTGCAGAGCTTGGCAAGCCCAAAATCCGAGATCTTCGGGCAGAAGTCCTCGTCTAAGAGAATGTTCTGAGGTTTGATGTCAAAATGAACGATCCTGGTGGTGCAGCCTGTGTGCAGATACTCTAAACCTCTGGCAATTCCAACTGCAATCTCGTAAAGTTTATTCAAATCCAGAAAGTTATCTCCATTGTCCCCTAGAAACTTGTCTAATGATTTGTTGGGCATATATTCATAAACAAGAGCTCTCTTGTTTCCCTCATAGCAAAATCCCAAAAGATTGACAATGTTGACATGGGAGGTTCTACTGATGCTAGCTACTTCATTCACGAATTCTTCGCCATTGCTATCCAAAATCTCACTCAAAATCTTAACAGCAACCAGCCGACCATCGGGAAGAGTACCTTTGTAAACACACCCGAACCCTCCCCGACCAAGCTTATCACTCAATGATTTGGTCATTTTCTTGATTTGAGAATACCTGTATCTTTTTGGAGCCAGATCTCCATGTTGGAGCAGAAGATTCTCCACGTCTTGATTGGATTTCCTATTTTGAGACTGTTGCCGTCTTCTGAGAAAGATGCATATAGCAATGGTAACTATAATCACACAACCTATACTAACCGACACTACTGCAGGATAAAAGGTCAAACATTACAACAGAAACATTAATATAACGGAATGTATTAGCAAAACTAAAGGATTCAATTTCAATTACTTGTGATAATTTCTGTAGCTCGGTTTATCTCTGCAAGAAAAAGAAAACGATTTGGCTCATCATCATATTTCCATTTTCATGGTCCTCAAAGGAATCAAAAATTGCCACAAATAGAAATGAAAAAAAAAAAAAAAAAAAACCTCTTTTTCGTTGACGATTACTGCTACGACCGGGACTAGGAGCTGCTTGTATTCCAAAAACATGTAGCAATTAAACAGTGGTCAGCAAGGGACAACGGAATTCTAAATTGGTAACTACTTGGTCGTGGTTCGAGTCATCTTACATGCTTATGTGTATAAGTGTGTATTTGTTATTGTACACTAAAAAAAGAAAAAGAAAAAAAAAAGCAAAGAGAGTAATAGTGAAAGGAGGAAGCAAGTGAATACCTCTTCTTTCTTGGGGATTGTCGTCAAAACTCTGTGCCGGTGCAGGAGATATCTCTTCTATATATATCAAGAAAGAAATTTATTTTTGCATAAAAATTAAGCAACGTACACATACACATACTATATGCGGAGTTTGTAGTGTAGTGAGGGGGAGAAAGGACCTAATAAAGAGGCGGAGGGAGGACAGAAGATGACGGAATAATGAGCGGCGGTGCAGGAGAAGAGGGTGGTCGCCGCCGTATCGTCCTTGGGGTAGGTAGAAGTTCTAGGGCACAGTTTCTTGAACAGCAGCGAGTAATTCGTGGGCCCACACGGCTGCTGTTCCTCCGTACAACAGTACTCCTGCGTCCCGAACACCGCGCACGGCCCTCGGCACGCGGCGCCGCCTCCGGTCGAGAGCTCCGGCGGGCAACTCTCGTTCAGGTCCTCGGCGCACCCAGCGGATCTACACGGACCCGACCCGCCGCTGGGCTCCACCACCATTCCTAGGTTGTACCCATCTACCAGGCTCACGTCGTAATAGTCCCGCCTGTCGAACTTGGACGGGCCCAGCCCGAACTCGGCCCGCGTAGCGTCCGCGGCGTCTCCGGTGCCGCAAGTGTCGGCGTTGGAGTCGCAGCCGGTTCTGCCCCAGACGCGACCGTTCCAGCCGCTTTGCTTGTGGAAGGCGGCGGACCGCGACGGTCCGACCTGGAACCTGTACCGCGTGGTGGTCGTGGTTTGGCTTTGGCCGGAGTTGCAGGTGACGCTGCCGTTGACGACGCAGTTGCTGAAACCTCCGCCTCCCGATGTCGCGTCTTCAACCACTGCCCAAATCGTCTCTGAACATTCGTTCACGATCGTGAAATTCGCTCCGCCAACTCCTGCTTAATTCATAGTATCTATTACTATATTACATACAAATACAATACACGATGAAAAAAAAAAAAAATCAAATGCTTGAGATCTGAATTACCTTTGGTGTGGAATGTGTGGAGCAGTAGAAGGAGGAAAACACGAGGTGCAGATAGAAGACATGAACGATTCTGCTTTGAGGGCACCATTGATATGATACTCCAATGCCGCGCACTCTCTTTCCTTTTCATTATTATTTCCTTCTTTCTTCTTTTTCCTTCGTCCCATTTTCGTTATTCTTTCTTTTTCGTTCTTCTTTTTCATTATTCCTTTATTTTCATTTGTCTTTTTTTCATTATTCTAGCTTTTTAGTGATATTTTGGTTAAATTTAATTAAGGACTAATTTGACAAGTAGCACATGGCCTCAATATTGATTGAGCCGGCCTGTCACTTGGTATACATTTGTTTATTTCTTAATAAATCAGTGATTTATACATAATTAATACTATATCACGATCGTCGATAGAGAGCAGGACTAGTACGTGGGCCGCCTTATTTTCTTCATAATTTCCATCGTCGGCTACTAGATCTGTATGGTTGTTGACTCGACTGGTCTATATACAACGTATCCGATCCGAGCGAACGATGATTTGAGATCTTGGATTAACATTAATCTAAGCCATTATCAAGGATGATTTTATTTCAGGCTTTTAATTATCAGCTTCTTCGTAACGTCAATACGTAATCAGTTCAAGCAGCAGTTGTGAACTTTACTACTATAGTATATGATTTATCAATTCTAGTGGGGTTCACGTACTAAAATTGGAAAAGGAATTCACTCCAAATGTCAGCCTATTGTATTATTTATATGTATTCATATATGATTAGCAGAGCACGTAGATATTTTATTTATTTATTTATTAATTTTAAAAAATATATTGAAAATAATTTTGTTATATTTTATGTCATACTTATTACGGAGTATTTATTATTGTGAGTTTTATGATATAGCACGTAAGATGCAATAGATTTTTAAGAAGATGAATAATGTTCTTGGAAAACTGAGAAGATAAATAAGAGCGGAGAAATAGAATTATAATTGAAATAAGAGAAGTTTATATAAATTTAATTCAATACTAAAATTACGTTCAGAATTACTTCGTTACCCTAAAAATAAATTTATGATAGGGGGTATATTAAGCAAAATAAAAATTGTAAGAATTGACCCTTTTATAATAGTAGTAATAGATATATGCTAGTTACTGGTCATGAACACCACTTATATTTTGATCATTTTAATATAACTTTTTTTTTTCTTCGTTATTAGTCTTTATTTTAATACCTAAAAAAAATATCATTATATTAAATAAATTACATAAAAATCAAATTTTGATTTGTTTTTTTTATAACTCTTTTTATCCCCTATACCCATGTGGTAAGATAACCGACACATGTTTCAAGAAAAACAAAATAGAAAAAAGTAAAAGTAAAAGAAAGTGGAAAAATTAGACCAAAAGTACGAAAATAATAGAAAAAGTGAAGGGAATCTTTTCATTGTCCTAAACATGTACTCCATCTGTCCTTTATTTCTTTACAATAATACTATATCGAGACGTTTTTTATTTATTGACCATTTTTATTTTGGGACGTAGATCTCACAATTATTTTATCACTTTAACATTTTAATATTTTACTTTTTAATACTTTAATACCATTAAAAATATTAGTTGAGCCCATAATTATTCCACTTTAACACTTTAACGCTTAATTTATTAATATATCATCAAAATATATTAAATTTTGTGATAATTGGAGGACCGATGGAGTAATAATTACATTGATGTGGGGGACATGGTATTATTATTATTATTATATTTTTTTTAATTCAAGGGATAAAGAAAAAATTAATGGAGATTCTATAATAAAGGTTAATGGAAAAAAATAATTTGCAGTTGCGTCCGTTCTTGAGAATCTTGAGGGTAGGGATCTAATTTTCCATAAGCTTCGTCCCACTTTATTGATCTCATAGATTGAATATATGTAAAGTATAAAATATTATTCTGAGATTAATAAAGTGGGACAAAGAGAGTAATAGATTCGGTGCATAAGAAGAAGAAGAATGATAAGCCCATAAACATATATGGTCCAATTGAGGCCCAAATGAGGGTGAGCCCAAAGGGATAGGAGTCGGTTGTTAGGTCTTTTGTCGTGTTTTGTTCTAGGTTTCCCCAAGGCTTAAACCAGTATATATGGTAGCCATTTGTTTGTAAAGAAGTAGCTATGAAATTGGATTAACTTTTCTACTTTTCTTTTGTTTTGGGAGTCAAGGCCGCTCGAAGTGCCTCTGTTTTACATATTTAGTTGTATCAATTGGTGCTTTCCATTGAGAGATTGAATATATATTAAAAAAAATAAAAATGGGAGACTCATCTGAGATCTTGGCAGCAAATAAAGCTCTGTAGATCCAACTTGAAGGACAGATCCAGGCCACTAACACAACATTTCAAGAATTGGCCCGTTCAGTGGATGCTCGTTTTGCTGCTATACACCACAACCCGACAGAAAATCCTTTCAGACAGCCGGGACATCAAAATGGGAACCAAGGGGACAATGAGATCTCGCCGATATTACGTTCGATGAAGATAGATGTGCTGAAGTTCGACGGCACTGATCCCCAAGGATGGAATTTTTTAGTGGAGGAGTTCTTCGATTTTCGCTCCACACCGGACCATATGAGGCTTCGAATCGCATCTTTTCACATGGAAGGAAGAGCAGCTGCTTGGTTTCAATGGATGAAGGCGAACAACCTTCTCACCACATGGACGGAGTTCCTAACGAGCCTTAAAAGTCGATTTGGATTGTCTCCGTACAACGATCCTCAAGGGATACTTTCCAAGTTGTCTCAAACATCTATTGTTGCTGAATTACAATCCTCTTTTGAAGATCTTATGAATCAGGTAACTGGAATTCCTGAATCGCTCCTCATTAGTTTTTTTATCACTGGTCTTCGATCTGATATTCGGCGAGAGTTAAGCTTCGCTCGACCGCCGTCGCTCATGGAGGCTTTTGCCTAGCACGGGCATTTGAGGCAAAAGTCGAGGAGTCACGTGCTGATCTGAAAATGGGCCTAGGGTGGAGTCCAAGTGGGTCGGGCCCTACTGCGCCTTCATCTTCTGGTGGGTCTAGCCCAAGTGCTAACTCAACTTTTAGGCCCAAAGCTCGGCCCAATTTAGCAATTCAAGTGCCCCAATCAGCAAACACACCATCTTCCCTACTCATCAAACGCTTAAGTCATGCTGAGATTATAGAAAAATGAGAGAAGGGGTTATGCTACAACTGTGAGGAAAAGTGGTCAGTAAATCATCATTGTAAGGGAAAATATCTCCTCTTATTAGGAGATTACGATGAAGAATCGCCAGTAGAACAAGAGCACATATGCAAAGAAAGTTGTGAAGAGCCCATGGGCAATATCTCGAGCCTACTCTCCTTTGCTAGCAGCGGAAAACCACGGTCTCTTCAGCTTACGGGGCGAATTGGAGGAAAAGAATTTCAAGTTCTCATCGACAACGTATCGACACACAACTTTATGCGACCCAACTTGGTTGAGGAATTGCAGCTTCCTATTGCGGCAATTC
Source organism: Mentha longifolia (assembly GCA_001642375.2). Lineage (NCBI taxonomy): Eukaryota > Viridiplantae > Streptophyta > Magnoliopsida > Lamiales > Lamiaceae > Mentha > Mentha longifolia. The sequence goes on from CM038111.1 coordinate 669,244, forward strand.
AAGCTTTCCGCATCTTTGTTGGAAATGGAGATTATCTAACTTGTTGCCAAATTTGCCCACAGGTACTAGTAGAATTACAAGGCAACTCTTTTAATATTGATTTACATGTTCTACCCATTGAGGGACCTGGTATGGTGTTGGGAGTACAATGGCTACAAACTCTTGGAAAAGTGGTGCATGATTATTCTAATCTGCAAATGGAATTTATTTGGGATGGAAAGAAAATATTGCTTGCAGGAGATGCTCGGTTGCGGAATCTAAAGAACAACCGGGTAGAAGCTCGAAAGTGGATGCGACAAGTTGCCAACCAAAAACGTAGAGAATTTGAACTTCAACCTGGTGATCTTGTTCTTGTTGAGCACCATCCTCATCGGCAAACTTCTCTTGTAGGGTGTCGACTTACTAAGTTATCTAAACAATATTATGGCCCATTTTATATGAAAGAAAGGATAGGACGGGTCGCCTATCGTCTTAAGTTGCCGGAGAGTAGTAGGATTCACCTGGTATTTCACATATCGGTCTTAAAGCCATTCCGAGCAAGTGAGAAGGCATGGCAGCCCATTTCAGTTCAACTGCCTGAGAAAGCGGTGTGCGCGAGACGTACTTTTCCTCTTGTGCACCTTGAGGACAAGGTGGCTTCATTGGGTGGGAGAGATGATAAGCCCATAAACATATATGGTCCGATTCAGGCCCAAATGAGGGTGAGGCCAAAGGAATAAGAGTTGGTTGTTAGGTCTTTTGTTGTGTTTTGTTCTAGGTTTTCCCAAGGCTTAAACCAGTATATATGGTAGTCATTTGTTTGTAAAGAAGCAGCTATGAAATTGGATTAACTTTTCTACTTTTCTTTTGTTTTGGGAGTCAAGACCGCTCGAAGTGCCTCTGTTGTATCAAAGAAGGAGGTTGCCTGGATCCACAGACAAACCATTTTAACAAATTTCTCATTGCTTAACCATGGGAACACCATTCTTCTTTAATTTTTCTAAAAAATAATTCATACTACTTCCGTCCTGCTTGAAGTGGCTTGTTATTTATTCAAATGGGTGGTATAAAATAATAAAACATTCCACTTCGAGCGGGACGAAGGTAGTATTATATAACTACTATGAATAATGAATCTAATCTTAATAAATTATTAATTTATTCTAAATTAAATTATTTTATTGTAGATTTTTCTTTTTTCGAAGTTATAAGATAACGGATTGGTTTTGTTCATTTCCTTGTTATAGATGATTAAATATGTATTTTGTATTCTTTAATGCATATCCACTAATGTTTTAATTTTATTCGAATGATTTATTCTAATTGATAATATTAATATTCTAATAATATATTATATTGATAATACTAAGGACATAATAGGGAAAACAAATTTTGTAAATAAAACACTTTTATAATAGTATATATATCGATAGATATATAGATATAGATAGATATATATAGATAAAATTTGCTATATTATAATAAATTATAATAATTTATAACTAAAAAATAAATATTTTAAAAATAACAGTATACCATAATTTTGGATTTATGAACCATTTGACCTAATAAAATTAAAATTAAATATTATAAAAATAATTTTGAACCTTAATTGGTTGAGTGAACCCTAAAAAAATAATTATAAAATTAAACTAAATCATTATAAATTAAAATAGAATAATAAAAATATATAAAACTAGTTGAAATAAAATTTAATACTCCCTCCGGCTCAAGATTCGTGAGACCTTTCTTTTTGGCATTTTCAGCACGTATTTCCACGCTTCTCGTTGATGAGTTTTAAAATGAATTTTTGAGATATTTTCTTTTTACGGTAAAAAGAAAATATCTCAAAAATTCATTTTAAAACTCATCAACGAGAAGCGTGGAAAATGCGTGCTGAAAATGCCAAAAAAAAAAGTCTCACGAATCTTGAGCTGGAGGGAGTATACAATTGTAACATTTAAATGAGGACATGGAATACCAAGTGGAATACGATCCGAGCGTTGACAAAGTCTTCGCCCAACATTAGGTACAATCCAATCAATACCAGTGGGGTCCAGAGGAAAAGGCCAATTAGCAAGTCAATTTAGTACTCCTTCCGTTTTTTATTTCTTGACATTAATACTATATCGGGACGTCTTTCATTTCTTGATCCTTTTTATTTTGGGACGTAGACCCATAATTACTTATCACTTAACACTTTATCATTTTATTTTTTAACACTTTAACACTTTAATACCATTAAAAATATTAGCTGGGCCCACAATTATTTTACTTTAACACTTTAACACTTAATTTATTAATATATTATTAAAGCACATTAAACTCCATACCCAGAATTTTGGGTCAAGAATTGGAGGACGGAGGGAGTATTAGCCAGCCGGTGTGATGTTAACATATTCATCACTCTACATATTTACGTATGTGTATTAATTTTCGATAGTTGTACTTAATCGTCTAATACTCTGTAAACTCAAGAAAAAAAGAAAAAAAAGAAAAAAAGTACTGTAGTAGTATTTATTCTCCAGAGAAGTTGTGGGTCTCTACATGAGAAGAGGAGGAGGAGGAAGTTTCTTGTTTGGGAATTACATTTGAAAAGATGAATGGCTTAGGTGGAATTTGAATGGAATGAAGAGTTCCTTCTAACATCTCCACAACCTTAGATATGGATGGCCTTTCCGAAGGAATTGTCTGAATACACCAAAATCCAATCAACATCATTTTCCTTCTCCTTTCTTCTTCCTCCTCTATCATCATCAACTCATCGTCTAAATTACTAGTAACATCAATTATCACCTGCTCATAGATTTCATCTTGAAAATAATTTTCACTCGACTCTAACATCTGTGTTCCAACAATTTTTCTAGCGCCAACCATTTCAAGAAGTATCATTCCATAGCTATAGACGTCAGATTTGTGAGAAACGCCTCTGAATTCCTTGAGAATACTTCCGGTGCTATATACCCAGCTGTGCCTCTCGTACCGAGCACTGACACCACACTCTGCTTCTTCTTGCAGAGCTTGGCAAGCCCGAAATCCGAGATCTTCGGGCAGAGGTCTTCGTCTAAGAGAATGTTCTGAGGTTTGATATCGAAATGAACAATCCTGGTGGTGCAACCCGTGTGCAGATACTCTAAACCTCTAGCAATTCCAACTGCAATCTCGTAAAGTTTATTCGAATCTAAGATTCCATCCCCATTATTTCCAAGAAACTTGTCTAATGATTTGTTGGGCATGAATTCATAAACTAAAGCACTCTTGTTTCGCTCGTGGCAAAATCCCAAGAGAGTGACAATATTGACATGGGAGGTTCTGCTGATGCTAGCTACTTCATTGATGAATTCTTCGCCATTGCTATCCATCTCACTCAAAATCTTGACTGCAACAAGTCGACCATCGGGTAGCGTACCTTGGTACACACTGCCGAATCCTCCCTGACCAAGCTTGTCACTCAAGGATTTGGTCATTTTCTTGATTTCTGAATATCTGTATCTCTTTGGAGCCAGAGCTCCGTGTTGGAGCAGAAGATTCTCTACGTCTTGATTGGATTTCCTATTTGGAGACGATTGCCGTCTTTTGAGAAAGATGCATACGGCAATGGCGATTATAACCACGCCACTGATCACACTAATTGTAACAACTGCAGAATATATATAAAATAAAAGGGTTACATTACACGAATTGAAGCTGCAGCGATGCGCATAAATAAACAAGGATTATTAATTTACTTGTGATCATTTCCTTAGCATGTTTTTTCCCTGCAAGAAGAAGAAAAGGGTAAAACCATTACTCGTACCCCAGAAGTATTTAATCAGATTCAGAGCCAAATATCGATTCATAAATTAAGTACCTGATTTTCTTTGTTGAGGATTGTTGCCGGAGCTATAGCAGGAGGCCTCCCTTTAAAATTAAACTAAAGAATATTAATAATTAATATATACTTTCTCTGTGCAAGCGATATTGAGTCTTTGTGTATTCATATGAATAAACAAAACTTCAATATCGTTCGGAGAGAGGGAATAGTATTATTCTACTACTAATATTAATAGAATAACTGATAGGATATGGCCCAGCTACTAGGCCCAAGTTCCGGCCCAACATAGTTGGACCTCGGTAAATAAGCTCGGCCTAGTTGAGCTCGGCCCACTGAAAGGCCCAGAAGACACTACGGCCCAACCCAACAGCGCAACCCAAGAGCATAGAAGCTCGGCCGACCCACGATCTTCAACCCACGCTCTACAACCCACGACTGCTGAGGTGGTACCCCATGACCTCGACCATAACCGCCACGACCTCGGTTGTAACTGCTGTTGTACACCTATAAATAGTGATGCTAGGATAGATTGAAGGGGGAACATTCTGTAAACTCGAGAGCAATTATACTCATTACTTTATCCGTGGACGTAGATCAAACGAAAAGATCGAACCACGTAAAAACTCTTGTGTTCTTACAAACTTTCCCTATCGTACAAACACTCAAAAACCTACGACCGATCACTGGCGCTGTCTGTGGGAAGTTCTTCTTGTGAAACCGATCAAAGTTGTTGAGAGAAACGATGGTGAAACAAACTCGCTCAACCGCCGCCGCCACCGCTACTGCCGCCAAGGCAAAACAGCAACAAACTGATCCGGTCACCAATCCACCTCATAATGAGGAGGCCGACGTGAGTCGAGCTCGGCACACCACCTCCCAAGTCCATCTTGAAGAAAACCCTGCTGTCCACCGAACTCCTGAAGGTCATTTGGAGGACATCTCACTAGATCAGCCTGGTGATTCGATTGGCAGCGGTGACCAAGGACAAAGCGGTCGCCGACGTGGAAGCGCCGCACTCCAACCCGAGCTTGGAGATGCACTAAAGGCGTACTTGGACCTCCACGAATAAGATTTTTGCAAGTTCGTGGATTAACATCGGCAACGAAGTCAGCATGGAGAGGACGAAGCCGAACCATCACATCGGCGGTCCCCAAGTCTCCAGATCGTTGGGGGCAGGATGGCCGAACTTTCCCGAAGGCGAGAAAATAATAATCGCCGTGGGAACAACCGCGCCTCACCGCAACGCGGATCAATGTCACCTCGTCAAGACGCCACTCCACCTCGGCGTGACGAAGGAAACGGTTATCAGGGGAGATTCACTATTTATGGTCGAATCTCGACCCCCTTCACTAATAGGATACTCTATACTCCCCTCTCGTCGACGTATAGAGTACCTCCTATCCCACCTTAAAACGGGTCGCAAGACCCCATCAACTTCCTATCCCGGTTCCAGTATAACATGATGAACCAGGGGCTTGCCGAAGACATTTACATGTGTAAAGTCTTCCCCGAACTGCTAGTGGACAACGCTAGGAGTTGGTTCGACAGCCTGCCTAATGGCAGCATAGGGTCTTATGCCGACCTACTCGACGCCTTTGAGCGTCGCTTCTTTCAAAAGGCTGAAGCCAAAATCAGCCCAGCACAGCTCTTAACTTTAAGACAGGGGCGAGGAGAAACGATCAGTGACTTTTTGGCCCATTTTTACAATGAAAGCCTTAAAGTCGACCGCCTCTCCGACGACGTGCTTACCTCGGCATTTCAAAATGTCATTCAGTCCGGGACTCTCTTTAGAGAGCTCGTAAAAGCACGCCCAACGACTTCCAGGCAATTATGGAGGATTGCTGATACATTCGCGGAGGCAGATGAGGCCGATCGAAAAAAGCGAGCTGCAGATCGACCTGAAAACAATGAGAAGAAGAAGGAGCGCAACGACCCCGGGCAAGGTCGACGAAGTGCCCTTGAAAGGTTACAGCGAGGACCGCTCGAGTCCCGCCTAGGACCTCAGCCCAACCAAGACCGAAGTCAGTACACACCGCTGACAAAGTCTAGGGCCGAAATATATGAGCTTCATGCGAACTTGTTCGAGAAGCCGCCACCTCTGTCCCGAGGAGGATCGAAATGCCGATCCAAAGAAAAATACTGCAAGTTTCATAATGACTACGGTCATGAAACCGAGGATTGCAGGGACCTCAGCCTCGAACATTGAGCACATGGTACGCGACGGTACCCTTAAACTGTACCAAAGTCATAACCAACAAGAAGCCCGACCTCAAGGGAAGGGCAAGAGAAAGAAAAATAGGGGAGGCAACAACTGCGCCCCCCATCACGACAAGAGACCGAAGCGCGATGATGAGGATGAGGACGAAGACCAGCCTCAATACGATGCGGTCATAACTGCCATCATCGGACTGCCCGAAGGCTCGACGAGGTCATCGTTGAGAGCCGAGGCCCGGAGTCAACAACGAGAAGAACCTGCTAGAAAAGGTTCAAAAAGGATGAGGTCGTCACCTTTTCCGGCGATGACCCAGTCCCCAATGCTGTACCTCATCAAGATGCCACAATAATCGAGGCCGTAGTGGCCAACAAATTAGTCCACCGCGTATTCATCGATAGCGGAGCCTCCGTGAGTGTGCTCTTTAAGGACTGCTTTGATAAGCTCGATATCGAAGAAGCACGTCTACGGCCAGCACCCATGCCGCTAAAAAACTTCACACAACAAGAGACAATGACGGAAGGCATAATTTCACTGCCCGTGACAGTTGGAAAAAGCCCGTTGTCCACTACGAAGATAATCCACTTCTTCGTCGTAAAAGCCAGCTCCCCCTATAACATCATCTTAGGAAGGGATTGGCTAATAGCAACGAAGGCGATCTGCTCGGCCTACCACCTGACGATCAAAATTCCGTCTAAAAACGGAGTGATCACACTTTGGGGAAACCAGCAGCAGGCCAAGGAGTGCATGCAGGTCGCACTCTGAGGTGCTAGTAATCAGCACCCCCAAGCATAGCAACTATAGAACCTCGAAGAGGTGGAGTCGACGTCGCCTCTACCCGTCGAGCCGGTTGAAGACATCACTTTGTACGAAGACGACCCTGCCAAGGTCGTCAAAGTAGGGTTCGTTGGTGAAAACGAGCTCCGAAGTCAACTTATCCGGCTACTTCGGGAATATAGAGATGTCTTCTCTTAGTCACCGCTAGACATGACCGGGGTGGCACCAAGTGTCATCACTCATCACCTCAACATCGATCCACAGGTGAAACCAGTTCGGCAGAAGCAGCGAGCCTTCGCAGCCGAAAGAAATCAAGTGATCCATGACGAGGTTCGGCAACTGCAAAAGGCCGGTATTTTATTCTAAGTAAAATATCCGACCTAGTTGGCAAACCCCGTGATGGTAAAAAAATAAGGAGGCGGGTGGAGGATGTGTATTGATTACACTGACCTCAATAAGCACTGCCCAAAAGACTGCTACCCCCCTCCCTAACATCGACAAAAAGGTCGAAGCTCTTGTTGGTCACAAGATGTTCAGCTTCTTGGACCTATACAAGGGATACCACCAAGTCCTCATGAACGCTGAGGACGCGCCAAAGACCGCCTTCGTCACAGACTTCGGCGTCTACGAGTACAAAAAGATGCCTTTCGGACTGAAAAATGCTGGAGCTACATACCAAAGGATGGTCGACAAGATTTTTGAAGCCCACATCGGTAGTATTGTCGAAGTGTATGTAGACGATATAGTCGTAAAAAGCAAGAAAATCTCCACTTGTGTAAACGACCTTAAAGTTGTTTTTAGCCTAATTCGTGAAGTGAATCTAAAATTAAACCCAGAAAAGTGTACTTTTATGGTCCGATCTGGAAAATTTCTAGGGTGTTGGGTCTCACGCGAAGGTTTAAAGGCTAATCCATCAAAAGTCTGAGCCATCCAAGAAATGCAAGTGCCGAAGTCAATCAATGACGTGCACAAGCTGACGGGTTGCATAGCCGCACTAAGTCGCTTCCTATCTAAGGCCGCCGAGAAACAACTCTTGTTCTTCAAGATATTAAAGAAGGCGCCAAGCTTCGAATGGAACGACGAGCACAAAAAGGCTTTTGACGACCTCAAGAAGTACCTCGCAAACCTCCCCATTTTGTCTGTACCAAAAGAGGGCGATGTCCTCTTCCTATACCTCGCTGCTTCGGACGAGGCAATCAGTGCAGTCCTGGTACGAGAAGAAAAAGGTCGTCAGCTACCTGTCTATTTCATAAGCTGAGCCCTAAAAGGACCGGAGATGAGGTATCAACCTTTGGAAAAGGTAGCACTTGCATTAGTGAATGCAGCGAGAAGACTTCGACCGTACTTCCAAGCACATCCAATACAAGTGCTAACCGACCTCCCACTTCGGCAAGTGCTTACAAAACCGGAAGCGTCCGGGCGAATCGCTAAATGGGCTGTAGAACTCGGTAAGCACACGATTTCCTTTATACCTCGCCAAGCCATTAAAGGGCAAGCCTTGGCCGATTTCCTAGTAGAAGCCAAGTTCACGGACGTTCAGTAGTCCGCCACACCTACTGAAGATAAATCAAAGGCCGAGGCACCGAAGTCACCACCACAAGACTGTTGGAAGGTCTACGTGGATGGGGCATCAGGCAACAAAGGAAGCGGAGCCGGAGTCTTACTCATCAGCCCGGAAGGAAATGAGACCACCTATTCACTCCGGTTCAACTTCCCGACCACAAATAACGAAGTGGAGTACGAAGCTATAATTGCTGGACTTCGTCTAGCCCAAGCTCTCCAAGTACAAGCCATACAGGTTCACAGTGATTCTCAAGTTATAGTGAGCCATATGCTAAGCAAGTACGAGGCCAAGGGTGAACGAATGAAAAAGTACCTCCAAGCGGCCAAATGCCTACAACAAAGCTTTTCATACTTCGAATTGGTGCGAATACCAAGGGGAGACAATGGCCGACCCGACGCACTAAGCAAACTCGCGTCGTTGTCAACAACCTCCCCGGTAGAAGAAATACAACTCCGAAGTATTGATGAAGCCGAGGTCAGTGTAGTAACTGAAGATGGACCGAACTGGATGACTCCGCTTCGCAGCTACCTAGGGAGTGGCGAACTCCCATCTGATAAGGTCGAGGCCAGGAAGCTCCTGGCTAAATCTACCAATTACGTCCTAGAGCAGGATGTGCTGTATAGGAAATCATACCTCCAACCTCTCCTGAGATGTGTGGGGCCGAATCAAGCGAACTACGCATTGCGCGAAGTCCATGAAGGCTCCTGTGGCAGTCACATTGGAGCCCGAGCCCTATCCAAAAAAATCATAAGGTGGGGGTACTATTGGCCAACCATGCTCCAAGACGCTATCGACCTCGTCAAACAGTGTTCGAAGTGCCAAATCCATGCGACGGTTCCAAGGTTGCCACAAACCGAACTGGCCAGCATGCAGAGCCCTTGGCCGTTCATGCAGTGGGGAATAGACATTGTCGGCCCGTTCGAAAAAGCTCCCGGCCAACTACAATTCCTCATTGTGGCTATCGACTACTTTACGAAGTGGGTGGAAACCGAACCACTGGCACGGATCACAAGTAAAAATGCCCTAAACTTCGTTTGGAAGAACATCGTTTGTCGTTTCGGCATACCTCACGTCCTTGTCTCAGATAATGGAACCCGGTTCACAGACAGGACGTTCAGAGAATGGTGTGACGAACTCCAAATCCAACAAAAGTTCACCTCGGTAGCCCATCCTCAAGCGAATGGTCAAACCGAGGTTACGAACCGAACGATAGTTAAAGGGTTAAAAACTCGCCTCGGTAAGGCCAAAGGAGATTGGGCTGCCAACTTACCCCAAGTCCTATGGTCATATCGAACCACCCCCCGGACATCACACGGTGAAACACCATACAGCTTGGTGTATGGAACCGAAGCGGTGATCCCGGTAGAAATCAGTTTGCCGAGCCCCCGGACACTTAACTTCGCAGCCCAAGATAATAAAGAGAGACTTCGAACTAACTTGGATTTGCTAGAAGAAAAACGGGAACAAGCCTACATACAAGAAGCTCGATATAAACAACAAGTAGCTCGGTATTATAATAACCGGGTGAAGCATCGGCAGCTCCAAGTAGGTGACTTCGTACTTCGGAATAATGAGGTCAGTAAGGTTGAGAAGCTCGGCAAATTAGAAGCCACCTGGGAAGGACCATACCGAGTTCAAGAAGTCCTCAGAAAAGGGTCGTACAAGCTCGCCCAATTATCTGGTGAGCCTATACCCCGTACATGGCACATTAATCACCTAAAGAGATACTTTGTATAAATGGAGAAGTGTCCAAAATCATTTAGGTCGTAGGAGTCAGGTTATTTTGTTTAAATTTGTCTTATTTTTTACTTCATTTAAATGAATTTTATTTATTTTTCATTCACTTGTTTATATTTTTTTTTCGCATACATTTTGCACGTCTCTCTCTCATTTATACTGAGTATCTTGATTCTAAAATCCTGACGAGGATAACATAAACTCCACTTCGGAGTAACACCTAAACGCGCGTAAGGGGACCACCCCTATCGGTAAATTCGACAAATAAGGAACCTGAAAGCCTTAACTTCGTTCTCGAACGAAGTGGCTAACTAAGCCTAAACTTCATTTTTTGACGAAGTGGCTATCTAATGCCTAAACTTCGTCTTCAGACGAAGTGGTTAACTAAGCCTAAACTTCATTTTTTGACGAAGTGGCTATCTAATGCCTAAACTTCGTTTTTTTACGAAGTGGCTATCTAATGCCTAAGCTTCGTCTTCAGATGAAGTGGCTAACTGGAAAGCCTTAACTTCGTCCTCAGACGAGGTGGCTATCTACAACCTTAACTTCGTTTTTTGACGAAGTGGCTACCTAACACCTAAACATCGTCTTCAGACGAAGTGGCCAACTGAAAGCCTTAATTTCGTCACCAGACGAAGTGGCTACAAGCTAGCTACCTTTGTTTAAAACAAGGGGATCTACCTTAGTTAAAAACAAGGATGAAAGCTAAAATACAAGTACAAAATTTCCGTTTTATTTGAATGGATAAAAATGTACAATTATTACATTAAGAAGACGAGGAACCCGGAGGTTTTGGCTGACTAAAGCTGAGTCAATCTCTAGCAAAGTCTCTACCAGAATTAAAGTTCAAAATATCGTCTATGCTCATCCTGCCTCTACCTCGTCCGGGAGCCGAACATCCTACCTCTACCTCGAACATTTTGGCTCGCTCAACCCCGACCTCATCCAGGTGCCAACCGCCGCTCTTGACCATAAATTTCTCGAGAATGGCGGGTGACAATCTTCGGATCCGGGTCAACAGACCTCGAAGATTCACCCTCCAAAAATTCTTTTGAAGTACAGTCGAGCAACCTCAGATCCGGACCACGGGAAGTTGAGGTCGACAATTCAGCCTCTAGAGACAGACGTCGCTTCAACTTCGGAAAGCGATCAAGGACAATCTTGTAGACGCTTGCCACATGGATGAGTTCTTCAAATTCGTCCTGAACTTGCTAGGAATCCTTCCCATATTGATCCCTATAGCTTCGGGCAACGAGCCTAAAGTTCCTTGACTTTGCTATAGGACTCTGAAATGGTGGATCCCCCAGCTCAGTGAATAATAGCTTCGTACTCCGTATGCTCCTCGACTATAACTTTGCAAGTCTTGAGGTCGTCCCGAGCTTGTTCGTACTTGTCATCAAGCTCCACATACCTCGCATGCATCTCATCAAGCTTTTCCAGAGCTGCCCGAAGTTTCACCTCGGCTTCTATCTCGATGTTATCAGCTCGTTTCTTCCAATCCGAAGCATTGAGCTCGGCTACTTCAATAGCTCGGCGAAGCTCGGATATTTCTTTAATGAAGTGGGAAGCATCGAAAAAATCAGGAGCAGACTACAGAATAAATACAAGCAAAGTTTACCAAAAAGCCTTTTTATTATATAATAGCCGAACACGGCGAATGAGACGCCACCCTAGTGGTGATGATGTACAAGGCTACAAAAAAAAAAAAAGAGGTAAAGAAGCAAGAAAACCGTGAAGTGTCAATTGACTCCATCACGATTTTCTCCTTCTAGGCCGACCTCGGGTTCGGCATCCGGCTCATCGGGGTCGGCGCATGCAGGCTCCTCGGTGGTCTGTGTAGCCTGCTGCTTCTGTAGGTCGGCGATGACCGTCTCCAGGAGATCGTACCTGTCAACAGGACTATCGCCGGATAACCCCTTCATTGAGCGGGCTCCTCTGTGTAGCGAACTGCTCAACCACCGGGATAGAGGAAGTGTGCTCAAAAAGCACCCCGGCAAAGTCCTGCAATGCCTCCTCCTCCGACGTGATAGCATACCCGTACTTGGTTTTGTCCAAGTCCGGGATGTCGGCGGCGATATCATCAAGCACTGCTGAGACGATCGGGGTGCTCAAGGCACTCGCCAGCTGAATGGCCATACGGGAGAAGTGCTTAGACCGGAAGACGCGTTCCACCATAGCACAGAACACGTCACCCTGTCCAGCAACCACCCCAGCGACTTGGGTCTTCAGCCGACCCACTTTTGCCTCCAGATCGGCGTTCCTCTTCGTCGCCTCTTCAGCGACAACCAAAGTTGCCGTCTCTCTCTCCACCGCTGCCCGCGCTGCGGCCTCGGCGACGGAAATCTTTGCCTTCAGCCGATCTTCCACCGCCATGACCTCAGCGTTCACTTTCTGGAACTTGGCCACTCCACTTCGGATGAAGTTCGCCAAGCCCTGCAGCCCGTCCAGAGCCACTTCGGCTTCCTACAAAAGAAGAGGAAGGAGAGTAAATTATTTTTCGTTCAATCCCAACAAAACTAAAACTAACTCCTGTTCCACACTTACCTCGGGAAATGACATCTCCCGTGCGCCTGAGGTCGGGCCACTCTCGACAATGGTTACTTCGTCATCAAACGGAAGTACTATCTGCCGAGGTCGTCGACCCACCAATTCCAATGGTGGGGAACCAATGAAGGGAGCCTCAGGCTCCGAGCTCACCGACGCCGACCTCCTCAGGTCGAGCGTCCTTTCCGAAGATGCGGCCGAGGTCCCCTTGTCCACCACGGAGGAAGAGGGCTTCTGCCTTTTCCTTTTATTCTTATTCTGCAAAGCAGCTTGGAAAGCTTGGGCATCCACTGCAAACAAGAAATGAACGATATCAATATAAACGAAGTGACTACGAAACATCAATCAGTGAAGCAGAGCCTCACCCAAATCCGCATTGGACATGGAGTTATATGGGCTTAGCCCAAAATTTGCGAGCTCGGCCTCGGCATAATTCCTCTCAATGAGGCTGAGGTTTACTAAGCTCGTCTCAAGCTCACCGGTTGGCTTCCCAGTGTCTCGAGGTGCGAACTTATCCTTAGTCCAAGGATATAATGGCACACCCTCACACCGGCAAAAGAAAAATTTCTTCTGCCAGTTCGGCACCTTCGTGGGCGTCCCTAGCTTAAACTTATTTACAGGGGAAAGGTATGCCCACCCCGTCGGACCTAACTTCGGTCTAAAAAACCGAAGAAAAGAATCCACCGCGGGAGTCCCCCCACGACGCTGACCTCGACACAATAGCCGATGACCTGCTTAATTGAAGGCGGTGCCAACTGACCTATTGCCAGTTGGAGTTCGTCTAAGAGCTTGGTAAAAAAAAGGATTTAAAGGAAATCGCAAACCGAAGTGAAGATAATCTTCGTAAACAGTAAAAAAACCGACCGGAGGCGAACTACCCCTATCCTCCTCCCGTGGTAAGAGTAATTCTACCGACTCAGGAAAAACAAAAATGCGAGCCAACCCCTGCATATGCGATAAAGACATTGTAGAGGTAAACGACAAAGAAGCGTCCTAACCAACCAACGGCAAGAACTCGATTTCACGAATCCTCGGTGGCACGAGAGAACGAGTATGAACATTTAACCAGACCCTCGCCGGAAATACCCTAGACGGCGAGGGTAATATCTGTACACTAGCCCTACCGGAATCTACTTGGGGAGAAGAAGAGGCATCCATTTAGAGTAGAGTACTTACTTGTCAAACGTTTTTTCCGACTACAAATAACGGGATTTGAACTTGACGGCGGCGGCGATTGCAGAATCTAAATCTAGGGTTTTTCACTCTCGCTTAAATTGAAAATGGAGTGAAGGGGGAAAATGTTTACTACCGTACGTTGGAAGCTTTTATAGGCAAAGGTACGCCTTTTCAAATCCCGCCTCTTCGCCTGCTCCAATGAAAAAGCGACGCGTGTCCTACCTACCCTGACACCAACAGTCGCACCCTTCACATCACGAGTATTCGAGCTGGACCTCATCTAAACGAGGCGGAAAGCACTTCGACTTCGTCAAAATCCCGATTTCGACGGGGCAATGCAATTCAAGCTCGACCTCGTCTAAACGAGGCGGTACGCACTTCGACTTCATCGAAATCCAAATTTCGACGGGGCAATGCATTTCAAGCTCGACCTCGTCTAAAAGGTGTTATGAACTTCGACTTCGTCAAATCTAAATTTTGACGGGGCAATGCAATTCAAGCTCGACCTCGTCTAACGAGGCGGTATGCACTTCGACTTCGTCGAAATCCAAATTTTGACGGGGCAATGCAATTTAAGCTCCACCTCATCAAAATGAGGCGGTATGCACTTCGACTTCGTCGAAATTCAAATTTTGACGGGGCAATGCAATTCGTCGAAATACCAATTTTGACGGGGCAATGCAATTCAAGCAACAACACAGCACGCCACTACCCTACATCACTCGTCCTCACATCTTACTTTTGGGGGGGATGTGATAGGATATGGCCCAGCTACTAGGCCCAAGCTCCGGCCCAACATAGTTGGACCCGGCAAATAAGCTCGGCCTAGTTGAGCTCGGCCCACTGAAAGGCCCAGAAGACACTACGGCCCAACCCAACAACGCAGCCCAAGAGCATAGAAGCTCGGCCGACCCACGATCTTCAACCCACGCTCTACAACCCACGACTGCTGAGGTGGCACCCCACGACCTCGACCATAACCGCCACGACCTCGGTTGTAACTGCTGTTGTACACCTATAAATAGTGATGCTAGGATAGATTAAAGGGGGAACATTCTGTAAACTCGAGAGCAATTATACTCATTACTTTATCCGTGGACGTAGATCAAACGAAAAGATCGAACCACGTAAAAACTCTTGTGTTCTTACAAACTTTCCCTATCGTACAAACACTCAAAAACCTACGACCGATCAATAACACACCATAGTCTATACCTAGAAAAGATAAGTCGGAGGGAGGGCAGAAGGTGATGCAATAATCGGAGGGGGAGGTGCATGAGAAGAGGCTGGTGGCATCATCGAGGGGGTAGGTATAAGTAGTGGGGCACGCTTCCTTGAACACGCGCGAGTAATTCGTGGGCCCACACTGCTGTGGCCCTGAGTAATTTCCCGTACAGCAGTACTCTGCCGTTCCGAAAGCCGCGCACGGCCCCTGGCACGCTGCACCGCCGTGGGTCCTAAGCTCCGCAGGGCAAGCCTTGTTCACATCGCCGACACAGCCCGTAGCCTTGCAGCCGGATCCGCCACTAACAGCAGGCCTCACGAGCAGAGGCAAGTTGAAGCCGCTGACCAAGCTGACGTCGTAAAAGTCCATGGGAAATGACTTGGACGAAGCAGCGCGAACTCCGCCACCGTGAACGACGTCACGTCACCGGTGGCGCAGGCGGCGCCGCCGGAATCGTTGAAGATGCAGCCAGTTTTGCCCCAAACTCGGCCGTTCCACCCACTCGGTCTCTGGACGGTGACTGAGCTGCCGGCGGGCACCTCGTACTGTGCGCTCTGCTGCGTCACGTTGTCTAGAACCACCGGCCAAATCGGCTCCGAACATCTGTTCTCCATCGTGAATTTCGCAACGCCGCTAACTCATGCGGCTTCATCCATGGTAGAATTGCAGAAATAAATATAAATAAATAAATAAAAATGGTAAGGATTTTTTAGTCAGTAGCTGATGTAAAGTGTAGTACCTGTGCTGTAGAACACGTAGAGGAGGAAAACATTACGAAGCCATGGTTGATTTTGGTGTGCTGATTTCATTAATTAATTGGAAGACTTAGGGCATCTACAATGGGTTGGCTCTTGTTCATGTGGCATCAATAAGAGCCGGCTCTTATTTAATAATCCCTCCGTCCTCCATATTAGTGTGCTGAGAGAAACGGCATGCAGTTTAAGATAAAATTAGTGTAAAGTGGAAAAAATAAGATAAAGTAGGGAGAAAGTAGAAAAAGTAGATAGAAAGTGGAAAAAGTAAAAATAAAATAAGGGTGAATATATCTTTTTGCTTAGGGAATCTTTCCATATTTAGAATGCACACTAATATGAAGGACGTCCCAAATAAAAAAATATGCACACTAATATGAGGGACGGAGGGAGTACCATTATTGGGGAGCCCAAAATGGAGAGCTCAAGCTCTCATGCAAGAGCTCGGGCTCTAAATTGTTTCTAGGACGGGCGCGTGGAAGTCACTCACTTGAAGACCAATTATCTGGCCAGTGTTGTACACGCTCCAGCAATGGCGAGTAGAGCTGAAAAGTATTATCACTTCTCAGATTTATGTGCATTTCGCTTTTCTATTTTTTCCTTTTTGTTTTTTTCATTTTCTTTTATTCTTTCCTTTTCCATTTATTTTCATTCAATTCTCATCGATTGTGCATCTTTTTTCTTTTCTTTTTTTGTTGAAAGGGGCATCAATGTATTTTCATTTTCAATTATTTTGTTAAGTTGTGTACTTTAATCTGTATTTTTTTTCTCTAATCCATGTATTGTACTCCTTTGTATGATTATTTTCAAGTTTATGAACATTAGCTTCTTTTTTTTTCTCAAATAAATTATATTTTGAATACAATAAATAAATAAATTATTATTATTATTAATTATATATATTAAAAATAAGTCATGCAAAAAATAATAATTTAATTTAACACTATTGAAATTACTCACAAAATAAAATAAATAAATTATGTATATTTAATAATAATAAAATAATTGGCATTGATAAAGTGAGACCCAACAAATAGTATTAGAGCTCCAAAATTATAGCCTATTATTGTGAAAAATTTAAATTTTAAGTTCTTATGTACATGGCAATTTATAGAGCCCCAAATTGGACTCTCCATTGTAATTGCCCTTAGTATAATAATAATAATAATAATAATAATAATAAATACCGTTCGAACAAATGTGTATATTAATGACAGTAGCACGAAGAGAAGAAGAAGTTTGCCAGTTTGGGGCAGCCTCTGCATTAATGGACCACTCGAGAATTGAATGTCTGTTAATTAATTCAGTGGTGTTGAAAAGTCGGTCCATGGTTGACGTGTAAATTTCTTGAACGTAGGAATAACACTAAACAGATGTTTATAGGCTCTACCCGGAGCATAAATATAAGGGAAATAAAGAATAATTGACAAACCTTAAAAAAAGAAAAAGAATAACACAAAACATTATTTTTTATTTCGTTGAGTCGTTGTACAATTTTTTATTTTAATGAATCTTTATATTGTTATCTAAATCATTTTCTATAATTAAAATGTTAAAACATTTTTTTCTTTTCAGACACCGAGTCCTCATGCCTCTCTTTGTCACGTCTATATCACTCTGGTCCGGCCATGAGAACTAAAATGATAATTGATAGGATACGGCTTAACTCCCAAGCCCAAGCATCGAGTCCAATATAATTGGGTCCCGACAGTTAAGTTTGGCCAACGCAGCTCGGCCCAACTAAAGCCCTATGCAGCTCGGCCCAGTCAGCTCCAACCTACTTCAAAGAGACTTCTACACCAAGGCAACTCCTACATCGACTATAATTCAAGCTCCAAGAGATATAAAAGCTCGGTGTTTATCCAATAAAGGAGGAGATCAAGCCAAAGTGTCACGCCCCAGTTCACGAGGGAAGGCACGTATGCCGGGACGTGGCAAGGGGTTGGAATTAAGAAGCGGGGATAGAAAGGGGCTCATGGCTTGGGGATATTTAACCCTATTGTTAAGAAATTAAATACGGGATCGGGACCCACAGCATGAACTACGGGGTAGATAAATCATACTGCCCGTACCGGCCGCCTGTGTCTGAATACCCGTAGACATAAAATAATATAATATTTAAATACGGGATCGGGACATACAACTCAAACTATGGGGTTGGCTAAGCCGAACAACCCATGCTGGCCGACTTGTCTGAGTACCCGTAGTATATATATATTTCATGGTGTAAGAAGAATGTAGATATTTTATTTATAGATACTGAGTTGACCTAGGAAAATAAACATGGGGGGGGGGGTAGACTTTATTCATAGGCGTAGCGGAAGCTTTTATTTATTTCAATGTAGCAACAACAACAGTCCTCCCAATCTCCGCCTATTCCACCAGCTTCTTACTCTGCAAAACATTTGGAAAGGAATTGCAGGCTGAGTACTAATGTACCCAGTGGGCTTGTGCCAAAAACATTTTTCATAAAAATAATATCCATGATAATAAAGTATACATAGAAAGCTTTTGAAATCATTTACTTCCATGTACACAAAACCTCATTTTTCATGATTGCGCGCGCATGTGTATTACCATATTACTCTTATACTAATCCCGGGACCTTGCCACAGCCGGATCCCTTTTCATGATGGAGCCATAGTTTGGAGGCAATGAATATTTTATCCAGAGATTCTCCCCTCGAAGTTAGAATCAATTGGTGATCAACCCAACGATTTCTAACTGTGCGCACAGCCTCCCGGTTAGTGTGTGAGACCAACCGAAAGACCCGATCGCATACATTATAAGAGCATTAAACATGTAATAACACATTAAAATATTTTCATGGATAATCCTATTTTATCAGAGCTTACTAACTCAAATAATAATTTACAAGAATAAAGCCTCACCTGTAATTTGAAACAACCTTAAAAATAGCTTTCTCCTGTAGAGCCTTAAGTAAAGACTATTTCTTTAAAATTATATTATATAAAAGATAACGGGAGAGGGATGATCTGGGATAACAGAAACGAGATTTGTTGGTGAAGAAAATGAAGAACACTGCGTAGGCTTTTATAGGAAACGTTTAAGTTACTGCTCCCATCACTATTTCAATTAGTCACCAACTTAGATTTTGACACATAAAGCTATGTACAATACTCACTAAGCCTACAAGTATTAATAGGGTGCCACGTATAAGATATAAACAAGAGTCATGTAGTTCTAGCTAATAATAAACACACCTCATGCATTACTACATGCATGCACGTATTTCATATATAAAAATATGTTGTTAGATATATATTACTTAAGATATACTATAATTTAATATTTATATCTAGATATATACACTTCTAACATATTTACGTATATACTAGCTATGTGCATTATTCTTTTCAATGCAAAACCTAATAATAATAATAATAATAATAATAATAATAATAATAATAATCTACTTAGAAAACTTATTTTAACTATTTAAATTTTAATAAGAAAATTCGGGATATTACACAAAGAGTCCTAATAGGAAAAGACTTGTAAACCTAGTCGAATTCCTTGTGTAGATACTTATAAATAGGGGTTTAGAATAGATTGAAGGGGGAGGGAGAACAATCTTGTAATCACTACTCATACAAGCAATAAAGATCCATACTCTTTCCGCCCGTGGACGTAGATCTATTTCAATAGATCGAACCACGTAAATCTCTTTGTGTTCTATTTGCTTTCGTGTTTATTCCTTGTTAGTGCTCATTAATTACCTTACGAAAATAAGTTCGATCAATAACCATTATCGTCGAGTGCGGATTCGAGTCTTTGGTTGAGTTTTTTCGGCTTGGCTTCGTCGTTGCAGCAGTGGTGGTTCCGGAAGAATGTTAATAGCAAACGACGTCATTTGATACTTACGAAACGACGCCGTTTAATTTGCCGGCCGGAAAATTGAAGTCCACGCTCCCGACATCCACATAAGCGTTGCAGTTCTGATTTAGGGGAAAATTCAAAGTGTGGTAAAATTGAACACGAGCCAAAGTTCATGTATTTACAGAAAAAAAATTAAAAATTGATCATTAAAACAATATGTCAGACCTGGCTGGCGTACTTATTATTATTAATCAACCCAAGTTGATTTCGGTATGTATATTTTGCGTGAGAAGCGCTCCACTGCCCACAGCTAATGTGACGTACCACATAATGATTATGACTGAAAACTTAGAATATAATGAAATGAAATGAAACAAGCAATATTTTTTTCATTTTCTCTCATCACATTATGAGAATATTAATTAATTATGGTTTGCAGAGATAGTATTCATGAGTTTCCTGTGAAACAATCTGGAGAGCTTGTGAAACGGTACTCATGTCCGGACGTGAATAAGCATCATTTTGAAGGCATAATTTAATTATTACAGCCATCTGTTTTGCAAAAAAAAAAGAAAAATGATCATAATTATGAGATCTAAAATGCAAGGGAAGAGACTAATCAGCTAATTAAAGAAGTGATAAAAGGTGGTACCTTTTTTATTGGCTTGAGGGGGTAGTCTGCTTTGAATCTAGCATCCACAATCTCGTGTACCTTGTCTTGGAAAAGCCTCACTTTTGCCTGGTGCATGCCATATAAATTTTCAAGCTACAATAATCATACACAAAACAGCCATGTAAATTCAGACAATGCTTCATACCCATGACATGAAGTCCTGTTGCAGCTTCCGAGTGCTGTCAAATAGTTTAGTACTCCATCTGTCCATCTTATACCGTCCTATTTCAAATCGGGCACATATTTTTAGGAGACCTTTATTAGTTGTGGAACATGATGATTAGGGTAATAAGATAATCATTTAATTATAATTAATTTCTTAATAATTAAATTTCTAAATTTCAGGGCCTACTTAACTCAATATTTAATTTTTTTAATGATGAATAATTTATTATGTTCTAGGAAATAGTCAAGATCAATTGGACATCCCATTATAAAAAATATCTCAGTATAAGATGGACGGAGGGAGTACCTGTCAAGAGCTCAAGAAGAACCAAACCAAAACTGTAAACATCGCCTTTCGGAGATTGAGTAGCCCATGGACATCTACCACCAAAAATAAAAGCAATCAGTACAACCTCAGACAACTAGTTATCACTCACAAATATATATGCGTACGTGCTTACTCTGGTTCGTGACTAGTAGGACGGGGGGAAAAGCTCGGTGAAGTAACATAACGCTCACAAGAGCATGAAATCGGTGGATAAGGATGAGATATCTTAACAATTTCATTGTCAAAGAGTAAAAACATTTCTGGATCTGATGTCGCGATGGATCAACTCATTGTCGTGAATGTAGCATAATCCTCTAGCAACCCCAGCAGCGATTTTGATTCTTTGTGCCCATGACAAAGCAGGAACAGCTGGCTCCGACTCTAGTACAAGTCATTCATGCATAACAAACATCAATGACTTGTACAAGAATCGGAGCCATTGCAGTCTACTAAAGAATAAAGAGGAGGAACCAACCGTGAAGAATGGCATGTAGGGAGCCACGTGGAGAAAACTCATACACCAAGGCCCGCATGCGGCCATCCGTACAATAACCAAGTAGTTGAACCAGGTTCTCATGCTTCAGTCCAGATACTATAGAAACCTACAAGAACCTACAAATGTTAAACTAAGCAGCATTTTTTGTTGTATAGTTAGAGATTCGCTTCTAAACCTGTTCTATAAATGATCTCTCACATTCCTCCGACTTCTCAAAGAACCGTTTAATTGATGCATCCTGTCCATTTTTGAGAACTCCTCAGAATATAAGTTTGCCTCCGGATCCCTTAGCAATCAAATACTCGTGACTAAAAAAATGTGTGATGTCCTCTAGTTCAGCTAGTGGAATTGCGGGGACATAAATTGGCAGCTCGTCAACAGTATGATCCACTCCTAAGGCCCTTAGCTGCGTATCAACACTACTCTGTTTGTTCTCTATGGCAGTGCTAAGGATGGCGTTTGGCTCATCCATATCTGCTGATCCTGTTTAACCACACCCATACAAACTTCAATATTAGATATTTAGCAGTAGTTATTTGTATATATAGAGCTTGAAAAGTATTGGGCAAAATGAGCTCCCCCCCAGCTTATAAAGATCCTCACAGATAAACTCTTCTACCTCAACTTATATATATTTTCATCTTATAATGTCTACTGATATAGCAGGAGTAGTTATTTGTATATATAGAGAAGGAATTAATCACCTACGATCTCACCCCTCAAACCGGGGGCTACGATCTGGTCAGCTTTTCCGTTCCGAATTTTTTCTTGAGCCCACATACTCATACAGAGTAATCACCTTCATCAGCCATCGACCTCTTATCAAGTGCTGACGTCCCACTCAACGCTTCCAACAACACTACGCCAAAAGCATAGGTATCACTCGCCCTTGTAAGCCTGCCGGTAGTAAAATAACTCGGGTCAAAGTACCCGAACGAACCCTTCACGCTTGCGCTCACATAGCTCCGCAACTCGTCTACGCCTAAATGTTTGGCCAAGCCGAAATCGGAGACCTTAGCTCTGAAATTCTCATCCAAGAGGATGTTGGTAGACTTGACATCTCGGTGTATGATGGAGCAGCCGGTGTGGAGATAGTCGAGGCCTCGACCGGCTCCGATGCATATCTGAAGCCGTTGATTCCACGATAGATTTGTCGTCAGTTTGTAAAGATGGTCGGCCAGCGTTCCTTTGGCCATGTACTCGTAGACAAGAAACATCTCTCCATCTTCTCTGCAGTAGCCGATGAGAGAGATGAGATTGCGATGGCGGACCTTGGTGAGCGTTTCCATCTCCATGGCTCTGCCATGGAGATCGAGCTCGACGCCGCTGCCGTCGTGGCCCTGCTTACCTCTGATCGCCATAGATCCGGGCTCACTCGTATTACCATCACCCGGATCCATCTCCGGGTCAGGGATTTACAGGTTAAGATCTCTCACATTCATTCGGGAGGGCAATCACCCGGCCGACTACATGGCTTGCCTCGGTCATCGGCTTCAGACGATGACCACCTTTGATACCAGCTCAGCCTTGGGGTCTTTTTTGTCTCTGGTTAGAATGGACCAGCTTGGTTATCCTAATTTCAGATTGCACAGTTAAATTTTAGTGCACATTTTTTGTCGAGTCCCATTCTTTATCTGATTAACTCGTTTGTATATATGCCCCCTTGAGCAGGCTTCTATTTTGTAGGTGATTGAGTTGTACTTTGGAGGGTGAACACTTTTGGTTCATCCTCGCCACAAACTCTGTTCTCCCCGTAAGGGGTTGATTATATATATTATATATATATATATATATATATATATATGATGTTTCTTAAAAAAAATAAAAAGAAGAAAAAAAAAGTGGAATACGATCCGAGCATTGACAAAGTCTCCGCCCAACATTAGTTACAATCCAATCAATTCCAGTGGGTCCAGAGGAAAAGGCCAATTTGCAAGTCAATTTAGTATTAGCCAGCCCGTGTGATGTTAACATATTCATCACCCTACGTATTTATGTATGTGTATTAATTTTCTGTTGATCCTGTTTAACCACACCCATACAAACATCAATATTATATATTTAGGTTTAGGGGGTGTTTGCCAAACTTGAAAAGATCCTCAACTTATATATATTTTCATCTTATAATATTATACCGGATGCTACAGCTCTGCTCTTGAATGGCCAAAACTGGAATCTACTAGTTGCCATTCCTCTCCTCTCCTATTGTTCAAGGGCTAACTCGAGCTGTGCGACTGCTCGAGTCATTGTGATTCGTTTCTTCGGCTCGTAATGCAAACATCTTCTAGCAACCCCGACGAATGTCTTGAGGCAACTGTCCGAGATCTCGCCTCTCAAACCCGGGGCTACGATATGGTCAGCTTTTCCGTTCCTAATCTTTTCCTGAGCCCAAATACTCATACAGAGGTAATCACCCTCATCAGCCACCAGCCTCTTATCAAGTGCTGACCTCCCACTCAATGCTTCCAACAACACTACCCCGAAAGCATAAGTGTCACTCGCCCTCGTAAGCCTCCCGGTAGTAAAATAATTGGGGTCGAAGTACCCGAACGAGCCCTTCACGCTTGCGCTGACGTAGCTCTGCAACTCGTCCCCTCCTAGATGCTTGGCCAAGCCGAAATCGGAGACCTTAGCTCTGAAATTCTCATCCAAGAGGATGTTGGTAGACTTGAAATCCCGATGTATGATGGAGCAGCCTGTGTGGAGATAGTCGAGGCCTCGACCGGCTCCGATGCATATCTGAAGCCGTTGATTCCACGATAGATTTGTCGTCCGTTTGTAAAGATGGTCGGCCAGCGTTCCTTTGGCCATGTACTCGTAGACAAGAAGCATCTCTCCCTCTTCTCTGCAGTAGCCGATGAGAGAGACGAGATTGCGATGGCGGACCTTGGTGAGCGTTTCCATCTCCATGGCGAACTCTCTCTCCCCTTGGTTGGAATTCGATGCTAGCCGCTTTATGGCCACTGTAACGGACCCGTCGTCGTCGATGATGAGGGCTTTGTAGACTTTTCCGAATCCACCCTTTCCGATCACGTGGGCGTTACTGAAATCTCCGGTTGCTGACTGGATGTCGGCCAGTGAGAATAGACGACAGAGTGGCTGTTCAGCTGATGCCATGCTAGTCAGTCTGCCAATGCTTAATTTTAGGTGCTTCTTCTAACTTGAAATATGTTTAAAATAGTAGTAATATTTAAAATAAAATAAAATAAAACATATTTCGTCGAAAGTTCCTTTGACTTAATATGGACAATGTCAAATGGATCGAATAGGTTGCTCTAAAAAATTTAATCAAGCACTAAGATGAAACTCGCTAAGGATTATATATATTGGGTTGGGTCCTCCAGTAGGTTAGTATTGAAATATCAGTTGAAATCTACTTGGAATTTATTTCCAGGGATGATATAATTATTACAAAATCAAAAATGTTTCCTTCACAGATATGTGGGCAATGTGCTCTTCCTATTGCAACTTCAGAGATAGCCTCCAAAGAATTTAACCCAAAGAGATAGCCTCTAAATATAACTCTATTGATCATCATGTTTAATGAGTTGGTT
This sequence comes from Mentha longifolia, assembly GCA_001642375.2. Lineage (NCBI taxonomy): Eukaryota > Viridiplantae > Streptophyta > Magnoliopsida > Lamiales > Lamiaceae > Mentha > Mentha longifolia. The sequence continues at coordinate 694,080 of CM038111.1, forward strand.
TCTTTATCTTTTATGTCACTTTGCTGTTTTTCTTTCAACTAACATATCAGTATGAACTCTTTGTTTGTGTTGCATGGATGCAGAAGCATGAGCCAGGAAGAAATAATTTGATGAAAAACTTCATTTTTGTGGCAAAATGTTCAGTTTGCTCGTCTGAATTTGACACTTGATATAGAAGTTAAGTGTTTCTAAAATCGATTTATGCTCAATTAGATCACTTTGCTGTTTAGTACTATTTTTTTAGCACCCCTTAAGTAGTTTTGAGATTTTAGATATCTTCTATATGTCACTTTGATATGTTTAGAAGGACGGAATGAAATTATTTGAATATTCTAGATGAAAATTTTAAATATTTCATTTTTATTATTTATTTGAGTTTTTATTATTATATGTGTTGTATGAGAATATGCTCAAAAATTAAAATAGAAAATAAAATATATATATATATATATATATATATATATTAAATTCAGTCGTTATTCTCTTTCAAGAACATCTGAGTATACGATGTCATCATCTATTCATTGCAGACGAAAATGCCGACAGAATAACTGCGGGTGAGCATTCCCCGACGCAACATTTGCTAACGGGTGAGTTTCGTTGGCATTCCGCAGGCAACCTAGTTGGAAAATTAGTATTTACATAGGAACGAGATTTGCAGAATAAGAGTTGCAGAAAAAAAAATAAGGAAGAATGAAAATGAGATAATCGAGAATTTGAGGAAAAACTTTTCTTCATTAATTACTACATTGCAAAAGACACCCTTACAAAATAGGAGATTGCTCTATATACTGAAAATAAAAAGCGTGTTCCTACAGCTAATACAAGTAACTAGCAACTATAAAAAAGATATTCTGCTTCTACATTCTTCATAAACCTCTGAATCAGTACTGCACTTCATTGTTCAATAGTTTCTTAAATTTAATTACTATTTGAAGAAGAAATTCCGAAAATAAACAAAAGGATAAAAAAACGAACAAAAAAATAATGCAACACGAAAATACAATAGAGATAAAAGATGAATCTTCTAAGTAGACTTGTAAACTATGCACCAACTTCATTATTTCACCCTACATGATGCAATCCCAATTCCCAAACTATAATTTCTTGGCTTTCCTTTCTCCACCTCCTCACGCTCATCAAACTCTTGATCCTCTTCAAAACCGCCAACGGATCGAGCGATGAACTGTATGGGAGCTGCGGCGGCACCTTCAGCTGCGGCAGCACCATCACCGGAATCGGGTACCCATTCCGGCGATCGGACGATCCTTTACACTGCGGCCACCACCCAGCCTAGTCCTCAGCTGCGACGCCCGCATCAACGCCACCAACATCGACATCATGGATATTGAATATCGAGTTCTAGAAATCGAACAGAGCTCTCAGACAATGAGGATCGCGAGAGATCGAGGACACGACGAGCAGCGTTTGTCCGACGGTGATGGCGAACACGATGCTCGACTACTCCGTCTTCGAGTACGTGGGTACGAGCATGAACTACACGTTCTTCTACGGCTGCGATTCACCCCCTCAGTTTCTGAGCGCGATTTTGTGCCCATAAACGGAACATCAATCAAGACGTGGAGAATCTTCTACTTCAGCATGGATCTTTGGCTCCAACAAATCATTAGACAAGTTTCTTGGAAACAATGGTGATTGCATCTTAGATATGAAGAAACTTTATGAGATTGCAGTTGGAATAGCCAAAGGTTTGGAATATCTGCACTTCAAGGATTGTCCATTTCGACATCAAGCCTTAACACATTCTCTTGGACCAAGACTTATGTCCTAAGATCTCGGATTTCGGGCTTGCCAAGCTTTGCAAGAAGAAGCAAAGCGTGCCGTCCAATCTTGGGATGAGAGGCACCTATGGATATATTGCACCTGAAGTTGATACGATCCCACATCGGATTCACAAACAAGTGTGGATTGGTACTTAAGTAAGGGGTCAAACCTTCACTCATAGGCTAGCTTTTGGGTGGAGTTAGGGCTTCTGGCTTGGGTACCTATCATTGGGCATGCCGACCTTCACGTCGAAGGCGCCGGGGACCCGTGATAGAGGAGACGACTTCTATCATTGGTGCTTTCATTGAGAGGTCGGGACGTGGTGCGGGAAAAGGCTACCTAGGAAAAGGCTACCTGATGGACCAGAGTGAGAGCCGCCTAGAGTGAGCGCCGTCTACTTGGGAAAAGGCTACCTGGTAGGGACC